>VZTG01003214.1:80419-148812 GCA_013397845.1 Melanocharis versteri | reverse complement strand
TTTTTCTTTTTTCATAGAAGAGCCTACACATCCACTTCAAGCAAATATTCTGCCTTCAGCCAGCTAAAGTGAGATTAATTCTTTATACTCAAGAGTGACATTGCTGAAGAATTCCTGCACCACAGAATAACTTGTTTCTGTGGTGGAACTCATATTAGAAAATGAAATCTCTGGCTGGGAAGCAAAACAGCACAGGCCAAGTTAATTTGTTTTCTTGCACAGAATGCAAAATTCTCCTCTCTGGAAGGAAGTATTGCCACATATAAAATTTTACAACCCCCAGAACAAAACATGAGTTCTTTTTTCGTTCATTTCTGTTACAAAGGGCTGGAAAAATTGCATGAGAGAATTTTTTCCCGTTGTACTTTCCTATTCCCTCTTTTCCTTGTGAGGAATTTGGGGAAGGAATTGCACATTTTTCATCCCCTGCCTTTTTCCAGGAGCAAATGACCACGTCCAGTCTGAGCCAGCAGCACTGGATAGCAGCTCATGGGCAAAGCCAAGGATCTCCCTTCCCCACCCTCATCCTCCTTTGCACAGAAACTAGAAAAAAACATAATGAAGATTGGACCTGCAGTTTCTCCTGTCCTGTCCTTCCAGTGCTGGAAAAGGCCAAGAACTTTGTGGGAAAAAGTAAAGCTTGGTAAGGGCTCAGGGAGTTGATATTTAAGGTGTTATATGGAAAGGTTTGGGTTGGAAGGGATCTTAAAGACAATTTAATTCCAATTCCCCTGCCATGGGCGTAGCATGTATGAATATATATTCTACTTTGACTCTGTGCTGCTGCTTTTGAGGGTAAATAGGGCTGAATTATCTCGTTTTCGCCACGCTGAGATAAGTATACACAGAGATTTTTCTACCACTTAGCAGAGGGAGCAGTTAAAAACTTGTTATAGCACTGTAACTTGCTCGTCCATCTGAAGATGATTTAACTTACTGTGCTTCAGTTTTATTTTGCTGAGGAAAAATCAATATGCAAAGCCTGTCAGGAGTCCAAATTATTACACTTATTCAGCTGCATGTATTATTGAGTAGGCAGCTCCCTGTAATGAAGTTCTTGGCTTAAGTTTGTGAGGTATATTAAGAAGTAGTGGATGTAGCACAGAAGAAGCTGCAACAAGAAATGAAATTGTACAGCTGGGCAGTTTTAAACATTGGCCACCCCTGCGAGGATATCAGTGTGTGGTGAAATCTCGTACGAGAAAAAAACATTTCATGGTAAGAACAGCCTAAGAAGACTCTCTTGAGTCTTTGGTCTAATAAAATTTTATTCACTACTAGAATTTTCCAAGTGATCCTGATGCCTTAAATTTTAGCTCTCATATTTTTCAGATTCTGTACTGCATCAGTATGTAACTCTGAACTTCATACAGAGTGTTAGCAAGTTCTCTTCACAGTTTAGTCAGACAGAAACAATCCTTTTGCAGCCTGGAAAACCAAGGTCACCATCCCAGCTTCAGGCCCAAGAAAGTATAAACAACAGTGAATTGGAAAGAGCAAACTGGAGGATGGGACTTTATTACCTGAAGCTGTAATTGGACAATTAACCCCAATATGTAAATGAACCAAACTTATAAAAGTGTGAAAACTCGTGACCCGTTGTCCATCTTGGGTGTAGCCTCGGCCGGGCTCTTGTACTGCCCAAGGTGGATCCTTTGAAAGCCTTTTTAATAAATACCTACTTTATTTCTTTACTCTGCCTAGCCTCTGTTCCAGGTGGCCTCTCAAGGCATCAATCCTACAATAAAGGCAAATAGCAAAAAAAGTGATTTTAAATAAAATGTCAGAATGTTCCTCCAGAAACCCGAGTGCTGGTGAAGAGGTGATTCTTAAGTGGGCACAGAAAAATCTTCCAGTCGAAGTTATCAGCAGAAAGCCGTGGGGATTTCTTCCAACCCTTTCTTGCTCCCATCACTTTTATTGCTCTCCCATCAGCTGTCTAAGCACAGGCACCCATTCCCATGAACAAAGGAAGCAGCACCTGGCAAATGTGCTTTCCAGAGTGGGATTTAACCAACCATTGCCAGCATCTACATTTGAATGGCCCTCGAAGTTTTTGTGGGGATAGATAGGATCAGGCAATCCTGCAGAACATTGTCCTCATTGGAAAGCAGATGTTCCAAACGCATCTCATGAGTCATTCCCTCAAAAAGCAGCTCTTGTCCTTGGACTGGGAAAGCAGCTTTGGGACATCAGCCAAGCTGGAAACACCTAAGGCACAGAAACCTCAGGTTCTGTGAGGAAAACTCCCAGAATCACAGAATATCCTGAGGTGGAAGGAACCTGTTAGCGTAGACACACATAATCACGGTATGAATATATGCAGGTGCTTTTATTGAAGAGCTCTGGGAATCAGGGGTACAAACCCAAATCTGACTCCGACATGGATTTGCGATGGATACATTTTTATACCCTGTCCTTACATAACTGTTGTATAATCATATACTAATTATTATCTTAATATTGTTCTATTGTGTATATTGATTTCACCCGAGCATGAGTTTTAAGTCCCCTTCCCACCGCATTTCTCATGATTGTTGTTCTTCTCTCATGATTCTCGTTGTGATTAAACAATTGTTTCTTAATTATATTTACTTACTAACCAATTATTGCATTTAACTTTATCATCTACCATACAGGTGAATACGCAAGTGCAGTTTCACATGATCTTAGTAAAGACAATGCCCACTCCCGTTCCCAAGGCCTACTTTAGCTACCACGATTTTAGAAACATTTTAACCCTATGCTATCAAACCCACAAGGATCACGGAGTCCAACTCCTGCCAGCTGTTGGCAAAGCAGTGTCACACACTGAGTCTCTGCTGCAGTGCCTCTGTTCCCTCTCATGCTCCAGCAGGAAGCCAGAAGGAGCAGGGATCCTGACAGTCATCACCAGCAATAGGGAACATCGTTACAAATGGCAGCTATTGCAGGGCACAATGGGAAAGGGCAATTTCCCATCACACCAGGGGGATAAACAGGCCCTTAACACAGCCCAGAGTCCTAACTTCAGTCGGTATTGGTAGATCCTGTTATATTCACTGGCCATATTTAAGGAATTAATTCGCTGCAGAAGCCCAAAGCTGAGGAATTAAGGAAAGGATCAAAATCTGTATTTTGTCTATATTAATGTGTACCAGCATCTTTTACACCCTTCTAGGATTTTAAAAGCTCAAGCAGGGATCATAAATTGTTGCTGTACTGTCCTCTCCTTGCCTTTGGGTAATTTGACTAAAACAACCAAATTTCCTGGATGCGGTGTGCAGTAACCCTGTGCTTTCTCTGTTACGTAAAACAAGTGCACAGAATTATTCACTTTAGGAATCTTTTTTTTTTTTCTCTTTGTGTCTACAATCAATGTGTTTTTTCATAGCTTGGTTAACATCCTCCAGCAAACAAACATTCCTTCTTTTTTTTTTTTTGAGGATTATCTTAGGAAACATGACTGCTCCTCTGGGAATGCCTATCTCTTTCTACTGAGATTCACAGAATCATGGAATGGTTTGGGTTGGAAGGGACCTCGAAAGATCATCTAGTCCAAATCTGCAATCATCAGAGACATCTTCAACTACATCTGCAGTGTCTCACCTTCCACTCCAGTCCCTGAAGCCCATGTATTTACTGAGCCTTGGAAGTAATTCCAGGGATAAAATGGAAGTGTCTCTGGGCAATGATCTGCACTTAGAAGTCTTCTGTTTTCCATCACTGGTTTTCAGGGAGCCTGGGTGACTGACTTTAGACTGGACACAGGGTTTTTAGGAAACTGTGCCAGGTATTTTGACTCTGAGGATTTAATTTATTTTAACAAAGGTAAGGTTTTACTGCGACCTGAGATTTTTCAGGGGATCGAGTTTCCAGTCTGGATAGACACAAATCTTCTCCAGACCCCGTGTCAGAATGTCTGGATACTCTAAGGAATACAGGGACTCTTGTGTTTATGTGCACCTGCATCTGGTCCTAAAAGTCTCCAAATTCCCTATTTCTATTGCTTCAGGAGCTTATTGCACACTAGAAAGCAATTTACAGGCAGAGTCCTGGGTTTATCCAGGGTTTCTCTGAAATGTAATCATTTCCAGAGAGGAGAAATCCAAAGTCCATCAGTGCTGTCTGACTCCGTGTCTCATCCCTGGAAATAAAGATCCTAGAAACCAGTCAAGTGTGCCATTGCCTCCAGCAAGGATGGAGCTCTCTCTCTCACTGCTGGGTTTTCTCAGGGACACAAACAGTCTGAAGCTGCAATAAAGCCTTGCTTTGTCAGAAAATCCAGCAGCCAGCCACAGAACAAGCCCTGGCAATAGGAACAAAAGAGCATTTTCACTGAATTCCCTTGAAAGGAAGATCCAGTTGTCTGACACTTGACCCACTCATCTTTACAGAAGCACAACACGTTTGCAGGACCTTTATGAAAACACAATCTCCATGCAAGGAAACACTTTTTATCCAGCCCTACAGAAAAATGCAGCAGCTGCCTGCTGGGATAGAGCACTGCTTTAAAAGGAGTTGACCATCACAAATCACTTACCAATTATCACTCACTTATAATTCAGACGACTCCTTAACAGTTTTTTTGGGGAATTTTTTTAGCCATGGTACTACAGACATTAAAAAATCCGATGAATGCATGTTGTCACAGCTTCCTGCTGCTCCTGACTCTGCAGATACTGACAGATGAAGCCATCACTCATTAATTGGGTAAGTTTTGCTGCTGCTCATCATTAATTTTTTAACTGCAGTGGCCTGGTAGAACATGATTGCAATTACATGTGCTGCCCACCATTGCTTGAGGCAATGTGAATTAAAAGAGTACTTCTGCCCCACAGGTAAAACTAATGGCAAAGGCATCTAAAATCATGGAATAATGGAATGGTTTAGGTTGGAAGGGACCTTAAAAATCCCCTCATTCCACTCCCACCGTGGGTAGGGACAATTTACACTAGGCCAGGCTGCATTTACTATGCCGTGTATTTGAAAATGTTCATTAAAAACCCCAAACCAACCAACCAAGCAAGCAAAAATAAACAAAACACAAACAAAAAAAGCCCTGAAAGTCAACAATATATGGGGCAAACCCTCACAATTTAATAATCTCAACATATACTGGAAAGAAACTGTTCCCTTTGCTCTAGATCATCATGTATACCGTGAACTAGATGGTCAGAGTGGTCTTCTTGATCATATTTAAGTCTGGACCAAAGGAAAGAGAGATGGTGTCATTTAAGGAGCTGGATGTCACCATAGAAACAAGGAACTCACAGGTGGAACGGTGCAAATAATGCATATTTTATTTTTAAACACACCACTGACAAAAATCCCATTCTGTTCAATTAAGTGAGAGTTTTTCCTTCGTCTTGTCTGACATGAAAACAGAGAGTCGGAGAGGCAGAGAGGAAATTTCATTTTTAGCTTTTTATCTTGAATTTTACCATTTCTTTACTTTTTATCCCTAATTCAATTTAAGTACCAATCCTTCTGAAAAAATGTTCTGTTGAAGAGAACGATATGAAATGGCCATATATTTTCATTTTCCAAATTTGTTAATGGTCGCTATTTTTCAGCCTTAATTATTTTAAAATGTAACCTGAACCTGCATTTTTTAGAGACGAAACTGCTCGCAGAGAAACACTTTTATTCAATCTGGTTCCCAGAAACTCATCTTATCTGAATCATTATCTTCCCCAACTGCCTGGGCAAATTCTAATTCACCTTTCATTTTCTTTTTAACTTATGTTCTTTGGCTATTAGAGAAGGGCTTCCTGGCAATTCTGGAGCTGACAAAAGTAATGGCTTTGAAAGAACCAGGTGGGAATTATCACAACGAATACACTATGGGATGGGAACAGCAGCTCATACACACGTTTCACAGTTAATGGTGCTTTTAGAGATGTAGGTATTAAATTCCGGTACTCTTCCTTCCCTTCTTTCCTGAAGTCCAGCAAATGCTGAGAAGATGACTAAACCCAGGCTTATCAGCAGGGCTTGCAAAGGTGGCAGTCCTTGTTTAAACCAGCAAAGTGTGTTCCTGCTGCCCGAGGAGATAATAGAAATTTCTGCCCCGTTACAGCAATTTTTGCATCTTTTTCTCTGAGTCATCTTCCCTGACCATCCCCAGGCTGATGAGCACCTCACCTAAGCTTCAACCACGTTAGAGAGTCCACAGGGCATGACTTATCCTCTGGCCTCCCTCTTGAGTCAGGAGAGAGAGAAAAAGGCCATTCCCGAGAACAATTTATTCCCAAATGTCAGGAACCCAGAGCTGGAAAGAAATAGCTCCAAGGAAGGACTCTACAGGGTTCAGACTTCGTTTAGGCGAGAGAATTGAGGTGTTACCCACTAAAATCCAGAGAGACAAATTCCGTCCCTAGAGACAAAGAGGTGAATAAGAACTTGTAGGGTTGGAGGTTAAGATTCTTGTGGCAGAGACTGAAGCATCCATATCCATCCTGGGTGGAAAACCCACGGCAGAGCTGTGCCCAGGTGATGCAGGATGCACCTGTGGCCCTACACACTCCACCCCTTTGCCATGGCTTGGCACTATCCCATGGGCCAAGAGGACACCATACTGAGGAATGGTGCTCTTGAAAATTAAACACACAGGATTCCAACCACACCGTGATCCCTGATGGAGAACGGTCCAGAGATTCCCAGTCTAGTGGCAATCCAGCTGGGCCGGGAAGAAAAAGCTGTAGGATCACACAAAATCTATTTCTGCTCCCAGCACCATGAGATTTACAATGCCAAAGGAATAACCCTGCTCCTCTGCCATTAATATTGTGTCTAGGGTGCAATGTGGATGGTATTGGAATCCCTCTTTACAGGAATTCTTCACCAGAAAAATTATTGTTGTGCTGTTTGCCTCCCCAGGCAGAGCATCCAGGTAAATATAGCTTGGCTGTGTATTAAAGAGGGATGAGAAAGAAATATCCTAGAGGCTTTTCCAAGAAATTTGGTGGTTCCTCCGTTTGAGGTTTGTCCTGTCTGCAGCTGTGTCTAGCAAAAAACCCTTTCCTTAGCTGATTCCAGGGCAGTTTGACTGTGACACAACTGTGCCAAAGCTGATCCTGACCTTTTCCAAGGGCAATGCACTTCCCAGCTTTCAGCCTCACTGACGTGACTGAATTCACAGTAGGTGAGCATCAACCTTTTAGCTTCAGCTGGTCCATTTGAGGAAAAGATTCTTTTTGGAGCCAGAAGCTTGGTTTATGCTTGGAATGTGAAGATTTTGGGCATTATTACCAACAGAATTCATTCGACCCAACTTCAGACCTCCACAAGGATTGTGTTAATAGGCAATGCAGAAAAGCGGGCATTTGTCATATAACTTTCTCAGCAGAAAGTAGATGCAAAAACAGGGAAAGTGTAAGTTCTGTAAGCATTTGCAAGTGTCAGTGAGTTCTAAGTTCTGATTTTGACCTCTTGACTATAAAGCCAGTTTCAATATCTAGCACTGATAAAGATCTCTCTACTTTATAAGTCCCTTTTGAGGTGACATGAATTCATCCACTCAATCAGGTGAACAAACTTATAGAATCACAGAATGGTTTGGGTTGGAAGGGACCTTAAAGCCCACCCAGTTCCACCCCCTGCCATGGGCAGGGACAACTTCCACTATCCCAGGTTGCTCCAAGCCCCATCCAATCTGGCCTTGGACACTTCCAGGGATTCAGGGGCAGCCACAGCTTCTCTGGGCACCCTGTGCCAGGGCCTCCTCACCCTCACAAGGAAGAATTTCTTCCCAATATCTAATCTAAGTCTACCCTCTTTCACTTAAAACCATTTCCCCTTTCCCAAAAACATCTAAAAAAGCATGATGATAAAGTCAGAGAAATTCAGCAAAGAGCTAAAGAATGAATCAGTGCTTGGAACACGGAGATCAGTGATGCACTTTTCCTTGCATTTGCCTGAGAAAAAGCAAAGTTTGATCACAGCTTGGGTCCCAAAGGGTGCACAGGAGATTTGTTCAGATAAAGACTCTACAGAATGGATGCCTGAAATAAGCACAGACCCCGTGTCTGTCATCACATGTCCCTGGTTTCTCCCTTGAAATTCTTCCTTGTTCCTACCATCTCCAATATGAATTTAGTAGAAGACACTTTATGCAGTGTCACATGGATAAATCCATCAGTGGAAAAAAAGCATCTTTGACCAAGGAGAGATGTATCCATGGAGATCAAAGCTTTCTAGGTCTGTATTCTACTTTAAAAGGAGCCACAGAGAAAACTTTCAGGTGCAGAGACATTTTCTCATCGATGCCCTTCCAACTCTAGGAATTCATTAGCTTGGATTCAATCCTAGTCCTGTTGTTCTTGGGCACAGCTGCTTCAATAAGGGAGACACAGTGAAGTAATGTCTTCCCAGTGGTGCCAGGGGAAATAACAGCAGATAATTCAAGGGCTCTGAGAGAACAAGAGGCTGATGAGACACTCAATAAAAAATGTGAAACTGAAAAAAAACCTGCTCCATCATCTTCGTCTGATGGAAACATAACTCAAAATCTCTCCTTGCATCACTACATTGCCTCCTAATTACCATCTCCTACCCCCGTGGTGCCCTTACCAGTTTCTTTCCTGTTGATTTACAGGGTAACTTTTAACAAGGATTAAACGTGATTCCTTGTAGGAATCATCATGTCCCTTCAAATCCTTGTTTCCTTCCAATTCCTTGACATGTTGCTTCCTCTCAACATTTTTCAGAGGAAGGACAGGAGGAGTGGGACTGGAAAACAAGAGCTGCAAGTTAAAGATTGATTTGACAGTGAGTCATGAACCATGCAATCACCAACGAGGCCTCGTCACTTCCTTCTCTATTCAAATTCTCGTGCCAAGTTCACTTTTGTCACACCTTGGCTCGTTCCACGTTAGTGCATTTTAGGCACTTTGAACATTAAATTTTAGGCACAAATCTGCAGATCACTCAAGGAACTCTCCCACCATTTGAGAGAGAGCCACGTTCAAGGGACAAGTCTGGGATAGCTGGTTCCAACAGTGGAAAGCAAGACAGGGAACGGGCTGGGAAAAGTCTTTCATGCCAGTCTACATGCCAATGTTCTTCTCATCACAATTCAAATTTTTTGGGGCAATCCAAACCTCCAGCATGACCTAGTCAATACAACAGAGACAGAAGCTAACGGTGGGATTTGTCTGATCAAACATAGATAAATCACCTAAGTGTGATTATTTAGAGCTGAGATGGTCACCCTTAATTAATGGACACCATGCGTGTCCAGAGAGAAAAAACAGACATCATCTAATCTGTGTTGAGGATGAAATAAATTATGTCTCAGGCTCTACTTGGTAGACATCCAGAACTACAAACTGAGGACGGTGACTTGCTCATTTGTAGGGCAGGTGCAGTTGCAAGTATCAACATTTAATTAGATCAATCCCCTGCTAAATGCACATAACCCAGGAAACTGTCGTTAATATCTGAGTAACTCCTGTGTCAGTCTTTCCTAGCCCCGGGGTTGGGAACAGGTCAGAAGAGTCTGGATGGGAGAAATGAAAATAAAAGAGGCTGCAGGTGGATCAGCAGTGAGATTTATCAATTGTGATCCGGCAGAAAACACCTGGAGGGCTGGTGAGAGCTAGAAGAGGGTCCAGCACCAACTGGGACAGCTCCACAGTAGGACAGGGATGAAAACTCAAACAAAGGAGATTGGAAACACTGATGTAAGAAATAGCCTGGCTCCACTGCCTGGGGAAGTTGAGTATGAAGTAATCACTGCTCTCCTTCCTTTCTTGTCTGCCTTTGGCTTTCATTACTCCCCTTTATCAGTTTAATTCCTCCTCCAGAGCAAAGCAGTCAGATTCGGGGTCCTGCTGAGATTTCATTTCCTTCAAATTCTCTTTTCCATTCAGGCTGTAAGTGATGACTGGACAGGAACAGACACATAGGGTCAGCACATGCCCCCTATTCCTTCTCATATAACATTTCCTAAAGAATTTAAAGCATTTAAGAGGACGAATCCATCATAAAACTGATGGGAAAAAAAAATAAACCAAACAGCACATCTCAAGGCAACGATTGCCTCTGAAGCATTAAAGACATGGCACAGCAGCCGAAGGAGAGAAATGAGTGCTGTGGAGAATAAAGAAGTAATGAGCAGAACATCTGGGCATGAGAGGCGGAGTGGGAGAGAAAAGGAGAAACATCAGCAACTCCATTTGGTCGATGTTTGTGTTCACTGGACACAGCAAGGGGGTAAAGCAAAGGCAGCAGAGCTGAATTCTTGCAAAATGCAGAACCCATAAGTTTTTCTTCTTCTTTTGCTACCCAAGCACAGGGCTTCCCATGCAGGGAATTATCAGTGCAGAAAACGAGGTCTCTAAACAACAGCAGAGAACCTGCTTTACCATTATTACATTTTGCACCATGTGGGCGCCTTGGAGACGGATTCATGATCCCTAATATTTTATATTATTGTTCTAAGTACTGCAGAAATACAGAACACAGGCACTGTTCCTGTCCCAGACCCAAGCTCTGTATGTGCCCCTCTTTGTGTCACCTACAACAAAAGGTAGATTTTACTTTTAAGTCACGGTAACTCGCCCATGTTCACAAGCCCCTACAGACCTCCTAAAAGCTTACAATCCCATTTCATTCCTTGCAGCCCCACTGAGGAGAAAAAAATGCTCAAAAAATACATATATTGAATTGTTCTACGGAAATTTCCATGCAGGAATAGTCAAAGAGGTAAATGTGTGCTTCTCCTCTTGAATAAACAGAATTATGTTCACCAGTCAGGAGGGATTTCTTCCTTCTTTCAGCTGTTTCTGACAAGCAAGGGAGTTATTTCCTATCTCTCTCTCTCTTTGAAAGAAAGAAGCTGGTAACATTTCTCCACTACCTGCCATCATTAGTAAGTCTTAGTGCTGAATATAAAAAAAATTATATCGGGCAATTTTCATTTTTCCCAAATAAAAAACAGTTTGTGTGCAGCGGGAGAAATTCAAGAGGAATCAACACCCTGCACTTATGACTGCTTAATTTCTGGAGAGTTACTGAATCTTCAGGGAGTTTTGTGGTGAAACATCTCCCAAAAATGCAACCAGTAAGGAGGTGGTAGAGCTCTGTTAATATCCCATCCTTTAACTCAGGAGATAAAGCTTCGTTGGGAGTGAGGATGGCAGCATCTGGCTTGAAGTAAGTGTCATATAATGAAAAGTGAGTTTTGAGGTCAGGACTTAAAGGGAAATGCTGTAGTCCCAGAGGTGAAATGAAATAAATTTAAAACATGCCTACAAAAAATTAAAAAAATAATAAATTAAAATGTGGAGAAAAAAGACAGCAAGAGGGATTCATGGAATGAAAGGGCTTTCGAACAAGAAACACAGCAGAATCCTTCACTGGAAGATGAATCTCTTGGAGGGGATATGGTTTCTTTACTCAAAGCCACATGAGCTGTGGATCTCGTTGCCACAGGATGTGGGGAACAACTCAGAGATGCTCAGTGAGCCTGGGAAAATGTCCCCAGTGATTCAGCCTGCAAATACTGGGGCAGCAGAACAGGGAGCAGCTGGGTTCTGCTCTGAGCCAGAGCCTGAAAGGATCCGGCCCCTTCCTGCCTGAGTGGGTGATCCAATTCCACCACACTGAGATGCAAAAACCTTTCCGAGGGCTCTGGGCTTCCTCCATCTCTGAGCTGTGTCCTTTCAATTTGGAGCAGGCAGGGGGAGGAGTTCAGTGTGAACAGTCCCCAGCTGTCAGGGTTATTCTGGATTTGGGTGACAAAGAACTAAAAGCTGGCTGGTGAAACTCTCACCTGGGGAGTTCTGTGAATTCCTGAATCCAAACGATTGCCATTGCATAAGCATAAGAAATAGGTCTCATGATCAGCTCCTGGCATCGTTCTGGGGTAGGAGACAAGAAACAGGCTTTTTTTCCCTTTTTTCATTGCTCATGCCGCTTCTGGACCAGGGAAAAATTGGGAGGCTCTTCTGTAAAGCACGAAGAGGGTCTCAAGAACACATCCCTGGGGGTGAAACGAACGGCCCGAAGCACACTGAGCGTTCCTCACTTCCACCACACCCCACAGCTCATGTGCCCAGAGCTGGGCAGCAGAACAGAAATGAATTTATGCATGGGATGAACAGCAGGACCCTGATGGAAACCCTCGTCTCTGATGGAAATACTCCTAGCAGCTAAAATTCAGGAATGGGTTGCTTTAGAGGACACTGGTACCACAGATATCTGCGTTCTGCCCTCCTTTGCTTCTGCACTAAAATGTTATGCAAGAAAAAGGGGAGACAAAACCTCCCCTCTCTTATCACACACAATGTGTTTTATCGCCTTTTCTCTGAGGTTTTATCAATTCCAGTCACAGCAGATGCAGTTTGGGCAGGGCTCAGTAAATGGACCCTGATTTCCAATTAATTTCTTTGTCATTCTTTGCCCTTCTCTTCTTGGTGCTGGCCACAGGCAGCTCCTGCTGCAGTCAGGAGGAAATAGAACAGGATATTAAACTATAAATTTCTTTGCTCGCTGCCTCAGTTTCTTATCTCAGCAACAGCACGAGCATCCTCCATCAAGATTACAGACAGCCCAATGTGAATCCCTGTAAAGGGCTTCAGATCACGTGAGAGATGCACAAATTATCACTGAGATGAGGAGGGAAAACGAGCTGCTCCAGAGCAGCACTTTGTGTCACATCCTGTCCCCAAAGCTGTTGGCATCCAGGCAAAAATCATCCAGGCATCTTTTCTTTCTAATTTTTTATCTTTTTTTTTTTATTTTTTTTTTTTTTTGATTAGTTTTGTAGACATATTGTAACTCCATCACCTAAAGTAAAGAAACAAATTCCTGACCTTTGGTAATAACCAGGAATGGTTCTGGTACATCCCCATTAATTGAATTTTTGTCCTTATTTCCCCAAGCTCATTCAGCAGCAGTGATGCTCCTCTTACCATGAATTGTTTGCTTTGACAGTGCTGAAAACCCCTCCAGGCATCACAGGAAATGGTGAAAAACACTTTAAATTGTCAGCTCGATGTGCAGGATCTGAAACTCACCTGGAGAAGAGTCATTGAGAGGGTTCAGGGCCGTCGCCCTCCGGATCTTCTCCAGACAAGTCTCTTGCTCCTTTTTAATGATGCAGTTGGAATGGGTTGCTGCAACCTGAAATATGGGGAAAAACGGGAAAAAAAAACCCTGTTAAAAAATTAAAATAGTTACCGTTACAAAAAACCACAGTTACAAAATTAATAGTGAGGTTATCAGGAAGCATCACTAAGTTTTAAGGTCCCCTTGCAAGAAAAAGGAAAAAAAAGAAGAAAGAAAAATATCGTTAAAAGTTGAGAAAAAACTGTAACAAACTTTCCTTTTTTTCTTCGTTACTTTTACTCTTCTTTTTTCTTCTTCTAGCAGGTCTAAGGCTAAATTAAGTAATTTAAAGTCTCGTAAATTATTTGGGGGTTTTATATTGTTCTCCCTGTCAAAATGTAATTTCTAACATGTTTGCTTTATTTTATTGAATTCCTTCTTCATATAAAGCTGGAACAAGGATATCTTTTAACAGAGAAATAATTTAAAGAGGAATCAGAACTCAATTTAGTCTCAGTTTGATCTTCCGCCAGTTTCTTATGAGTCTTTGCACAATTCAGGAAAATCTCTCTGGAATCTAAACCAAATTAAAAGCAGTTTCTTTTAGTCTATCACCCTATTCAATCCTCAGTGTTACCTTTATTTATTTCCAGAGAATTCAAGGCAAATTCTTTTGCCAAAAAGAATACAATGCCAATTAAACCAGGCTGACTTGTTCCCAATATTTTTTTTCTGTTTTCTATCTTTAACTCTCTAGTACAGCCCCACTACAAGAAACAAGTGAAGGGGGAAAAAGGAAGGGAATAAAAAATTTCATTTATGAGAAGAACATTGCAGCCAACACAATCCAGGCAGTCCCAAAGCAGCAACAAAACAAGGATGTGCCCCATTTCTGGAAATCAATACAGGATTTCATTCCTGCAGCAGATAGTGGCCAGGGAATATCAATTCAAGGAGAATAAAACCTCAGGGTTCATGAGATCACTTTATAGGGGCACGGCTGAGGTTCAAATCCCACCCATGAAAATCAGTGCCCTGGCTGAAGGTGGGCAAGCTCGTCCTGGTTCACTGGAGATATTTTGTTATTTCATAGTTCCCATCCCATTTCCTTCCCTCTTGACAATGGAAAACCACAGAGGAAGTGGCGTGTGACCTGTTTCCCCTTATCTACTAAGTGGGAACCAGCAAACAGGGAAAAAAATCCCCAAATTTAATCTGCTGGGGGTTGTTTTGGAGCTCCATCTGCACAGTCCAACTTTTCTTCCCTCACATCCCAGGGAAGGGAGTGAACAGTTTGGGTCAGGGACGCACCAAAGTTCCACCACACACTCAACAAAACCCGAGAGGAAATCCCAAGGCACGTGAAATCCTTTCAGCAGCCAAAGTGGCTTATAAAAATTAGAGAGAGAAACTTTTACACAGGCAGATGATGACAGGAAAAGGAGGAATGGTTTTGAAATAAAAGAAGGGAGATTTGGATCAAGACTCAGGAAGGAATTCTTCCCTGTGAGGGTGAGGAGGCCCTGGCACAGAGTGCCCAGAGAAGCTGTGGCTGCCCCTGGATCCCTGGAAGTGTCCAAGGTCAGGTTGGATGAGGCTTGGAGCAACCTGGGACAGTGGAAGGTGGCCCATGGCAGGGAATGGAATGAGATTTATCTTTGAGGTCCTTTCTAACCCACACCATGCAGTGAGTCTGTAATAACCCAGTTTCATGGTGCTTGTGTTGTGCTTTTGTTTGTGTGACGATGCTGCCAACCATCTGCACACTTTTAGCTTCGTAAAAAGCCACCACCCCTATTTCAGAGAGGGTTTCCTGATGAACTCTCCTGGAAAGCTTTCCTCACCATTTGTAGGAACTCATAATGCTGCAGAGTTTCATCATCTCCAAGATCCCAGTCATAAATTTCAGCCATTTTTCCCCAGGGAACACACCAGGCACAACCGTATTAGATTTGTTTGTCTTCAAAACAAACACAGTTCTGTTTTAAGGGCTCCCAAGTGCCTGGAAAAGATAAATTGCCACAGATCTCCAGGATCTCCCAAGAACATAAGGGCTTTTGCTACATCATCCCCTAAGCCTCCCCAAAGACAGAGAAAATTGCATTGGCTGGCATTCAAGTTCTTAGAATAGGTTTTAAAAAGATAAAAGGGAAATAGCAAGAAAAACAGAGTTCTGCTGCTAGTGCAGGTTCACTCTCCACAGTTGCCCGGCTCTGAGAGGAGTGTCCAGGGGTTGTGTCAATACTCAAATGCTGCAGTTTCTGTACAGTTCACCAGGTACAGATTGAAAAAGCTGTCATTTAGTAATAACATTGTTGTTATTATTATCAATAATAATAATAATAATGATAATGCACTGTCTATGCAAGCAGGTTGTGACTAAACAAAAGGAAATACTTCTTCACACATTTACTGTTAATATGCAGAATTTGCAGAACACTTCAGCTTGAAATTGTGGATGGAATGCCACACATAGACGCATACATTTATCCAAAGTCCATCAAATGATGGAGGTTAGTGAGACACTAGAACAGCTTATTCCAGGCTGCCCCTGGATCCCTGGAAGTGTCCAAGGCCAGGTTGGAGGGGGCTTGGAGCAGCCTGGGATAGGGGAAGGTGTCCCTGCCCATGACAGGGGTGGCACTGGATGATTTTAAGGTCCCTTCCAACTCAAACCATTCTGGGATTCCAGTCTAGAATACTAAGAAACCCACCATGCCCATGTCCTCAGAGACATTTGACAAGCAGGTTTAGATTGAATCTACAGTGAAAAGACCAAAGAGTGTGATTTATCCTTACTTTTTTTTGGTTTCTTCTTTGCTAGAGGTGTATCAAAGCCAGGACTCGATCAATTATAAAGAAGCTGAAGGTTAAAAGCTCAGACTTTACTGCTCTCATTGCAGACTGGCACATTCAGTCAGATGTCTCTGGTTAAATTTAGCCAACTGTATCTCAGTAAGTCTGGCTTAGGAGGCTCAGGTGGGACAGACAGAGCACCAGAGCCACGTGCTTCACCTGTCCCTGCAGCTTTCCTCAAGCATTCACTGTTGCCACAATATTCTGATGTGACTTCCCATAACCATCTTTGTGCCATTTCGTAGCACTTCATCAACAGATTTTAAAAAATAATCATTTTGGGGAACATGGAAACTGAAAATGAAAGCAAAGAAAAGGAGGAAGCATCAACCTCAGTGTCAGAGGAGAGAATAGGAGCTGCCTGTCATCCCTGCTAACAAGCAATTCTGTATCTGGGAAAATCAAAAAGGCCTGGATTGTTAATAACAAAAGGTTTGTCTGTTGAATGCAGAGACGCCTTAACGTTATCACATTTTCCTGGAAGGATCCAGGGCTTTGATGTTTCTCCATCGACCATGGAGTGGTGGAGCCTTTAATCTGCCAAGTCAGGCTCCAACAACTGAAGGCAGAGCCCGATTCCGATGGCAGTGCAAGCCTGAACTCCTGATCCCATTGCTTTTGCCTCGAGGACATTTGCAATTTCCTGTGTTCGGCAGAGGCAGTCTGCTTTCAGTTTCCCAGAAGAGATCAGTGATAGGCGCAGTTGAAGAGTGTTGTGACACATACTAGAAAAAAAATCAAGAATCCAAGTCGATAGCGCATGAAATTCACAGGTTCTTGAAAAATTTATTACTCTCAATGAAGTGAAAGATTTTGACTCACATCAGTTTAGAAAATGTGTGTATTATACAAAGACAGTAAAAGACAGTCAATATCTGGTTCTGAGAGAACACAAGAAGCTGGCAGGGCACTGGAGATGTACAATAAATTCAGAGCTTTCATTTTCCTGACTTGGTTTTTATTAAGGTGGCCACCACAAATATAAACTGGTATGTGCTGTGTGTAATTTCCATTACTTTCTTTGCTGTTCCCTTGACATTATGGTAAAATTAATAACAATCATGTTACATTACAACTTATGTATTTACAATAAATTTTGCACACATAATTATATTTTTCATATATATTTATATAATATAAATTTGGTTTATATAATTATACACACCAACAGTGCAGAACAGTCCAGCCAAAAAACCTGAACTGTCTTTGACTACATTCATTATTCAAAAAATACCATTTTGCTCATTTTGTTCTCAATGAGAATATTCACAACTGCTATAAAACTTGATTTCTCTACACGAGTTAACTCAGTGGATCTGCAGAAGTGAGTGAGATGTCACCAGCATTCCTGAGAAACTCCAGGATCAGAAAATCTGCTTTGAAGTCCTAGTAATGATGTGATGGTGAACTGGGAATTCACTTGGCATTTCTATAAAGGCCAGATCAAACATGGCAATTCAGTACCACTGAATGTTCTTTCCTCTTCTCCTTTTTTGTGTTAAGTCTGTCAAGTCTGGTTTTTTGGGGTTTTTTTGTGGGTTTTTTTGTGGTTTTGGTGTTGGTTTTTTTAGTTTGTTTTTGGTTTTTTTTTTAATGAATGGGAACATTTCTACTCCATTCAGGATATGCCATATCAGGCACCGTGACAGTAAGACGGGTAAAGAAGGACACGTAAGAATCAACAACAACAACGACAGCAAATCTTCATTAAATCCTTCGTGGACATGGGTTTACATCAACACAAAGATGAATTAGAGTGTGATTCAACTTTTGCCTAAGTGCTGTTTCTAAAACAATGCGAGAGAGGAGTTTAATCCACAAGGTACATGAGCTCACTCACTTCAAGCTGAATTACACACGTTTTACTAATTCTATTATGACTTCCAGTATTGAAAAGTTAACTTCAAAAATGGTAAATTGTTCTGTGAGCGTTGCCAAAAGAGGCTCACTTTGTCATGGAAACAACACCGTTAGGCTGAGTCCCTGCTCTCACCAAGCAATGATTCAACTGGTCAAACCAGGGCCAAGACTTGCAAAATGCTGTGTTAAAAATAGAGGGGTTTGGGAAGGAGCTCTGATTATCTGGATTTCTTTCCAGAACTGATTTGCATCATTGCTGGGCCCCACAACACCGGCTTGGCAGTCCAACAAGTTGCTGTCCCCAGAAAGGTCTGAGGTTTGTCACTCGGTTGCGTTTTTTGTCTTGCTGTGTAAATGGCACCCAAACCGCTGTGATTTCAGAACATTTCACGCTGAGTGAAAGGGTAAAGCCATCGGGAACTCGTTCAAACCCAGCCACAGTGGTACAATCTGCAGCAGAGTTTGGACACCACGCTTCAAACAAATTGTGTAGGGGAAAAAAAAAAACCACCCGCAGAACCCGCTGCCAGGAAAAGGCATCGATCCCTTTCAAGGTGGCTGATGTGAATTTAAGATGTGGGTACCTTCTACCACTGCTGCCTCCTGGAGGGATCCACATCCCACTGCAGATTGGAAAATAGCAGCAGCACAATCAACAGTTCCCTTCTCTCAGTGGACGCCTTCTGAAGTGAATGCTGGACAAAAGATGCGTTACACAATATGGGGTAAACCTATTTTTGAGTTTGCCTGAACTGGCTTTTTGTAGTATCACAGAATTATGGGATGGCTTGGATTGAGAGGGACCTGAATTTTTTTCCAATCTTCCTTCCATGTGCAGGGACACCTTCCACTATCCCAGGGTGCTCCAAGCCCCATCCAGCCTGGCCTTGGACACTTCCAGGGATCCAGGGGCAGCCACAGCTTCTCTGGGCACCCTGTGCCAGGGCCTCCCCACCCTCACAGGGAAGAATTTATTCCCAGTATCCAATCTAAACCTACTCTCTTCCAGTTTGAAGCCATTTCCCTTTGTCCTGTCACCCACCACATGCTCTTGTAAATAATCTCTCTGTATCTTTTTGAATCTCTCTGTATCTTTTTGCAGGCTCCCTTATCTTGGAAATCAGTTGTAAATCCCCTCTTTGAGCATTGTGAAGCATTCCCAGGAGAGCTGAGGACTTCCATGGGAAGTGTCATCTTGGATTAAACCAACACATCCCTTTAGCCTACCTCTAATAGCAGGTGATGCTTCTCAAACCTTGTACTGGCAGGATGAAAAGTGATTAAAAATCCTGCTAGACATAATGCACTTGAGATTAAACCAAAGCTTTAATAGCCCTTCTGATTGCTGATTTTATTTCATTAAAATGGCTTCCTCCAGCAATTCCCAAGAATTTCTTCTCCCAAGATGTAATTCTGAAGTACAACTCCCAGTAGCACAGGTTGGATTCTTCCTTCACTCCTCAGAGGCCAATGTAGGCCTGAAAAGCTGGTAATCTCCTGCCAGCATTGCAATCCCCACTTATTTTTCAAATTGTTCCTTTGGAAAGAAAGGAATTTAGGTGTTCAAATCAAGGTCTACTCCCTTACAAAACTTTATGGGAAGGTTCTCACCACTTTGAGAGCTTTTAGCATGGAGCAAAATTGGGTTGCATGGCCTCACTGTGGGATATCAGGGGCGCAGGGCTTGCAAATATCCCTGACAATCGCTTCCAAGGACACTTTCCAGCTCCTGACACGGGTTGTGGCATGGAAGAGCTGCTGGCAAGAGGACAGCCCAGTGTGGATCCAGGGTTTGGCCAAGTCTCTGTCACAGCAAGAGATTTCCTGGATGGGGGATTGCAGGCAAGTCGTGCATATGTAAATTGCTTGAATTTGTGATTGACAAAGGAGGATAAAAAATGAGTATTTTTTCGTCTGTGGTCATGCTACTCCAGCTCCAGGTAACTGTTTCAGATTTAGCACAGAAGTTCAGATTGATCAATTAATTAAAATGACTGGAGTGGAAGTTGGAGGGTGGGATCTATGGTTTTTAACACACTGTGCCCGGCTGAGAAATGAGGATTTATATTGACATAAATCTGGGATGAGATGTTCAGATTCAGCTGAACACCCGAAATGAGGGGGCTGAAACAGAAACACTTCAATTTCTGAGCAATTTTGGACATGCTGTTTGTATAATCTGAGGAACTGCTGATCCAGAGGGATAAACCTGTAGGTGACAATGATGTTGATTCTTCAGCTCCCAGATTTTCTCTGCTAGATCAATCTGCTGTCTTGGCAAAATGACTGGTTATTCTGAAGCCTGAAATTGCCACCTAAATTCTGAATTGGGGGTTCCGGATGATCCTTAAGGAGGTCCTGGACCATCGAATTTACAACAGACAGAGAGGCATGTTCTCCTCTCCTATTTTCTCCAGAGGATTTTTGGGAAAGGCACACCTTTTTCACTCTTTAGGCAGCCCTGACAATACAGGAATGTCTCCTGTTTGAAGCAGCCCTTGAAGTCTGCCCTGAAGTCTCAGCTGCCAGAGTAACCCAAAATCAACAGGATGTAGAAGATAACCTAGAGCTTTAACCTTCTTTTCCTGGTCTATGGATTTGATGTTCAAAGCTTCAGTCCCTCCTACTCTTTGCCTTCACCCATTTGTCCCTGCCTCTGGTGGCTTTCTCTGAATGATGTCAACTATCCATCTCATGTGTCTTCCAGGGAGAACCATGGAAGCACAGGATAATTCAGGTTGGAAGGGATCTCCAGAAGAGTCCAGCCCAACCTTCCGCTGGGAGCAGGGTCAGCAGTGGAATTGGTTAAGGTTTCTCTGGGCTTTTTCCACCTGGGTTTTGGAAAACTCTGAGAATGAAGACTGCACAATCTCGGTGGAATTTATCCCAATGCTCACTCATTCTCAGAGTAAAAAGGATTCTCTCCAATATGAACCTCCCCTGTTTCAGGTTACACCCCCAGTCTGCTGTTCTCCTGCCACACATCATGATGAGAATCCTGGCTCTTTCCTCCTGATGGTCTCCTCATAAATACCACGAGGCTGCTACAAGGTCGCCCCCAAATTTCCTCATCCTCTCCTCACAGGCAATCTCAGCGTCCCTCCTTTGAACTTGCTGTAGTTGACTGACATTTTATATATTGAGGAACCTAAAACTGGATGTAATATTCCAGATGTAGTAGATTTAGATTAGATATTAGGAAGAAATTCTCTCCTGTGAGGGTGGTGAGGCCCTGGCACAGGGTGCCCAGAGAAGCTGTGGCTGCCCCTGGATCCCTGGCAGTGTCCAAGGCCAGGTTGGACAGGGTTTGGAGCAGCCTGGGATGGTGGAAGGTGTCCCTGCCTATGGCAGGGGGGGAAACTGGATGAACTTTAAGATCCCTTCCAACCCAAACCATTCTGGGATTCTATGATGCTATAGGTGATCCATCAAGTAGAGGGGAATAAACCTTTCCCTGTATCTACTGCCTTTGTTCTTGTTAATCCAGCCTAGGACACTGCTGGGTTCTCTGCTTTCACCAGGACCCCTGCAAAGTGTGCAGAGTCGAGGCTCCCAAAAATTCCTGAATGGTTTCTCACACTGCAAAGAACTCTTGAGGAGTTTCACTGAGGGAATCTGTGCTGACATCAGGCCTCTCTCACAGCAGGGACACTGAAAAACAGAGAAGCTTTCAGGAGCTCTGCAGCTGTCGTGCTGCTGGATGCCACGTTCATTTGCAAAGCAGGCTCTTGTTATTGCTTGGTATTATTTGCCCATTTATACTTCATTACATTTAAACAAAACCCTGAAGAGAAAAGGTCCCTGACAGGAAATTTGTTTTGTAGAGGCTCCCAGCAAGTCCAACAGGAGCCCCATCTGAGTCACGCTTGGAACAGGAACGCGCTGATGAGCAGCTCCGGGAGGCTGCAGAAACACTTTCTATACACACACGCACATACCCTGCCCAGGGGAGGAAGCTTTAATTAATCTGCTAATTAAATTAAAGCTATTTGCCCTCAGCTAACACACGCGTTCTTCCCTTTCTCTCCTCCCTGCAGGCAGCTCCAGTGAGTGCCTCGTGCTGCAGCTCTCACTCCAATATTCCCCAAAGGGGCTCCGGGAATGGGGAGAGCACTGGAGAATGGAGGCAAAGAGCTCATTACAGCAGTGGTAATTGCGAGTGCTCAAGCTTATTCTCAATCTCCCTCCTTCTCCTTTCAGTGCTCAGAGACACTGGGTTGGATATTGTGCTAAAGAGGAGGGAAAAAAAAATCACCTCACAACTCCAAAACACCCTACTGAGATCCCACAGGAATCAAATCTTGGTACAAAAGGCTGTGCTTAGAGTTGTTTTCTCAGCAAGCCTTTCTTTCTCCTTCTTGTTTCTGGAAGGTTTCACCGCTATTTGGCTGTAAAAACTCAAGGAGGGGAATAAAGTACATTTTCCTGAAGAAAAGAAGGGAGCAGACTGAATGAGGTGTCAGAGCACCAGAGCGGAGCTCAGCTAAAGGGATCAGAAAGGAAAAGATGGGGCAGCCACAGCTTCTCTGGGCAACCTGTGCCAGGGCCTCCCCATCCTCACAGGGAAGAATTTCTCCCTAATATCCCACCTATCCCTGCCCTCTGTCAGTTTGAAGCCATTTCTCTTTGTTCTGTCACTGCATGCCCTTCTCAAAAGTCTCTCTCCAGCTCTCTTAGAGGCCTCATGAGGTGGCATTCAAGTAATCCACTTTAGGGGTAAAGAAAATTTTTAGTGTGAGTTTTAAAATGTGATGGAATCTCCTCCATGGGGAAAAAAAACCCAAGAAAACAACCAACCAAACCAAACCAAACTGAAAACAAACAAACAAACAAAACCCCAAACAAACAAACATAAAAGCCCTAAACCAAAAAAGTCAAACCAAAACAAATTAAAAAAAAAAAAAAAAAAAAAAAAAAAAAACCCAAAAAAAAAAAAAACAAAAAAAAAAAAAAAAAAAAAAAAAAAAAAAAAAAAAAAAGGAAAGAAAAAAAAGTTGAGCTATATTAACACACTCCTGAAGGATGACAAAAGGTATTGAAACAACTGACTTTTCCACACAATAGAGAGTTCTAAATTTTTCCCCTCTACCATTATTATCCGCCGTGATCCTTCAGTCTGGGTTTATACCGCAGGGAATGATACTAATGCCACTTTTATTAGGTGATCTAGCAAAGCAGAGCTCCTACTTTTAGGATTGTCTGCCTATTGACAGGCACCTTATCTCTGTTTTTAGGGCTGTCTCAATGGTGTGCTGCTGAGGGGCATCAGGAAACACCTCTCTCACAGCCAGTTAATGCTTTGGACACTTGGTTTTGAGCAATATTTATGGCTTAAGTTATCCGTTTATTTTTTATTAAAAAAAAAGTTTATTAAAAAAAAAAAAAAAGAGAGAGAGAGAGACTTGCAGGGTCAGTATTTGTTTCCTGCTGGCAACAAAAATGGGAGCCCAAGGTGACTCGAGTGGCTGCAGATCGAGCAGTGGTGAACCCCATCCCCATCCTCCTTCTTGGAAACTCTGATTTGTGCCTTATTTTTTCACCTTCAGCACCCCAGCCTGAATTGGCCAGCAGAAGCAGTGGGCACATGGGTGATCACCAGCATTTAGGTATCTGGAAACAGCTCCTGAACAGAAACATTTCAGTGCAGTTCTCAGGGAACAAAATCTCTGGTGGTACACTGCGACATCCTGACAGTGAATTACCAAGCTCTGGTGGATAAATCCCTGCCAGAGCAGTGATCAGTTCCACCAACACAATTCCCCCACCGATGCAGCTGAAGGGATCTGGTAAGTTTGTAGTTCATTGCTGTTTAACCACACGCAGCATTTCTGTCTTGGGCACTTGTAAGCTTAAAAATGACGATTTAATCTCATTTAATGATGCCCTGCATACCATGCAGCGTAGGAAGACACATTACCTGTTTTATAGTAGATGTCTCATTAAATGTTTTGATTTCTCCATTAATGCATATTAACAAATAACGACTTTCAGTGGGAGATTTGGCCTTTGTCTTTAACCCTATAACTTATATTATAGTCATATTATTTATATTTCATATCTGTTACATTTTCAGAGCCTGAGAACATGCGGCTCTGAATTAGGATCATGCCTCATGATCTGGATGCAGCATAAATGTGCCCCTCTCAAGGACACGCAGTGAACAGGTGATGAAAAATAACTTCGGATCTCAGTTCCCCATCCCTGATGTTTCAAAGGAACAATAAAGCCACAAAGTTCTTTCAGAGATGCCATAAAAGAGAGGCCCAGGCTCACAGTCAGCAGGGAGCTGTGTATTAGCCACAATAAAACCAAAATAAGCAGTAATTAATTACTGACATTTTCACAGGAGCTTGAGAGTCAGGGAAACACAATCACAGCCAGTCCCTCTCTTCAATCACAAGATCTGAACTCCAGAGCATCTCAGACAAAGTGTGACAATTAGAGGGCTTTTCTTTTCACAAATTATAAAAAACTCAGACACATCCACCTCAATCCGTTTTCTGAGGAGTCGAGAGCAGCAGATACAGGAGGAGAGCAGAGATGGAACAGCAAATGACCAGAAAAAAAACCAGATTAAACCTCTGGTCCAAATTACAGCCTGGGCAGAATATCCAGAAATGTTTCCTGCTAACAGCTGGAGCCTTCCTACACCCTGGAGAATCTTCCCTGGTTGAAGCTGACCCTGAACACTCCTGATTTTTTTTTTTTTTTTTACATTGCTATGGGATGAGATCCCCAAAAATCGAGGTTTTGGAAAGGTAACCTACTGTGTAAAAATTTGGACTAGCATGGAACAACATATTTGAGAGCAGTTCTTGCTGCAGGTGTGTTACACATCCAGCTCGCTCTTTCTCCTTTCCAATTTTTTTGGTTTTTTCGCCTTTCCTAACATTTTATGTGTTAATATAATTATTTTCTATTGCTGTATCAAGAATACTCTGCCATTATAAACTGTAACTCAAAGTGTTCATGAACCATGATGTAAAAATGCAACTTATCACTTAATCCTGCAAAAAGTGCATTTTCCATCCATGTGTGATTCCTTATTTGAACGCTTTACTTCACGTGGCATCAGCATACGAGCATAAAATGTGCGCAAAAATGAAATTTATCCCAAATGCATTGCTCATGAGACCTTCTTAGAAAATCCTACAGTGACCACCCAACATTTCCTGAGCTGCACCTCTAGGATGTTTCAGAAAGTTCAGAAATCTCTTGCAAAACAACATTGCGGAATTACTAGAAACCAAACTTAAAACAGCAAAACCCAGAGCCAGATTGCATACCCGCCCTCAAATCCCTATTTTACTCTTATATCACTGCGGGGTAGGGCTGGATTTAAGGAGGGACAACGTGCAGGGACTGAGATGGTCTTGCTACCAACAGATCTCCCCCTTAAAGGGTGACTTCATTCCAAACAAAGCAGCAGGGCCTGGCTGCGTTTCAGACCCCGACAGATCAGCCACAGGTCTCGCTGTCAGAGCCTCGTCCTGACCCAGATTCTGCTCCAGCATCTTCTGCCTTTTGTGCTACACAGAATCTCCCCAGAAAAGGGATACGTCACTAAACAGGAACAGATTCGGGATGCATTTTATGGACCTGGCAGCAAAAGCCCCGTTGTTCTCCAACAAGGTGCAGCAGTTAATCTGCATTTAATAAAAGGACAGTTAATAAAGAGACATTTCTGAAGGGTTGGCAGGTCCAGGGGCATGGTGGATGCAGAACTGGTGGCACAGGGGCTCTGCCCCAGGGTGGCAGATGCCTCAGCTGTGCTGTTTGCAGCTGACTGCAATGCGCAGGCTTTGAGACTCAGAACCTTCTGCATATTTAAACAAGAGACAATTTTTCTTTTTCAGGAAAGGGGGAAAAAAATAAAAAAAGGCTTTAGAGCCAAAGTATAAATGGTTGCAGCTCTACATTACAGATAAGGAGTGCTGGCTGATACATTCAAGCATTTCTTCTTAAATTTAATGTGCTGAAAGGTGTAGAAGTGTCAATAACTTGGTGCCCTGGAGAAAGAGGTGAGAGTTCTGCTGGGGTTTTTGTGCCCTGGAGAAAGAGCTGAGAGTTCTGCTGGGGTTTTTGTGCCCTGGAGAAAGAGCTGAGAGTTCTGCTGGGGTTTTTGTGTGTGCCATATAAAGGGGGTCCTGGACTGTTGACTGACAGAGCCCAATGTTATGTGTTTGAGCTTGATAATGCTGCATCCCACTTCATCTGTGACATGGAATTACAGAATATCCTCACTTGGAAGGGACTCAGAAGGACCACTGAGTCCAGCTCCCAGCCCTGCACAGGACATCCCAAAAATGCCAGCAGGTGGGAGAACTGTCCAAATGCTCCTTGAGCTCTGTCGGGATTGGTGCCATGACCACATCCCTGAGAAACCTTTCCCAGTGCCTGGCAAACCTCTGTGGGGAAGAAACTTCCCTGATATCCAGCCACATCATAACCTCACTGACAGTGGTTCTGGAATCCTCAGCCATCCTCGACTCCCATGGCAGCACAAACCAAATTTTGCCTCTTTCTCAGTGGTGGCTGCTGAGAGCCACACAAAAAGTGCAACCCAGCCTCAGAAAACCCCCCCTGCCTGGCAGGACAGCCATAAGTTCGTACCTGTGTCTTGTTCTTAGTACACCAAACCTCACAAGAAGCTCAGTTTCAGCTGGATTTCCCCACATGAATGCCTGCCCAGCACCTGAAGTGCCCAGAATTTCTCAGTTATTGACCTTTAACAGCTTCATCTTCACCTCCCTGCTCATATCCAGGTGCTAATTTCTCTTCTGCTGCTGAATTTCCAGTTACAGAAAGAAAACTCAGTTCCGCCATGTACGTTAATTTTACTTCTCAGGGAGTTTAGGCACAGGCTGGGAGAGCTGGGGGTGTTCACCTGGAGAAGGGAAGGCTTCAAGGAGATCTTTGAGCCCTTTGCAGGGCCTAAAGGGTCTCCAGGAGAGCTGGAGAGGGACTGGGGACAAGGGATGGAGGGACAGGACACAGGGAATGGTTTTAAGCTGAAAGAGGGCAGGGTTAAATGGGATTTTGGGAAGGAATTCCTGGCTGGGAGGGTGGGGAGGCCCTGGCACAGGGTGCCCAGAGAAGCTGTGGCTGCCCCTGGATCCCTGGCAGTGTTCAAGGCCAGGTTGGAGGGGCTTGGAGCAGCCTGGGACAGTGGAAGGTGTCCCTGCCCATGGCAGGGGGTGGAAATGGATGAGCTTTAAGATCCCTTCCAACCCAAACCACTCTGGGATTCTCTGATTCTCTGATTATCACCCATCTAGAGCCAGACACGTGCAATGGAATAAAGACATGCAGACCATTTCTTCTCCACTTATTTCTGAATTTCAACGTGAAAAAAAAAAAATAAAAAATATATATATAGTTCCAAAGCCCTTGAAATGGTAACGTTAAAATGTTCTAATTTATTCAGACTGAAGTTAATAGGAAGAACAAAGTTTCACTTCCCAGGGAGAACGACAGGATCAGAAATGGGAGCAGCTCTTTTGGCTGCTTTGATTTCCCTGCTCTCAGAAGCAAACATTAACACATGTAAATACTCTCTGTATAATACATGCTGCAGAGAGAAACAGAGCAGGGATTCCTCTGCCAGGAGAGCAAATTGCTGTCATACTTCAGCTAAACAGAGATTTGAAAGCTAAACTGCTGAAACCTCTTTGATATTGTCCCTCATGGATTATAATGGGTGATTCCAATATGTTAACTCATCTATTTGGTCCTTGAGATTACTGCGTTCAGAATTTCTACATTACGCCTTTGATAACAGATAAATATTTCACATTTTCTCACCTTGAAAAAAATAACAAACCTCTGACTAATAAAAACAATGCCCCAAAATTCCAAAAAAGCAGTACTGAGAACAGAATTTTCCCTAGATTAATGTTATTCATACACATCCCTGTCAAACCCCCCTTTTTTCTTCCTTGCAACACATTAAAGAGGATTGAATTCTTCCCCAGTTTTAACAGCTGTTTTACAATGGCTTCTGCCAGCTTCTGCAGCTGGTTGGCGTTTGGTTTTTTTCCCAGATCCATGAGCACAGCTAGAGAATTGCCACTGCACATTGCTTAACATCCCAGAATTTCCCCTTGCAAGCAGCACCGTGTGGTGGGAGCTGCCCCTAAAACACTGATTGTCATTCACAAGGTGTCATTTTGGATTTTGTTAACAGAGGTGTAGGAAAAAACCAGGGATACAAAAGGGAAAAGAAGTTTCATTTCTATCTTTCTATTCCCTAAATGAAACAGCTGCAGAATTCACGTTGTAACCAGAAGGTGAAAACCAAAGGAGAAGAAACTTTATTATTTCTCATCCCATCTAATGCTTTAATTCACAGAAAAAAAATCCCTTGAATATTAAAATATAGCCAGCAAACAGCTGGATAGATAGAATAAATAAGCTGCTGTGAAGTGGAGAAGGAATTAGAATATCAATGTAAAAGTGAAGGCATTGCTTTGCAGCAACACCCAGGGCGTCCCCAGTGCTCTGCCACGTGCTGTCCATGGACATGGATTTTGGGGGTGAGAATAATTTAGATACCAGGCCATGTACCAAGAAGTGTGAGGGAAAAGGCAGAAAAACAGGGATGTTTGAGCATCGCTTCAGTGCAATGAAATAATGACCTGAGGTCATGTTCCACTCGGATCCAACTGACGAAATTTTTTAATGGTTTGAGCTGCAAAAGGGATGGAATACACAAACCAATATTCCTTCTTTTTTCCTCTCTTTTTTTCTGTTTTAGGATAGCTGAAGATACGAAGCTCAGAATGTCTGAAAGCCAAGAGTCAGGCAGAGCTCCTTACCCCTGGACAAATGGGCCTCACCACGCTAACAGGGAAGAATTTCTTCTCAATATCCCATCTAAATCTCCCCTCTTTCAGTTTCAAGCCATCAACCCTTGTCCTATGATGAGCTCCAGGTTGGATACTCTTCTGTCTAACAAGTTTATTTGATTTATTGTGAAATTTATCTTTCTCTAAGGAATTAAGAAAAAAATCTCTGCCTAAACATCCACAGGAAACTGTTAGAAAATTAATTTTTCTGAGAACGTGATTCTTCTGTCAAATTTAGTTGAACTGACCCGCAGCATTCAGGTTTTAGGGGTACGTGGATGACATGGAGGAATAGAAAAATAAATATATATGTATATATGTGGTTGTATTAGTTTGCTTTCCTTAGGGTTTTGAAAGCCCTTTCACATCTTTCAGCCCATTCCCACTGATGCTGCCTGCCTGTATGAAATTCCTGGCTCTGCAAATGAACTGTTCCTGGGAATGCCACAGCTACAGCCACTAATGGGATGAACAGTAAATTCATCATTTGGGGGGGCAAACGTTTTAAACTGAAAATACCCAGTGAGAGCCTGTAGGTTCTTTAAATGAGATACAATTGTTCACCTGCATTAGTTCAGACACAATAAACGACATATGATGCCCAAAAGGTTTTGATTTTGCACATCTATGTTGCTGGAAAAGGTATTGAAATGGACTAAGATTGAAACTACATGAGAATTTAATTTCTATTGCAGTGCAAATTCGCCATTTGCTTTGTGTTTTTTAAATAATGGAGCAAATTATCTTAACTGGCTAACAGAGATCTAATAACTAAAACCAGCTCAGCCAGAGGGCAGCAGGAAAAAGAACATTTTAATATCTCTGAGGAAGTGAAAACAACTTTCTACCCTTGAGCTTTAGCATATCTCTAATCCTATCCAATCTACACTTTGCATTATCAGTTATCTTGCAAGCCTTTAGCAAACAAGAAAGCATGAAGTAAAGATCTAAAACAGTTTTATGCAAGTATCAAAAGTGTTCAGATGTGGCTATCAAGGAAGAATAATCAAAAACAAATTAAAATCTCTGGACTGCCCCTTCCCAAATGTGCAAATACAATTAGGTGAAATTGTTAAACTGTTTCAGAAATTTTCAAACCAAACCCCAGCCTGGATTTAGCCTAAATAACCCCTCAATAACACATTGTGGTGACAGATTCTGAGCTGGAGAGAGACTGTGGGGCCAAAATCATTTGGAAGGAGTACACAGCAGATAAAGTGTTTTCTTCTGTCTAAAGCTCTTGGAGAATTAATATCCTCTTAGAGAATTTCACACTCCAAAAGAAGCCCACTGAGCAAGCAAAGAGCACTGCAGAAATGTGTTCTTGGGAAGGGCAGGAACAGTAAAACCCTTTGTCATTTTGAAATCCTCAATAGAATTCCAGCTGTAAAGGAGGCTGGAACAGTGAGGTCAGGCACTGAGCACGTACAAAGGTTGGGAAACCATCAAACTCCCCAGCACAAATTAAATCTGGCTGAAAGATGTTCCTTGAGACTATTTTCCCTCGACATGTTGATTGGATTTACAGTCTAAACCATATTGATAGCAAAAAAAAAAAAAAAAATACAACCCACATCAACTGGCATTTGTTCCTTTTTAAAAGAGCTGAGGAGTGTTAGAAAGTGTTCATTTCCATATTGTTTTTTTTTGAAGAAAATAAGTATTTAGAAATCTTAGATGGCAAAAAAAAAAGGGGGGAAAAGTGGTGGAAATTGAGACTGGATTCTTTGAACTCTACTAGAAATAATAAGTCTATGGAAGTACTACAGAATATTTTTTAAATGTTGTTCTGTGGGGAGAATATTTTTCCTGTTCTATTTTAAATAGACCTTCTTTGGGTTCGGGGTGCTTTTTATGATGATTCTGAAGTATTTAATGGATGCATTTGTCATTTCTCTTTACTCCAGACACAAAGATCCATTGGCATCTGCCCTCACTCATACAAGAACATACATTTAATATTCAATTTAAAAAAGGTGTTCCAGGAACCAGCAGTAGTAAACAGCATTGGTGATAACCTTACAAACCACCCCACCAAGATGAGTCACAAGACACTGAAAATTCAAGACAATCAATTGGGCAGGGACGAGTTAGAGTCACCTATTCGTGATGCACATAACATTTATAAACGCCCAATAAAAATGATGTTTCTGAAAACTAAAGAAACCAAAGTCCAATCTAAGATAATTTTTGAGGGCCCTGCAGTAAAGAGAGTGTTAGGGGGATTCTAGGATGGGTTATACCAATACCTAGAGGTGTCTTTCCCTTGACACTGAGAAGAATCGTGATTATATATTAATATAGATAAATATCTTAATCTGAGGCCCTGGCACAGGGTGCCCAGAGAAGCTGTGGCTGCCCCTGGATCCCTGGCAGTGCCCAAGGCCAGGCTGGATGGGGTTTGGAGCAGCCTGGGACAGTGGAAGGTGTCCCTGCCCATGGCAGGGGTGGCACTGGATGTTCTCTAAAGTCCCTTCCAACCCCAACCATTCCAGGATTCCCTGATTCTAATCCAGACATTCAGCATTTAGGGGGCTAATTACTGCTCTAAGTAAATTTCCTCACTTATTTAGGTGCAGAACTCAGCTCTAACATGCACAGCAAAGTACAGAGGCACCTCTGATTCATTCATTGTGTCCTTTTGGGGAAAACTGGCGTGAAATAAATATATCACAGAGATCATCAGAATTTAGCACAGACAGGATCCATAGCTCCAAAATCTGCACTTCCAAGCCATTTTCATGGGGAAAATAAGCCTGAGAGAAACCCAATTTTCTTGTCAGGAGCACAAGCTCCCCTGGAGTGAGCAATTCACCCCTTGCCCAGGGAAACAGAGAGGGGTTTGGGGAGTGCAAGCAGCAGGGCTTATTTCACAGAGTGGGAAAAAGCTCTTTATTGCAAGCCCTGGTGAGAGGGGCAGGAGAGAATATAAAAAACCAAATCTCTAATAGAGGAACAGGGCTGTAAATGTGATTTTTTTCATGTTTTTGTCCTCCCCTCCTGCTCTTTTGCTTCCCTTTCCCCCTCCTCTCCATGCAGCTTTGGTTGTGCATCACAGTTCTCTCCTCACTACCTGCACAGGAAATCTTCCTGGGCTGCTGACTCAGCAAACCCAAGGAATTGCAGGCAATGCTCTTGCTAGAGACTTGAAAAACATCCCTGCAGGAGCTGGATATTAACAGCTGAGCAACATGAAAAATCACTGATTCTGATTTTACTTTTTTTTTTTTTTTTTACAGGCTCCTTTTTCAAGAACTCTTTCTAATGCCCAGTCTGTTAATTGACTGCTCATCCAACCCTCCTGCAAGCTCATGAATGCGAAACCTGCAGCAGAAAAAAAAGGAAAAAGCACATTAATGTCCTTAAATCAGTGTTGTCCTTGTTTTATTTGCCTGTCACGGAAATTATTACCACCTCCAGGAGGCAAAAAAGTGAAGACTTTAATGTAATGTAGGGCACCTATTTTTTGCTTTGTTACCTGCTGCCCTGCATTTCTAAGACTGAGATATCTTGTCTGTCTAAAGGAAAGTTGTGGCACATACCTGTGTTTGTTCACAGTGTTGTGAACCACGTTTTGGCAGAATATGTGTGTTTTTAGACTCTTTTTTTTCCCCCTTGTCATTGATCTTTTGTGCAAATCAGCTTAATATGCTTAAAAATCTTCAAGACCAGGTTGGACGGGGCTCTGAAAATCCTGTTTTAGTGGGAGGTGTCACTGCCCAGGGCAGGGGGGTTGACACTACCTGACCTTTAAAGTCCCTTCCAACCCAAACCATTCTATAATTCTGTGAAAAACATTTTAACATTTTAACCAGGTGTCTTTCTTTAGCTTCTGCAATAACCCTGACAGGCACCTGATGTGCCCAGGTGAGGTTCAAAGTGCCAGTGCACCAGACAGAGCAGCAGCACGATACCCAGGGCTCCCTCCTCCTGCAGGTACCTCAGGCAGGAGTGCAAACACGCTGAGTTCTCTCAGGAAAAAACCCCCAGAGACAAACAGATATCTCAGGTGGAGATCTCACCCTGAGAGAACTCTCACTCTGGCACTCTTTTCAGCCCCCATCCCACCTAACTGACAGGATAATGAACACCTGGAACTTGAAATCCTCGTTTTTGTGCCTCTGAAAGATGCTTGAAGTCGGTTGGTGTCGAGGCCTCAGTGGTTTTGCCATACTGATTTTCTCAGATGATTTTTGGTGACACCAGAATTCTGAATCTGCTCGTTGAAACTGCTTTACCCAGTATTACACATCCCAGGACTTTGTTTTTCTATTTGAAACAAGGCTTTTAAGAGGTTGCTATTTTCTGCCGATTGCCCCCAGCACCAGCTCCTCCTATTAAAATGGAAAAGCTACAGCAGCACTGATGCCTCGGTTAGCTGAGTCTTTATCTCCTACAGAGAACATTCCCAGCAGTCCCCTGGCTGTGTTTGTGTACAAAATATTTATATTTTCATTACATCAATAACGGGGAAGTCCCATGCAACTGTGCACTGTGTTCGAGAAACCTGCAGTCCTACAGAGAGCTTGACTTCTCTAACAGGGTTATGAGATGCTACAAATCACCAGGCAGGTAAACTCATTAAAAGCTCTCTCATTAAGCCCTGGAATGGAAAAAAATTGTTTGCTTAAAGAGCAGGGACCAACCCGACCATTTATGTTCGTGCCTGAGGAGCCTCATATTTGGGCTGCACTTGAAAACATTGCAGGCTGGGAGAGAAACTTGTAGAATATTGTGTCTGAATACACTGTGCCTCATCTTTTAAAAATAACAGGGGCTGGAACGTAGATGATTCTATTTGAAGGTAGCCTGGCACTGGAAGTGACAGCCAGGGATGAATAATGGAGGATACAGAGAGTTCTCTGCTCTGTAGCCTGTACACACTCTGGGAAAAGTGAGAAATATTCGCCCTTCAGCAAACAGGGGCTGAGCAAAGCCTTCAGTTTCACTCCTCACCTCTTCATGAATTACTTTACTATTATCAGATCCAGGTTTCATTCTCTGCTCTGTGAGGTGCTGCCTGAACATCCAAATCTGTACTTTCCCATCTGACTCTCACTCAGGGCTCACACTTCAATGTTGTTATACAAGAGGCATCACTTACACCTTCCCTATTTCCATATTTCTCTTTTTTTAAAAGTAATTCTTCCCAGCTAATCAAGCATTACACAGAATATTCTGCCACTGGAAACGTTTAAACTTAGCAATATTAAATACGTACCCACAAGAAATTCCAAGTATTAGGTGAAGAAATACATCTGATCGAATTATTCCGGACAGTTAGAACACCTGCATTGCAGTTACATTTAAAATTCAGTTCATACACCAAGCCAACTTTGTGAGTCATGAAACTCATTGTTTCTCAAGTACATTTGGAACCAGACAAAGGAATGATGGTTTAGGATCCTTTCTCCTCCGTAATTTTAGGATGACTTTTGTTAATATTTTCCAATTAAAAAAAAAAATAAAAACAACAACATAACCCAGTGTTATCCCAGATAAACGGAATGCAAAGTCAATCAAAATGCCAGTGAAAAGTGAATCCAGAAGCAAAAAAAGACATCACAGAATCCTAGAATGGTTTGGAAGGGACCTTAAAGATCCTCCAGTTCCACCCCCTGCCATGGGCAGGGGCACTTCCACTGTCCCAGGCTGCTCAGAGCTTCATCCAAAGCAAGGAATGGGAATGACTGGGAGGAGGAGAGCCAGCTGAAAGAAATGGGTTGAGTCCAGCTCAAATAGCAGCACAGGCATTTAAATTCAGGAAAGCACTTAAAATGGGGGGAAAAAAATAAAGCTCAAGAATTCCTCTAAAGGCCTTGCAGGCATCACGGTGCCTTCAGTCCCAAGTGGTTCATAGGTTAGGTTAATGCAGAACAGCCTGTTAAACACACGAAAAACTGAACCACCCTTGACTCTTGACAGTTAGAACTGGCTTAAAATGCTCATTTCTAATTATTTCTTAGCATATTATATTCTTGTTGTCTGCTCAGAGCCTATACTTGAAGCCAGCTGGATTTTCCCATTCATATTCTGCTCTCTTTTTGCCTTTTCTTGATTTGTTCATGGATGTGGACATCAGTTTTGTGGGTAAAATGGGTCTGACCAGATGTGCTTAGAGGAAAGCAATATAGAAACAGATTTTTCCAGGAACTTTCTGGAGTCTAGGATGACTTCCAATTACTCTAATTTTTTTAAAAGTCACAATCTGCATGACAGGAAAGTGCCAATTTGAGGTGACCAGCACAGCACATTAGAGATGGTTTGCAGGGAAAGGGTGTGCTCCAGTGGAGAGAAATGTGTTACCACAAGCATTGCAAAAGAATCACAGCAAGGGAAGAACCAGAAACGACATTGTATCATTCCTGAAATTTGGTCTGTGAAAAGAAATTTGGTGAGAAATTAATATAATACAGAAACAATTGTATAATCTCTGTTGTGGGCTCTGTGTGTGCAAATACACAAATTCATGTGTGTTAAATGGTAAACGTTAATATCTGGATTCTTGCAAAAGACTGCAGTCAAACCTCATAATCATAAATAAGATCACAAACTTTGCAGAAGCAGCAAATAAAAAGCAGGGTTTTTTTCTCATTAGCTCTGGTTTGCTACTTGGTATTTCATTAGGAGCTGTTCTTTCCACAAACTGGAGCTGATCACTAATTATCCAGCTCAGCAACCACAGTTCTGTCCTGAAACGTGAGCAATTGGGAATTTGCTGTCCTTCTCCATCTGCCAGAAAGGTCACCCATCTGAGAGCTCGAGAGATTTGTTCATCTATTTCTCTTAATTAAAAACTGTTCACCTCTCAATAACAAGACACCTTTGGAGGGTTTCAAGCTGAGCACCAAAAATCTTGAACTATTGAAGGCTGTTGGTCATTTAACAAAAATGCCTTTTGTCTTTTGATTAATTTAATTATTTTGGTTGCAGTCTGAAAAATACGCTTGCATGGCCAGGAATTCAGCTTTCCAGTTTCTCCCAGGGAAGAATCCATGTCACCAACACTTCTGTGTCCAAAAAACCAGCATCTGAATTTGAGCTAAACTCTTTTTGTAGTAAGGAATGTCACAATGTTAAATTTGGGGTTTTTTCCCCTCCCCATTATCTTAGAGGAAGTTTACTGTAGCAATTTTAGAGATATTTTATAAAAATTAAACATACTCCGTTTTTAATAAGTAACCATTTCTACCTGACCAGGAAACCTAAGGAAGAGTCACAGGAGCCATGCTCCAGATAAAAATTCCAAGACCAGACATTTGTATGTTAGGGGCTGTATTATTTAAATGAACACAACTATGGTACCAGTTCCAATGCAATTCTACAGAATTTAGCTGAATTATGCCACATTCCAGATGTGCAGTGAAATGAAGTGGACTCTAACTAAGAGCCAAAAGGAAAGAAAATATATTTTTGTGTGCCAAAAAAAAGACAATTTCCATGTGCTGCCTGCTATGCATTGTAGAAGACAGGTCACACAACTGATACACAAGAGCCAAAAACTCTGCAAAAACTGCTGAAAGATGCTGTGGTCACAACACCACCACATTGAATAGCTGTCATTTAAAAATAAAACCAACTAAATGTCACGAATTCTTTCAAACACCTGGCTATTGAATCATAGCAACATGAGAATATCTGAGTATTAAGCAAGTGTAAAGCGTTTGCATGGAAGTTGTAGAAGGCCCTTGATGGGAACGAGCTGGAGGATTTAAATCCTGCTGCTCTTTGTCACTGAATCCCTGTGAGCAACGCTCCTGGAGAAGAGCTGAAAAGCACATTTGTGATCAATGGTTTAACACAGAATTGTGCTGAAATGCAACAAGAGGTTATTGCAGGGCTTGTGTACGACTCCTCACGGCTACAAGGGGAAAAAAAACATCTTTGTTCAGTGGTTTTATGGCTGTTACGTGAGGAGAGATGCAGTCACTGTGTGCAGGGACAATGGAGAGGGAGAGCTGCAATCCCCAGACGTGTTAACCCAGAGTTATTAATGGAGGAGCACGTTGTTCAGTAAGACTTGTGGGGAAAATTAATCCCTGTCCTCTCCATAAAGGGTTGAATACCTTCAGAAAGATGATGGATGACTTTAAGTGCCTTTAGTATCTTTAGAGGCCCATTTGTATTGGTTCTTAAAATTGCTCCTCTGAAGATGGAGGCCTCCAAAAGCACTGCCTGGAATATCCAGAGGTTTAAATTTCACAGGGGGGAATGAAGGGAATCTCGAATTTTATCCCCTCTGCCTGGACAAAAAATATTCTTAAACCAATGGATTTGAAACAAGATCCACTTTTTTTGTTCCAATTATTACTTTCTTTTCTTTTGAATGTTGGTTAACGACAGTGAAGGAATGCCCTCAAGGGATGGACTTGCCCTTCTCAGGACAGCAGTGACCACAGCCCTAATTCATTAACAAAGGAGGTTGGAAAAGTCTTAACCCAAACTGTGAGACCACCCAGACAAATCCAGAATCAGTGTCAGCAGCAGATCCTTCCCTCCTGGCAAGTGCTGGCCTTGAGAAAGTACATTTATATCAGAGCAATGCAAATAAAATCATTTTTCCTTACCACAGGGAGCAATACGAGGCTGAAGACGCAGATCTTCCAGTTGATGGCCATCTTCTCTCCTGATTTTGCACAAGTTTTGCTCGTTAACACTGTGATTAGGGCTGAAGCACAGGCTCTCTGCAGATATTTTGGTTGAGGTCTTCCCGTCAAGGCTCAGATCTCTGCAGCAAAAGAGGAAAATTATTATAAATATGGTAAACCAAGGAGAGAATGAAAAAGAAATTAACAGAAAATGGAGAACCCAACACTTGAACTGCGAGCTGCACTTACTAGAGATCAACTATGCTTTTACAGCTCTTATAGAGGGTCTTGGATATCTAATTTAAAGGCAAACGACTTGTCTGCATGATCCGTAACTTGTGTCAAAGAAATACTGGAACAGGTTCTGTAGCTGCAAACACCTAAACTGTACCCAGGGGAGAAGGAAGGATGGATTATTTTGAAGAAAAAAGACTTGTCTGCTTCATCTCTGAAGCTGTGGTTTGCCCCTCATGATTTTCAGTAATGTCTTAAAAGCAAAACTGTGTGAGGGCTATTTAGGGGTCTGGTTCCCAAGACAGTTTGTCCAGATAACAAAGTCCATTACCAGACTTATTAATAACTTGTTAATAAGCTTGTTAATAACCTTTCTGAGAACTTGGCAGTAGAGGGGTAAAGGAATGAATTGTAGTCTCAGGTTAAAGATTCATCCAGGACATAATCAGGATTAATTTACAGGGACAACAATGTCATCCATATCTGTCACTTCCATTGCTTGGTCTCTGCCCAGAAAGAATTGAGGAGTGGGAGGAAGGTGTTTGAAGATTTGGATTTATTTCTCATTATCCTGCTTTGATTTGTAAAGGACTGATTTGTAAAAGAACTTTTAGAACCAAAGGACACACAGGTTTTTTTACTGACTGCAGCACACTGCCAGGACATCAGCATTGAGAAAGGAGAGAGTCTTTTAATTAAAAAACAAAACAGAAAAATTAATCTCTCTCTAAATTTTGGGAGAACAATGATTCATGAAATTCACTCTGAACTGATCTGTTTTCTTCCATCCTCACTTGATCAGTCACTCACGCTCTGTTCTGGCACTGAATTTAATTACTTAACTGTTTTTCTGATGGTTTATCAAATAATGAGCAATTGATAAGATCTCAGCTGGGGAGGACAGCAAACATCCCTGGTGACATTCAGCCGTGAGGACTTGGAATTCCATTAACAGGAGCAAGACAAAACCAGACAGACGCATTAGCAGCCATTGGATTTGAAATTATTTCCTGATCATCTGCACTCCTGTGTGCAGCTCAGTCCAGAAAAGCCACAGAGGAGTGTGGAGGTTGAATTCTGTCCTTTCATTCTGTCACTGTAATGCATCAGGAAATGATTAAAATAGAGTGGAAGGGTGGGAGATGCCTGACTAAATGATGGATAAATACAGATACCCTGGGGGAAAGTGGTGACTTTTAGAACACACTCTTTTTACTTTAACCTGGCGTTCCCTAGATTTGAAAAGTGGAGGGTGGCTGTTTTCTGTCTGGTCTGAGTTCCAAAGGAGCTTCTGAAGAGACAACAAGAACATCTGCAAACCATTTCATGGCTTTTCTTTCACATATTGCAGGGAAAATAAAAGAATCTACTTCATTTTTTGCCTTCAAGGTAGTCATGGAAACCTGCACCAAATACTGGGCTGAGGCCTTCGTGTCATCCATGGAGACTCGAGTGTTTATTAGGGAATAACAGCTACCAGAACTTCTGCCCTGGACCTGCAGCAGAACCTTTTATACTGTTCAGCTCTGCCTGGCACACGTTATACCTACATTCAGAGTCCACCTATTACTAATTAAAGGCTACTTATCTCTATTATCAATTAAAGGGTAGTTATCTCTATCACCAATTAAAGCCCAGCTATCTCCCAGATAGGTACTACCAGCTATGTTATACTAGAAAAAGAAACTTTTTCTAAAAATACAGGCAATGCTGATAAAGCATGACCATTCACTAGTGAGAAAAAGAAATAAATATATCAGTATTGGATTTGGAAGGGAAGCTTGAATGACTATATTTTCTTCTGATGTCACTGGTAGATAAATCCTGTAATTTCATTGCTGATGCCTCATGTTGTTGTTTTATCTGCATCTGCCACTGTAATTAAAATTAGTGAAGTCAGAATAGCCAATAACAGAGGGGTTGCACCTTTCAGTTATGGATAAACAGTTCCTCAAAATAATCTTCAGTTATCTCTGGTGAAACAGAAGGGCTGTTGAAGTGTCTGAGAATCTGAAAATCAGCTGATTGCTGCTAAAATAGAATGGGTTTCAGGGGTTTATTTCAAGCATGGCTGAAATACAGGAAGAAGAAAAAAAACAACAACTTTATTTTGGTTAAATAATGACTTAAGAAAATAATTCATCCCCTCTGAAGGTGAATTCATTTGTCCACTGGAAATACTTTCAGTGCGACAGCAGATTCTTTATGAAAGTATCTTGAGTTGCTTCAAGGGCAGGTTGGAAAAGCTCTGGCAAAACTTGTTCTGCTGCAAGTGCCCGTTTATTTCTCCATCTAAAAAGGACCCTGGAGGCTGGTGAGGACAATTCCTCCACGAGAAGCCCACAAGAGTCAAGTGCACAATCTGATGTCACCAAAGAACAAAACCACACAGCGAGACCTCTCCAGGTACGACGGGACAACTCCTAGGGGGGCATGAAAAAGGTAATAAATCACTGCTCAAAAGGATAAAAAGTGCCCATATCAAATATGGGTAAAACTGTTAAACAGCATCTCAGAGTACCCACTGGATGAATGAAATGGAGGATTTTTTTTTTTTTTTGGTGGATGACAGAGGATTTTTAGTGGCTTTCCAAGGCAGTTATGAGCTGTTACTGAGATCTCACCCAAAAGAAACCACCTGATCTGCTGGGCTCCTTGTTGTGGTCCTCTGGGACGCGTGCCAGTGGCTTGAAAGGAAACCAACACATTTCAAAGCAGACCCACAATGGTTTAGAGCAGTGATGATCAAATGGGAATTCAGGACTTCATCCATCTCACTGCAGTGTCCAGCCAGGACCTCCCACCACATCCTCTTCCTGCACCGTGACCAAGCTGCTGCTCAAGAGTGGAAATCTGAAAGCTTCTGACAACGTGCAGGAGAAATTGAGCTTTTGCAGACTGAATATGTTTCAGAGAAGTCAACCACCCCATGCACAGTTATTCCAGTACTTCTTAGAGACGTGAAGAACATTTCCCGATGAAGAATAAACATGGGTGGAGAATTACTGGGTGCAAAATATATGAGCAGATAACTCATAATCATAAATCATAAAATCCTGCAATGGCTTGGGTTGGGAGGGACCTTAAAGATCACCTCAATCCAACCTCCTGCCGTGGACAGGGACACCTTCCCCTAGAGCAGATTTCTGGCTTTGGACACTTCCAGGGATTGTCAGTCCACAACCTCTCTGGGCAACCTGTTTGAGTGTCTCACCAGCCTCGCAGTAAGGAATCTCTTCCTAAAATCTAATCTCAACCTACCCTCCTCCAATATAAGGCCATTCCCCCTTGGACTTTCACTACATGGAAAGTCGCTCTCCAGCCTTCTTTTAATCCCCCCTTTAGGCACTGGATGGTGCCCTAAGGATTCCTCAGAGCCTTCTGTTCTCCAGGATGAACAGCCCCAGCTCTCAGCCTGAGCTCACCAGAGAGGTGTTCCAGCCCTCTGACCAGCCCAGTGGCTCTCCTGAGAGCTGGAGCACCTTTCATGATGCACCTGATAATTTTCCATCTTTAGGCTCTCAATACAAGGTGAGAAACCCACTGCATTCCCTAATTTCCCCCCTGTAAGTTCCTAAGTGTGGTATTCCAGCTACACCATTTATTTAAAAGGCACAGTGCCCCTTCCTCATGCTCCCACTCGCCAGCAATGAGCAGAGTAGTGAAATCAACCCCTCAGCGACCTAGGACACATCTCCTAATTTTAGAAACCTGGGAGAGACATCCTCACACATGAGCTCATCGTCAAGTCTCTTTTTATATCAACAGAGAGAAGCAGACGTGAAGAAAGCATTTTGTCTGACCTATTTTAACCTTCTACTTTAAACTTCCAGCTCCTCTTCCAGAGTGTAAAGGAATTCTGAACAGCCAGCTCGTTTGTTGACATCTGCACTGTGGGTATTTAATTCTGGACAGAACAATCCCACCTCCAGTCAGAAATATATGGATCAGCAATATGAAACCCAAAACAGCAGTCTGACCTACCACAAAGGAAGAGATTTGATTGTTTTGGGTGTCAATAAATGGATGATGACACATTTAAGGCAATAGAAAAGCTAAAAGAAGATTTAACAAGAGACAGCAAGAGCTCAAAAGTTTTCCATGGAAAGTACTCCACGAAGAGAAATCCTATTAAGGCAAAGGAAAAGAACATAATGATCTTTCCACTATTTTTTTATAGAGTAGTTATTATTTCTTGAAGTTTAAATATTTTGGGTTGGTTTTGTTTACTTACTTTTTAAATTTGATGGAATTAGAGTTTCTTCATGGATCACAGCAGCTGAGGGTCTGACTGTGCTTTCTTTTATAAACAAAGAAGACTTTTATTCTGCCTTTACGTATTTAACTGGGAAAGCCCCTCAAGTCCCTGTCCCCACTCACCAAGTCTGTTGTCAATGACAAAACAGGATTCAAAGGGTCATTACATCAGGAGGCCTAAGAGGTGGATTTTCAGAAAGGATTTACTGCTGCAAAGGACAAAACCCTTTTCAGCTGCACATGAATGTCTCAAGAGTCTCAGGCAAAAATCCCACACCTTTGCCTGAAAGAGTTGGCAGCAAACAACGTGGAATTTTTTCACAGTATGGTCCCCAAGGATGGATGTAGGCTGTCCATTGTTCTAACACATTAGCTGATGTGGGAATCATGGGCTGAAAAATATCCATTCATGACAGATACGTTTAGGCAGATTCTGCTGGTATCAAGTGTTTTCACTGTGCAGGAAAATTGTTGCTTTAGAAAACAAAATTTAAAAGAGAGCTGATCCAGCACTAAGAACAATTTTGCTTGGATATATTTGAAAGAAATAGATTCAGCTGCTGCCTGGCTTAGGCATTTCAGTGTTAATGGATATCCAAGTCTGTTAGCATTACTCAGTAATAATCCTTTTACTTTCTGGAGAAATAGGCTTTTGATTTTTTTTTCCTTGCATAAAACTCAGAAAACACCTGTGAATTTTACCAGAACTCCCTTCCTAAAAGTGAAGATAAAGGTGTGATTACGAAAGTAGGAAATTGTAAACTGCAGATGCTCAGACTCCCATATGCAAATGAGAGCTTAGGTGTCCAAATACTTCTACATGAGCAGGATTATCATTTTCATTTACTTCCATGAGGACTTGTGTGGGAAATTAATCAAAGCAACGTGGTTTTGCAAGAAGAATGACTGCTGAGGAGGATTCACAGAACTGGGGGCTCGAAGGGCCTCTGGAGATGGTCTAGTTCAACTCCCCTGCTCAAAGCAGGGTCAGCTGCAGCAGGTTATTCAAAACCCATTTTCAATCATTTTCTGAACAGCTCAAATGTTGAGACTCAAAAATTTCTCTGATCAACCTCTTTTAGTACTTGACCATTCTAACAATAACAAAGAATCTTACAGCTGAATTCCCTGCATGTCTGTTTGTGCTTGCTGCCTCTTGTCAGCACAGAGAAGAGCCTGGGTCCATCTCCTTTGCACCCTCTCTTCAGGGATTTCTACACATTGATAAGATCCCCTGAAACCTTCTCTTCTCCAGGCTAAACAGCCGTAGGTCTCTGAGTCTCTTGTTGTAATTCTTTAATAATCTTTGTGGCTCCTTGCAGAACCCACTGTGTTCATGCTCTCAGCAGCCCAGCACTGGACCAGGCACTCCAGGCTGAGAGAGCGGAATTATCACCTCCCTTGAAGTGCTGCCAAGGCTTTTCCTCATGCAGCTGATGATGCTTTGGGATTTCATCGCTGCAAGGGCACTTTGCTGGCTCAGGATCCACTCTGTGTCCACCCAGAGCTTTAGGTCCTTCCCTGCAGAACTGCTTCCCTGCAGCTGAGCCCCAGCCTGTCCTTGTGCTCAGGATTATTCCTCTCCCAGTGCTGGACTCTGCATGTCTCTTTCTTCACCTTTCTGCCTGTTTCCCAAGCCTGTCTGGATCCCCTCTGAGCAACAGCAGAGAGAGCAATTTGCTGGTGGTCTGCATTTCCTTCCCTCTTGGTCTATCAACCACTCCTCTCAAATTTGTGTCACCTTCAACCTTCTTGCAGGTGCACTCTGTCCCATGATCCCGATCATTAGTGAAGACATTAAACAGCATTTTCACATCAAAAAGATCTTTATAGCTCAGCCCAGCCTACCCAGGCTCTCCCTACAGTCACTGGAGATGTAGGTAACCTCAGGGAGCAACTTCTGTATCCTAAAGCTTGATGCCTTAAGGCCAGGTTGGATGGGGATTAGAGGGACCTGGCCTAGTGGAAAGTGCCCCTGCCATGGCAGGGGGTTGGACTGGATCACTTTTAAAAGGTCCCTTCCACCTCCAACCATTCCGTGGTTCTATGACACCATGCCTGATTTTGGACAAAGTGAATCACTGCTTTGCAAGAGTCATTTTTTTTTATTTTTAATTCTGTTTGTTCAGGCCTGATGAAGGCAAACACAGAAAATTCCATTCCCAAAGTGTAAGACACCAAAGCATTAATGGTAAGCAAAACAGAGCCCTGACTTCCCTCTCTATTGCAGCCTTTTCTTACTTTCAATACTATCTTTGTTCCTTTTATCAACACAGCCTAATAACTTCCACGTATGTTTTACTTCAGCTGTCCCCGATTACAATTTTGGCGGAGTGTTGGTTTTGGTGGGTTTTTTAAAAATTTTATTATTTTCCTTTGAGTGGTTTCAATTAAATTGAAATTCCCTGAAGATATGAGCATTATAATTTGTCCTTACAAAGTACACTCCTTATCACTTCTGTATAACCTGGCAGCTCTTGTTCTTTTTCTAGTCCTCTAGTTTTATAGTTTTCCTAACATATTAAAAAAAAAACAAACAACATCTAGTGCTATTCTAAAACAGATTTTAGTAAATGTTGCTCCACCAATTTGAGAAAGATATCCAAATTTACACTATATGAAGATCTGGTTAATTGCTTGATTACCTGCAAATTATCAAAAACTCTTTGAAAGTCCAAATCTGCTATAACCATCCTTCAGAGGTGTTGTTATAAAGCCCAGCCTTTCCTATGGTCTGAAATTTTATGCTTTTCTGGGACATAGTGTATAAAACTAAACAAGACTTGATTTTTTTAAAAAACAAGCTCCATTTAAAATGCCTGAATTTTATAAATAAAAGAAATTCTCACGACATAACAATTCTTCTCCTTCATATTATGCTGCTTCACCAGTACAGATATGATGAAACAGTGAAGGTTAATGACATCTAAATTCTGGATATCTGAGTATTTTGACATCGTAATGACTTTTAATGTTTATTTGATGGAGCTGTAGCTGCTACTTCAGGCTCTCTGAAAATTCAGGTGGACGTGAGTGGATCATTCATCCAGAGGTCAAGATTTTCTAGCTTATCTTTGCAACGACAGGCAATGATGGACTCATGATAGCAGAGGCTATGGAACACAATTCACCCCTCCCTGGGCACAGGATTGCTTTTCTTGGCAGGTCTCCCACATAGCATCGCCAATAAAATTCTTGCCTTGATTGGCATTATTATCCCTATTGCATTATCCATCAGATTTATTGTGCCCTTATGTTATCGATGTCCCCAGAGGCCTGGTGAAATGACAAAACTTCTTAACTAAAGACCATAGACACTCTGATGCAGGGAAATAATTGCAAGCTACCACACGTTCAGGATGCCATAGGCAAAGCAAAAAAAACCAAAAAATCATGTGAGAAGATTCCCTTTTCACAGCCGATCAATTATCCTTTTTAAGCATCTGTGGTATATGTGATACTTCATTGCTAATATGAAATTAATCCTGGGATCATAAAGATAACGATGTGCTGCTCCATTCCAGCAGGGCTTTTAATGCTGCTTGGCCTTCAAAATTACTACTCCACAACCAGGAAAACACATTCTCCACCTGGCATATCAAAGCTTTGCAAGAGCTCCTTGATTAATTTGCTTTCCTTGACTGGTGGTCTGCGTTTCCTTCCCTGGTTGTAGGTGTAAATACAATACAAAAATAAAATCATGTTTTTCATGATCACAAAGGAGGTTGCGAGCAGTGTAACCTGTCCATCAGTCCCTGCTTTGAACCTGCTCAGCACGTGTGGAGCAGACATCTCTCACAGGCAGAGGAAAGAGAGCAGAGCAGAAAAAGCAGCTCTGGACCAGAGCCTTTCATTCCCGTTGTCTCTGAGGATCTTCCCAAGTGCAGTACTTGGACAGCACCTTCAAACCAATTCCTTAACTCACAATATTCTGTTTAGCAGAGTGTGGTGCCACTGTTAATGATGCCTTGAGAGGCCACCTGGAACAGAGGCTAGACAGAGTAAAGAAATAAAGTAGGTATTTATTAAAAAGGATATCCTTTCAAAGGATCCACCTTGGGCAGTACAAGAGCCTGGCCGAGGCTACACCCACGATGGACAACGGGTCACGAGTTTTCACACTTTTATAAGTTTGGTTCATTTACATATTGCAGTAATTTGTCCAATTACAGCTTCAGGTAATAAAGTCCCATCCTCCAGTTTGTTCTTTCCAATTCACTGTTGTTTATACTTTCTTGGGCCTGAAGCTGGGATGGTGACCTTGGTTTTCCAAGCTGCAAAAGGATTGTTTTTGTCTGACTAAACTGTGAAGAGAACTTGCTAACACTCTGTATGAAGTTCAGAGTTACATACTGATGCAGCACAGAATCTGAAAAATATGAGAGCTAAAATTTAAGGCATCATTAACGCCCTCAATTAGCCCTGTTGATGGGCTGACCTGATTATCTTAAGATCAAAGTGCCATTATAAAGCCACCATTGCTCCCCAGACCTCAGCCAGGCTCCACGCAAGCCTCTCTCAGCTGTGAGGAAATGCCAAGAGTATCTTTAACAAAACATTCCACTATTTATTTAGCACAGACAGACTCCAGGGGAGTGTTCCTGTAGCTGGTGATGGACCCAAGGGCAAGACTCCAGTCTTGGAGCTCCAGCAACAGCACAACAAACTCTTATCACCCCTGGGAAACAAGAATACCCTTCCTGTCTGAGAGCAAGACAAAAGTAATAAAATCAGCAGTGAAAGGGAGTAATCTGTTGCTTTGGAAGGTGCTGAATACAATGAGCATCGGCCTGATGCCAAAGGAATAAATACGAGATGGTGTGAAGAAAACAGTCTGATACAACCTTGGTATTGAGAAAAGGGTGCTTGGGAGTGAGGAAATATTGCCAGCTTGCTCAGAGAGGATGATCCAATGATCTTTCTTTGCCTCATTTGTACAATTCCTTGTCATTTTCCAGGGCAGAGTCAGAGGCATTCTGAATACAACAGCTTGTGGTTCACGGAGCATTCTGAGCTGATAATCTGTGCTGATGGCCCAGATGAACATCCAGCTCCTCCCCTACACTCCTAATCAACATCGAAAGCTTTCATGGGCCCAACTCCAGCCCATCTTGATAAAGAAGGGACAGATATAATGTGTTTCCAACTCCTCACTAGGTGGAGAAAAAGACACCTCTACTATTGTGATTCCTCAAGTGCACATTGTCAAGGAAATGTATCGCAGAACAGGCCTGGGGCTACAATCCTGTCTTTTCCATTCTTAGGGATGTGAAAATTCTTCTTTGTTTGTTTGTTTGTTTGTTTGTTTTGGGGTTTTTTTTGTTTGTTTGTTTGTTTTTTGTTTTAACAGTTTCACTCTTCCCAACTACACTGAAAGATAAGGTTAAGACACTGCATGAGCACTAGGAAACGGCATGATTTTTTTTCACCTCCACATTTCCTATTGTCCTCCTTTCCTACTGCATTTCTGACAGCCTGGGCTCCCAGCTGTGTCCCACATTGTGCTTAATAAACTCATCACATTTGGACGTTATTAGGACCTTCCACAGCACGTGTTCTTGCAGCACCAGGGATGGAATCCAAGGCACATAAATCTGGCTGTCTGAAAGCAAACCATCTCTATCCACGCTGGCTTCTCTCAGCTGCCTCCACAGTGAATGGAAGATGAGAAATTCCTCTCAGCAGCACATGGCTTTGCCTTGCCCCCAGACAATGTGCTGCTCATGGTGGCAAACAGAGGGGTAATAAAGCAGAAAATCAGTTTGATTAGCTCAGGAGAGCCTGTGTGGAGTAGGCACACCCTGAGAACAGCAGAAGTATAAAAAAAAGGAGGAAGAAAAGCAACTGAAATCAAAGTCAGTGCTGGGACAAGAAGTTAAGCTGGGAATTGGAAGAAAGCTTTGGACAATCAGCAGAATAAAGCCCTGGAAGAGCCTTCCAAATAGAGGAGGAAAATTAAAAAAAAAAATTAGAATTTTGAGAGGGCTCCATATAATGTGAATATTTTGTAAACCAATTTCTTTTGACACATGTATCACTGCAGTGTTAATAGATGGAGACTCCCAGCCACACGCCCCTTGATTCAGAGCTGGATCCCATCTTCCACCTTAAAGCACAGAGTAAACTCATGTCTCTGCAATGAGGAAAACTTTGATGAGGACAAATGCATCCCTGGAGGTGTTTCAAGGGCATATGGATATGGCACAGGGTTTAGTGATGAACCTGGTGATGCTGACTTCATGGTTGGACTCGATCTTGGAGGTCTTTTCTAACCTAAAAGATTCTATGATTCTAAAAGCTCTGACACAAAAGACAGTCATCGTCTGACACAGAAAGAAATTAGTCTAGAGAAAATAATGTCTAGAGAAATTAGTCTAGAGAAAATTTTCTTGCTTGCTTGCTTTTCCTTCCTTCCTTCCTTTCCTTCTTTTCCTTCCTTCCTTCCTTTCCTTCTTTTCCTTCCTTCCTTCCTTTCCTTCTTTTCCTTCCTTCCTTCCTTTCCTCCCTTCCTTCCAAAATCTAGAAAATGTAAATATTCAGCTTAATTCAAAAACCACCTCTTCACTATTATTATGAGTAGTTCTACCACTTCTAGAAAAAAAAAAAAAGGCAAATATAAACGAACGGAAGTGATTCATTCCCATGCCGTCATCTTTTCAGCCAGAGATTAAAACTATCTCAACATTCATCTTCATTATCTGCTCATGGACTTCCACAGGACAGTTCTAGAAGATGAGCTGGCCCTATGGGGCTCTATAGGGTGGCAGAATACGGCCCTAAAAAAATACCTGGAAGGTTGGAACAATGCAGGACTAAAACAATTTCCTATGAACACACACACACACAGACACAGAGGTACATGCAGAATTTGTTGGCCAATAAATGATGTGTTCTCTTATTTTATCAATTCTAGATGTATCAAATAAACCCCAAAAGAAACTCATCAAAACACAACTGGAAGAGAACAGTTGTATCCATTATAGCATTGTTTATACTTCTGTCAAATTCCAAGCTACTGCAGCAGCAAGCTTGCCTACAGATCCTGTGTGAACAGGAGACAATGGAAACTAAAAAAATGGGTAATTTTCCTCTCTTGGATGTGGCTGTAGAAGTGAAAGCTGAAAATCCTGATTACAGATATTAAGCTGTCTGATGATGAAGTTTATAAATTGACAGGACGGCCATCGGATCAGACGCAACCCAACTTGCTATGATTCACATTTTCCTTTAGGAGTCATGTGGAACTGGAATATCCCTTGTGGCCCAGAAAACAATCAAAATGCTATTCCTTTCCACTGGATAGCTTTGTCATTTTACTGTCGTGCATCCCACTAAAACCCAGGATATAAACACGTAAATCCAATCAAGCTGAAATCCCCTCTCCTCCAACGTGCCCACTGCTCAGTTTGAAATAAACTCAGGTTGACTCATGTCTCAAAGACACTGTGAAAATGCCTCTCTCCTCATGGGGGGGCCTTCAGAGCCCTGGGTGAGAGTTATCTCATTAAAATCTGTACCTCTAAACCCGAGATAATTTCCACAGATCCCTTGTATAGTCCCTGAGATGTAATCAGCACATCCCATAGAGTTCACAGCATATGTTAGATTACCCTAAATTACGTATTTCAAAGCAACAGATTAATTATGTCCAATTTCTCCCTATTTTCTATCAGGAGGAAGGGAGGGAAAGAGAAATATTTGAGACACAGCATTAGAAGATTCAGTCCAAACATTAAAAGTTGCCAAAGCTACACTCAGCTGATGAGTAGCATCTTCTAGTGGGCAGCAAGTTAAGGTTAAATAATGTGAAGTGTTTAGCAACAGCTTTTTTCTTGCTGCTCCAACCTCCTGCCTTTACTTTCCTCACATCAGATCAAGTGTAAATTCTGTTCAGGTCTTCATTCACACCCACCTTGAGCTTAACATGTAATTTAAGCTCAGCTGAAATAGCACTGAAAAAACATGGTCATCATCATGTGCCTTTCAAGCACGCTGGGGATGAAGCTCTGACCCTTTAGAAACTCCTTAGGACAGAGGGTTTTGGTCCAACATTTCACAGTTTCACCACAGTGTATAATTTATCAGTTCTACATCATTCTCCTATTTCCTTGTATGCTCTGTGGACAGGGTTCCTTTTAAGCTCCTGGAAGAAATACAAGAACAGTGCCGTGGGCAGGCACAGCTTCCCAGGCTGGTTTCTCACCGAAACGCAGGATCTGCCCATCCTGGTCAGCATTTGATAAAAACTTCTGAAAACAACTGGAACGTTTCCTAATATCCAATCTAAAGAAAAGCAACCTGAGAAAGAGAAATTTCATTGATCTCCAGCACTGGGAGATCCACTTCAGCAGCCTCCAAAGGATGCAATTTATTAAGACAAGAAACCCAGCTGTCCCAAAGCCCTCATTTCTGCAGGCTGCATTATTGATGACCCTCATGGCTGCAGATGGCACAGGGCTACAATCAAGTGGCCTCCTTGGGCTTCCTCATCCAAACAGAGGAATAAAGAGAGGATTAAAGGTGGACCAGGACAAGAAAATAAAGGAGAATCCATCAATGGTACGTGAGAGTCAGCTGGCAAAACCTAGGGCATATTTTAATGGTTTATCTGTGCTTTGGCTGACCTTGGAAATATCCTTGTGTTTAAACATGGAAGCAATCCTAGGAATTAGGTTCTGGTAGCACAGAATAACTCTGAGTTATATTCACAACATTTTCTGGCTCAGGCCAGTCTGGTGAACTGGCATCTCAAAGTCTTTTGTTGTTGTTCCCGGGGGATGTATTCTGCACCAAAGACGAGCTTTTCATTGGAGGCACCACCCAAAAAAAAACCCCAAAACCAACCAACCAACCAACCAACCAACCAAATGAAAAAAAAACCCACCAAAAAAACCTCACAAACAAACAAACAAAATTCAATAAATCCTCACCCCACAATAAACAAAACCAAATCAAATCCTCCACATGCAGTAGAAAAGGTGAATCCACATTTTATGGTATTTCCTCCCTCATATCCCAGAGTTCCCTTCTGTCCCTGGAGCTGTTGCCAGCTGCACTAAATGAGGCATGGGATGAGTTTGTATGTTTTTCTGAAACACACAACTCACTGGGGAGAGCAGGGCAGGGACACAGAAAGGAAAGGAAGAGAATGATCTTCTCTCAGCAAATAAAACTGAATGTGTGATAACCTGGAGTCAGCACAGTGGGAGGCTGTTTTGGACAAGCAGAATAAATTTTCTGCTGGAGTCTGGATAGGATGGTGCACAGAGGACTCTCCAGGGCACAGCTTGGCTACCATTAGACATGCCCAGAGAATTGGGTATTTTATTGAAGATTGTTTTATTCAGAAACAGCCATGAAATGAAAACGCCGTGTGAGGCAGAGAATAATTTTTCCAATAATATTTTGCACATTTTGGGCGTGTGTAGGTCTCCCACTTAGATGAAACCAAAATGTTGTGGCATGGATTTACATGTCTTTTGGATTGTTTAATTCCATCCAGCACTGCTTGACTCTAATTGATCACAAAATCCTCCCTGATGGACAATAATCACAGGTTTTACAGAAATAATTCTGGCTGATGGTCTGCAAAGAGGTGGTGGTACTCTGTGTCATCTTCAAGTCAGCAATGAAAATAATGACAGTTTTTAAATCAAAATACTGTAGGATAACCTGAAAACAACCCCTCCAAAAAGGAAAACAATCAACAAATCCCAAACCCAAACCAGGACATAAGGGCTTACAGGTCATAAATAAGCAGGTGAATAAAACCTAATAATTATTCAGTGACAGCCATCCAGCTCCAGTCCAAAAGGCCATGATTAGCATCTCTCTAAAATGGAAATTAATGTGTTTTTCTCTTTCTCCTGCCTTTTTAATGTGTTTTCCAAAGCAAAACAAACGCCCCAGTTTGCTCCCACATGTAGAGGCCTCCTCAAGGCAATCTTCACCTCTGAGGACAAAAGCAGCAACTTCTGCAGAGTGCCTTGAGTGAGAAAGGAGGACACTGAGTACTTCACATCGAGGTAGCCTCAGTATTACAGATACACACAGGATTAATTCAGCTCTGAGCACCAGCTGTACCTCCTCTGATCCCCAACACAGGGAATAACACCGAATTCGCTTTTTTTCAGTCTTTCACAGTGTTTTTCTTTCCAACTCTTTTTAAGTTCATGGTGTTTGTTTGCTTTAGCTGAGAGGTAACGGAAATCTCTTCGTGAGGAGATGTGAATTCTTTCCTTCTGCTGACCCTCTGTAGAAATGAGGTGCTCACCACTGGGTACAAATCCCGTAGAAATGTTTCAAACACCTCAAGGAGGCTGTGGACATCCCTGTCCCCAGGTCTGGATGTGCTGAAAAGGACATTTTCCCCACTCAGCCTAGAGACACCAATCCACGCTGCACTGCTTCCTGTCCACATCGAGCTCCTTCCAGGAGCACTGCCTGACCCAACTTACTCCAGGTGAATTTGGTTAAATGTTGGGTTGATTTAGATTGGATATTAGGAAGAAATTCTTTACTCAGAGGGTGGTGAGGCCCTGGCACAGGGTGCCCAGAGAAGCTGTGGCTGCCCCTGGATCCCTGGCAGTGTCCAAGGCCACGTTGGACAGGGCTTGGAGCAACCTGGGATAGCAGAACGTGTCCCTGCCCATGGCAGGGGAATTGGAACTGGATGAGCTTTAAAGTCCATTCCAACCCAAAACGTTCTACGATTTTACGATTTTGTGATTCTATGAAAAAACAAAGCTTTGCCAGCCAAGGTCAGTGTGATACAATCGGGCCAGGGAACTCTCCTCAGCAGCTCAGCAGGGAGATTCAAGAGGTGATGATGAGATGGTGGAGCTGGCTGGAGGTTCTGGCTGGTGTCTTCAGAGAGCTGCAGGGCTCCGAAACAACTCCATAGACTTAAAAAACTCATGGACACAAGGTCTTCCTATGACCCTATGGGGTTTTTTTTCCCCTTTTCTCTTGTATGTGCTATTTCTTACTCATGATGTTTATAATTTTAATTCTCAAATGGCAAATTCATTTTGTCACTCCTGACAGAGCAGGTGAAGCTGGATCTTTAGCAATACATATATTCTAATTTTCTGACTGGAAACATTTTCCAGTAATAAAATATGCAACAAACTCTCCTACTCTTTAATTTGCCATTTAATCAATGTATTCGCATCATGCTCAGCAAATGGTGCCTTGTCAGTTTAATTTGTTCAACTCTTGTTGTGCTACTTGTTTTTCACCCCTCCTTACTTCCCCCCTCCCCAGTACATAACCAACGTATCATTTTGCATCCCCTGTGGGATTTCTCTGCTTTAACCTAGTAAATCTTTTAATTCCTAATTTGGTATTCTGCTCTAATAGATTCACCCAGGAAAAGAGCCCAGAAGGCTGGAGCTAAGAAAAATCACTTTCATTTTCTCAGATACTATCGAGTGGTTTAATGTAAAATACACATGCAGTGCACAGTTTGTGATCTCAGATTTTATCATCCACGCGTTGCAGAGCTGAGTCAAACCTGATCAGGTTTTTGATGAAGGGATAAAGATTCAAGTCTAGGCTGGAACCACTTAATAATGGTGAGATACTGAAAAAAAAGTAGTTGCATAACAGCAAGTAACAGTTCACAAGAGAGACTGAAATTTGGCTCCAAAGCGCTGGTGTGAAATGTGGACATCAGCACAAGTCATCCAAAGCAGAACTCAGAACTTAATTAACCTCACTGCTTCATTATTAGGGATCTCCATTTAAATTAATGATCCAAATTCAAGTGTTAAAATAGCAAAAGGACAATCTATATTTAATCATAAATGCTACTTCTGTTTGTCATTTTTAGCTTTTTTTTTTCCCACTCTGAAGAATGGTTGATGATAACTGAGTTGGGAGACAGTTTGAAAATTCTTTTTTATAATTGGAGAAGGTACTTCAGGAATATTTTAAGTGGATATATATTTTAATTTCTATTTTTTCATTGATTTTTCCATATTGGACCATGCCATATGGTTCATTCTGATTTCGTTTCTAGCAATTCCTAATTTAATCAAGAATTACTGTCTAAGAATTGAACAGAAATTAAAAGCACATTTGGAAATGCACACACACGATGTTTTTAGCCCCCCTGCCCTGACTGACGAAGGGAAAATAAAGTTGCTCATGACATTGAATTTTATTAAGAATTACGTGATGCCCTGAACAAAGAAAGAATCATGTGGTGGTAGTGAATTGACTGTACTGCTCCTGGACAAAGAGTTCTTCCCAGTTAATTATTAGCATTTAAATTATAAGCAGAGATATTTTAATCTCTTTCTGCTGTTAATAAAGAGAGCCTGACACCTCCATGGCATGAATCATATTTTGACTTCAGTCACTCTTTGGTCTCTGGTTAAAGATGAAGCCTGTACCGACTGCCCTCCTAATTCAGACATAATAGAGTTTGCACTTTTTTTATCATGTTCTGCCTCAGTTTCACAACACATTGTGACCTCTAAAGGTTCTCCCAGCTTCTAGACTGTGTATTTTCCTGATGGTTTCAGTCAGCCTCATTTTCTTGGAAATCAAATCTAAATTCCTGTAAGCGTGCTCAGGGTCTTTAATTGCCAGGATGAAGAGCGGGCGTTCACCCTGCATGGTTTCTTCAGAAAAGACTAAAAAAATTGGTCTTTTTGCTACAACAGTCTCATTTTTCAGCTAGTTCCAGGTCATTCTCTTGCAAGGACATCCCATCCATGGAAGGGTCCAAGGCCAGGTTGGATGGGGCTTGGAGCAACCTGGGATAGTGGGAGACGTCGCTGCCCATGGCAGGAGGTTGGAATGTGATGAACTTTCGACCCAAACCATTCTAGGATTCTATGATTTATTCCCCCACTCCCCCAAATCAGGTTCCAAAATTTCTTTTCAACATTTACTGTGAATCCTCACAAATATGGTGGTTGGCGACTTTTGTCAAGATTTGTCTCTTAAGCGTGATTTTGTGTTGTTGGGGTTTTTTTGTTTTTTCCATTTCACTTCCTTAATTTTTTCCTTTAACAAGCCTAGTTTTGGGGGTTGGTGGGTCCCTTCCATGGCAGTGGGATTGGCTTTAAGGAGTGTCCACCCTCCACACCTCAAAGCACTGATGTCACAGGGATAACCTCCCAGCTTGCTACCATTGACTGGACACATTGGAAATTCTGTAAGATCTGTTCCTTCAGCTCACATATTGTCTGTAGATTTAAAAATGCCAACAGTATTAGCACAGATCCCTACGATAAACAAAAATTCTGATATGTCAACGCTAGCTACAAAAAGAGAAAAGAAAGACAACCCAGTAAAAAACCAACCCCTCTGAAGAGTTGTACTCTGACTTCTGAACATCTCCAAAGAACTAAAAACAGACATGAAGAAAACGCTCTAAAATTGCTCTTGTTGTTATTGTCACTAAGGAAACAACTTCCCAGGAATCTGCAAGTTGAGTATACAGGCTCTTTGATGTGCAGCCAGCTCTCTCTTCCAGCACACTTCCCAGCTCTCTGGTGAATCAGGTCTGTCCACCAAGGGAGATCTCTCCTGCCCTGTCTCAGCTGAGGCCTCACTTCATGCAGGGTTTGAACTCTGATGCTCCAGAAGAGCCATAATCCAGACTTGCCACAACACGCGATACCAAAGCACAGAGTCATGACTAAACTGAGGGATTTTGCCTTAAGATACTTCTGCAATCCAACAGCACTGCCAGGAGAGCTAGAATAGCACGGGAGCTGGGGAATGTGGGAGGCACACGGCAGAATTTTTTCTGTCTGTTCATTTACGGTGTTTTTTTCAGCCACGCTTCACACACACCCCCCACGCACAGTGACTGAGATGTGTGCTGGGTTGGGATTGAGGCACACGGGTTTGTAGAAATTGTTTAACCTCTTCAGCCCTTCAAGCAGAGTGGCCATCTGCACACTGCCTGTTGGGAATGATGCGTGAGATTGGATCATCTCTGATTTGAGCCCAGGCATTGTAAAGGAGGATCTTAGCCGACCTACAAACCCATTCAACATGCCATGCAAATTATTTATCATTCATTTAGTAATAATTTAATAACAGTTTAGTGACCAAATTCCAGGAGTTCAGAATATTCTCTTGTGGTGTTCAATTTCCCAGCATCCACACAGCCAGTGTTTTCCTGAGTTGTAGAGTCCCTCATACCCTGAAAAGCTTGGTAACATATTCTGCTGAAATACATTCAAACTGAAGCACGCAGAGCAGATATCCCCTGTCACCAGTTCTGCTGCAGACTAAGAAGCAAATAGTGGCTAAATTAATTGAAAAGAGACAGCACAGAACAGGCAGAAGCTAAGGAACAGAATTGTTTTTTTAATTACTGGGGACTAAGCCAAGACTTAAAGAAAGCTGGTTAAATTGAATACCTGCAAAGGCTTCACTAATATAGAATCATTTCGGAGCACTTGAACTTTGAGAATATTTTCTCATTACCATGGACACGTGTCCATGTCAGATCTGACTTCCTCAGGCTCCTCAGAGGACTAATGTTCTTTTACACATGAACCAGAACATGCCTTATAGACGAGTTTATTTCTAGTGTGTCCTTATCTTCTTGCAGTTTCCAGTCTTCTATTTCCCTTCTCCATGTGTAAAAGGGTAATCTGGCTCTCTGTAACTCTCTTTCCTGAGGTTTCTGTGTAGACCAAAAATGCTTAAAAGGTCTAAAAGCAAAGCTGTTCTGTCCAAGCAAACAGCTGGACCACAGCAAATCCATCTGTCAGTGGCAACAGATCAATAACCACAGAGCAATCCCCTACCAGGGTAAAAATCTCTCTGTGCAGCCAGTGAGGAGCCTTTGCTTTCATGTTAAACTCATCATCCACCTTTGGATCAGAAGTGATTTCTCAGCTACCTGTTTGTGACCAAGAAGGAGCTCAAGGAGTAGCCAACAACCACCAGTGGTGGTTTCATTGCAGGGGCAAGAAAACGGCTTCAATATTGTAACTACGTGGTGAAATACATCAGGTTTGGAACCTTCCTTGGCCTTGAGGTCAATGAATGGCTTTTTCATCACTCTTGCTCACTCTGCCAAACTGCTTCACCACAACTGGAACAGCCTCACCCCAACTGCCTATGAGAACATTCTCTGGGCCACGCTGTTTACAACTCCTATTTGCCTTGGTTTGTTAAATACTTTATTTAGATATTGCATAGAGTTTGGAGATCAGATTCTCCCAGGTTACTGCGACATTCTTGCTGTTTCCCTCCCACCAGAGCCCTGTAAATGATTATCTGCCTTCCTCACCATTTCCAGTCTCGTTGGTATTCATGCCAGTGCTGTCAGGCAAAGGCACCTCTGCTGAAGAGATCTTAATGAAAACAGTTTCCCCACATCTGGGGAGATTCATTTCATCTCGAAAAGACAACAGAAATTTCTGTCACTCTGCATCGTGGAGATAAAAAAGGCACAAATGCAAAACCCAAGCAGTTGAAAAATGTTTGACGACGAGTCTGTGCCTGTCTGAGCACACAAGAACTCTGACGTGAGTTTTCCTCAGATAATTCCTTAACTACCAATTTAGGATAATGACAGCGACACTTTTAAGAAATCCCTTGGGAGAAGAGTAAGTATTCGCTTTTAAATTCTATAAACCTAGGAAGGAAATATTTTGATCTTTTTTTTTTACTTTAAATCTATTAACCCTATGTCCCATCCTTGACATGGAAAGCCTTTGTTTTGTAAATCTGTAAGGGGAGTTAAGAGAGTGTTTTACAAATCAAAGCGGATTTTCCTCCAGTAGCTTCAGACATGCACTCTGTGGATGTTTATAGATACCCAAGTCATTCCAGATTCCTGTAATGGACAGTAGGGGGTGGGGAAAAAACTCTTATGGGGCACAAGACATCTGATTTATTTAAAATTTTTGCTTCAGGAAGGAAGAAATTAATTGAACTTTATATTCTTATGCTCCTTAGATACATTGTAGAAATTTTTATCTATGTAGATGTATGATGGAGAGTGCTTATTTACAAGGGCATGCAGTGCTAGGGCAAGAGTAGGTTTATGTGGGATATCAAGGAAAAATTGCTCCCTCTGAGGTTGGTGAGGCGCTGGAACAGGTTTCCCAGAGAAGTTGTGGGTGCCCCATCCCTGGAAGTGTCCAAGGCCAGGTTGGATGGGGCTTGGAGGAACCTGGGATAGTGGAAGGTGTCTCTGCTCATGAATTGGGGTGGAATGAGATGATCTTTAAGGTCCCTTCCAACCCAGGCCATTCTGTCACTCCATGACAATGATATATTGTAGAAATTTACTCAAAGTGTAGCTCTCCAGATGTCTCATGCAGGGTGTTGTGATTTTGCAATGGAATTTCATTGCTACTGGAGAAACACGTTGAATAAATCCTCAAATGAACAAACAAGTTTCAATACTTAGACTGATTCTTCTAAATGACTTATTTGAAAAGAATTCAAAGAACGTCGGTAGAATATTTGCTGAGAGACACATTAAGAACTTGAGGTCATGCCTCGTTTATCCCGTGGTATTGTTGAAAGGACAAGTTGCAACAAGCAGGACGAATATACCTGACAAACATTTCAGTATTGCTGACATTAATAACACGGGTTCCTTCCCTGAGCTCATTGTACAACATCGAGTAGGAGCTCTTCCAAAGCTGCTCACGGGAAACTCAGAGGGGAAAACTCAAAACAACAGGAGGAGAAAGGTGGAGGTCCCACCACGCTCCTCCTGCTTTGTATTGTAACTCACGGGTCACTGAAGGCAGCAGCCTGCTGAGAGAGAAAATAAAGAATAAGGTGTGGGATCATATAGAACATTTTGTAAAACCAGGCTTGAAAATACAGAGCTGGCAGCCAGGGAGCTCATGGTGATGTTGGCTGAAGTCGTAGTAAGAACAGCCTGAATCCCAACTGGACAAAGAGGGAACACAGCAAAAAAGGATAGAGAATGGTAATAGCACAGAGGGGAGTGGAAAGAGCTTGGGGGAACGAGCTTGGAAGAATGTGCATTGTTTTACTCTTTTGCACATTTGATTATTAAATGGACTGGCAAATCATTGTGGTTCCTTTCGCTGAGAGTGGAGGAGTTTTCATGTTCTTGGAGATGAGAACTTTTTTGAAGGCTAAGTCCAGCCTCAGATGATGTCACTACTACCTGCCCAATTTGGAACACATTAGTATTTTCTTCTTTCTTCAAGTTATTTTTCTTAGCCTTCTTCAACTTAGAGGAGAAAAAATTGCCACAAAGGTTAATATAATGTTTAGAAGTGCTAAAGGCAGGAGGATGTTGGGACAACATCCTGATCTATTTTGCTCCAGCAGCAAAGGAAGCAAAGTCCTGAGATGCATTTTGAGGAAAGACGGAAATTATTACTTTCATTAAGAAGTTAAGAAATTCTTGCAGATTATTGCCTTCTTCACTCAGAGGACGGTGGGGCACTGGAACAGGTTGCCCAGAGAAATTGTGGGTTCTCCTTCTCTGGAAGTGTCCAAGGCCAGGTTGGACAGGGCTTGGAGCAACCTGGGATAGAGGAAGGTGTCCCTGCCCGTGACAGGGGGTGCAACTGGGTGAGCTTTAAGGTCCCTTCCAACCCAAATCATTCTATGATTCCATGATCCTATGATTGCCTCTGTGATTCTGTGATTCTGTGGATTCTATGTTGAGCACAGCTGCAGAGATGTGAAAGAACAAGGGAGGCTCAGCCATCCTCAAGTCTGTCTTCTTTATCTTTGGATTCCTGATAAAAATGCACTAAAATGATAAATACAGCTCTTGCTTTCTGGCCTGATCTTCTACCTGTTGCAGGCTAAATGCAAACACAAAGGCACTAAAGGTGGTGATTTTTCAGCCACACAGAAACAGCAGAACATTACAGGGATGCATTTTGGAAAAGGCAAGGACGTGGCACAAGTACAGAAAAATCTGGCATGTCAAAACCAGCCCGTGAATCAGAAGCTGTAGTATTTTGGGTTAAAGCTCTCAGAGCTGATTTATAAAATGCTGGTTTGAACATGCTGCTGAAGAGAGTGATATGGATTATCCTGGCCGTGCACTCAGACACGCCTGCACATCCTTTCCAGTCTGGCCAGTCTACATGGAAAGCAGAGATATGATAACTTTTCTTTTTTCAGATCATCATATCTGGCTTACCTGGCTTTTCCACAGCACTCACTGCCCAGTATTCCCCCACAGCTAATGGAGGTAAAAAGGATGTCCAATCCAATGAATGATTTTAGAAACCTAATTTGGGATCAAAAAAATTGAAATCTGGATCCCGCGGGTTTCATTCTTGTAAAGACAATGTTCAATGAACACCATTTAGTTCCACCCAGACATCTGCACGCTTAAAAATGTTGTATTTTACAGCAAGTAGTTATAAAAGAAACGAAAATTATGTAAAATTATATATGATTGCCAGAAAATTCAGACAACCCCTGGTTTAAACAAAAGCATTTTTAAACTTCGAGATTTCAGTGAACGTCATTCATTACAGAATATTCTGTCAGTCCATTAAGCAGAGTATCAGGTTAGAGTTTCTGCACTCGGTGAAGAAATGAACTGCATATTAATGTTCAGGTGAACTTCCTTCTCACCTTTTTAGAAAATAACTGAGTTCCAAATTATCTGATCTAAGTGATCTGGTTGAGCTATCACCTTGTTGTTTTCATACGTTTCATGACATTTCACACACTGAACTTCTTCTGGCTGTGAATGGATTTGGCAAAAGGTCACAGACATGGTACTGCACAATGCAGTGTACATGAAAATATGCATCATCTATTTATTGAGGTCTGCCTCAGAAGCTCCTTGGGAATAACAGAGTAACTAAATTATGTCCTTGTTCTGATTCAGTAGGGACAGTGGGATGGAAAGCAAGAGGCCGATGTAATGATCTATCAGGAGAAAAAAAATTAAATCAAGACCATGTCAAAAGGGAGACTTTTAGTTTGGAGAAACCATTTTTATTTCTGCTAGGAAGATGCAAGACTTACTTTTCCAGATGGATCCTGGAAAGATAAAAAGATTTTTTTTTTTCTGGGGGAGTTTCATCAGAGGTTTTTCAAACTGAAGCACATAAAGCTCCCCAGAAGACCTGGGAGATGCTGGGTCTATGAGAAAAATATTAAAGCCTGGTGCTTTGAAGAGTTTTGTTCTAAGTAGGTCATGTTTTGCTTTAATCACCGTGGACCCACCTCTGTGTTTTCTGGAGACAGAGAACATGCCAGAAGAATGAAAGCAGACAAAAGCCACACAAACCTTCACCAAAGAAAGGGTGTAGCTGACATTGTTCATTCCAAACAGGAGAGTTTGGAGAAACTGAAACAACCCTGTAGTAAAGCCAACAGCACTTTGGAACCTGGACATAAAGGTCTTTTCACATTAAAAATGCAAATTATGTGCAGATGGAATCTACATCTCAAGGAAGCTGGGAAAAGGAGTCGCGGGGAAAAACTCCAGACTGGAGCTGGTGAATCACAAACATTCAAAGAATCCAGAAGTTCTTTCTCTCCCTAGAAGGAGAGAGCAATCTGGGCAACAAAAGCCAGGAGCTGTCAGTGGTAGCTGAATCTGGAGAAAGTCAAATGCAGTCTCGAGGTTGTCTCACGAAAAAATGATTCCAGGAATTATTTGGAGCTAAACAGATACACCCACAATGTAGCAATTTTTTTTCTGTGGCCCAGTATCTTAACTGTGATCCAAGACAGAAATACAAAAAGGTACTTTCAAGCCTGCATGAAAGTATATGAAAATCAACCAATTCTTTGTGTGTCTGGTAAGAGCACAGAGGCCAAGATTTGATCAGTCTCATTTTACACCAACAGGAGCAGGGATCAGAAAGCCAGGACAAGACTCAGACAGCAGATGAAACCATCGCAGTGGTATTTATGCAAGACTTTGTAGGCTAAAGAGCTACAGAGCTCAGTCTGTAGTAGATAACTGTATTTATCCACATTGACTGGGCACTGGCCAGAGGCCAGAATCGGTAGCTGAAATGCTGATGTTTGGTGCAGCAACACCCCAGGGTATTTAACCCGCCCTCACACAGAGGGAAATGATGTGCTGCAGATCAACATCACACTGACAAATCCCTGATGGATGTCAGATATCCCAGGGGATCTCAAATGACACTTAACACCTACATTTAAGTGGCTGAATCATGTCCTGAATCTCCTTTTGTTTTAACAGGAGTTTCTGCACTCAGATACAGGCAGACACTTCAAAACCTACACCTGTCTGGAGGTGTCATGATCTGCGAGCTGGACCCCATTTCGGGTCAGCATCATAAAAATTATCTCAGCAAAAGGGACCTGCAAGTTCCACGCAGAGGAAAGGGAATGAGTTGAACACCAGAGGTGAAAATCTGCCAGGGATGCACCTGCTGGAAAGACAAAAATGCTGTGACGTGCTTTTCTCCTCTTCTGAATGAAATTCAGGCTTTGGTAGCCTGTGAAGGCTCTTTTCCATGCCTGCCATTGCTACATCCAGCTGTGGAACAAACAACAAGCCAGAGAACAAAAAGCTGGAGAACACAGAGCAGCGTCCAGAGGCTTGGAGGATGCAGAGAAACAACTTCCACGTGGCTGATATTGCCTTTCCACTCCGCTCTCTCCCGGCAGCCACCAAGAACCGTTCTCTAATGCAGTTCATTCCAGCTGTTCGCCCGCTGTACGTAATCATCTCGGCTCACAAACCCATTCAGCAGCACAAAAACCTCATCCAGGCTGTCAAAAGCCACGAAACCCGAATGAATGAGCGTGGCTTGTGCCACCCCAGGCTCCAGTGACAGCTGTGACACATTCGCAGCCTTAGTCATGAAGAGCTCAAGCATCTGCGGTATTTCGGATGCTCTCTCATCTCCTCTGCATCTTAAGTTAGAGCACAAAACTCCTGGAAGGAATCCAAAGATCCAGCTCTCTAAAACACAGGAAATGAGTAACTTCACTAACTCTAACTCGAGTCTTTAAATAATGCACTTGTGCTGGCTTCTTTATAGAATTTGTTTCCAGGCCAAGGGAGAAAGTTTTGTTGTGTGTTCAAAATCCTTGATGCAAATTAAGCCCAAGCTTGTATTTGGCTTTTGGTACTAATTGCATCAGTTTAGGAATGCAGTAAATGTAAAATGTCATTATTACAAATGCTTTGTTTTAAAAGGAAATGCTTTTTACTTATGACCATAACAGTGCCATTTTATGTTTTTGCTAGAAATAAAAAGCACCTTCTCTAAACCTACTTAAAAAATGTGACAGTAACATCAGAAACAGAAATGTTGTGATTTAATAAAGTCTTTCCATTCCAGGAAAGGGAATTTGGAGTTAAGGATATCTTAGCTATTTTGAACTCCCTTTCCAAATATGTACAATTTATTTCTGCTGTGGAGAAATGTACCCTGTACTGCTACAACTTTAACTCCAGTCTATATATGAATGTGTTCTGAGAGCTTCATATTTTTAATTTTTTTGCAATGTTTGGTTTTCAATAAATAATTTTAAAGGCCATAGCGAAGGAGGAAGATGTTAGTTAAGTAAGTCTATTTATCAGTGGACTTTGTTAGCTTAGGACAGAGGGTGAAAGCATTAAAATAAAAAAGCACTGAGCTATTGATATATGGCAAAAAGCTGCCTTTTAGGTCACCTAGTTCTGAGCACAAGGGCTCCAAGCTGGTCAAAATGTATTTCACAAGGTGCCAACCCTGAGCTAATGAGGTCTGGTCAGCATTCATCTCCAGCTCCGTGCCACTTCCAGCTCAGCCATTCCCACCCAGGGTAGAGCAGATGAATTTGGAGCTCTGCACAGCTCCTGCCGGGCTGGGAGAACAGGCAGAGCCAGCTCGTGTGTGCCTGCAGAAAATCATGTCGCTGTCCTAGATGTGTCCCTGTGCTGCTGTATCCAGAGAATCCCACCCGAGCTTCAGCTGGCAAATCCCTCTGAGTAACTGGACAGAAGAAGAAAGTGTTGATACACTAAGTAGGCCTATCAGATCGAAAAAATCAATTAATGATTACAAAAGAAAAGATAACGAGGTAGGGTATTGTCTGGGACATGTGGCATGAATTCTCCAGCAGCTGCATCTGCCCTTCATGGAATAACAGGAAGATGTGGGTGAGGAAGATGTGGGGTCCACCACAGCAGCCTTGGGCTTTTCATACAACTTACCAGCTATCAAAATTTGGGAGCTGGCAAAATATCACCAGCCTTCCCCTCCAAAGAGAGAGGGGAGCAAAAGAGGAGTTTCACTTCCCGGGGATGCCTCTGAGATACCACGGAAGGCTCCTTCTGGCTGACTGTGGATGTTATCTGAGTCAGCTGCTGCAAGAACCTCCACGGGCTGATTCATCTGACCCACTCCAGCACGGGATGAGCCACGCTGCTCATTCCTGAATTAGGGTGATTGGCTGGGATGTGAGAATTCAGTTTTCAGATGCTCGCAGGGAGTAGATGAGCGTCATCCAGGCAGCCAAACGCTGCCGAGTGAGAACGCCTTCCCTCCACACGAAATGAACAACGGTTTAGCCAGGGGATCCTTTGGGGACAAGCTTCCTCTGGAGAATGATTGAATTTATACATCCTCCGCTCCTCAGAGATGGACCTAACGATACATCTGCTCCCCAGAAACCAACAACTTGATTCAGTCACATTTCCCTTCAATTCAAAATTCTTTTCTTAAGAACCCTCACAGAATCAGACTGGACAATGCACTGTCCCTTGCAGGGACAGAAAGCAGCAAAACTTGCCTGATTCTCAGCAACAAATGAATAAAATTTAAAAATCCAGGCTATTAACCCACCACGCAGATTAAAACATCTTTTCCTGCCCTAACCCTCAGCTCCATTTAGCAAACCAACAAATCATAGATAACAGACCATAATTATCCTTCCATTTGCAGCTCCCGAGCAATCGTGACCCAAGCAACTCTAATGGGGTGCAAAAGCCACGGTGATGGAGGCACATTTCTTGTGAAATGGCTCCAACTGGATGGACAAACCCGCAAGCAGACCTGGCAGATGTTTAATATATGTTCAGTAAAGAGCTGTTAGACATCAATATTCCCAACGTGTTATAAAATAAATTATTATTATTGCTATTGCCATAATTATTATTAAGAAGAATTTGACCATATACATATTAATTCCCTTTTCTCTTAGAGTGAATGATGAATTACATTTACAAGAACTAGAATTACTGAGTTATTTGTTGGGTATTTTGATGCTTGTTTTGGTTTGGGTTTTTTTAACAATGGCATTAAGCAGAGGTTTTTTCACCTTTTAAAACTTTTTTTACAAATACTGTGGCAATTAAAAAGATCAGAGTATTTTCTGATCATAGCTCTCTATCAAGGAGTAAAATACAACACCGGAATGAGCAGGGATGAGACTGTCAGGATGCCTCCAGGGCAGAGAAATTGGAGAATTTGTATTCAACAGTAGCCTGGAACCAGAGAAGCAAACAAGAGCTCCTACAGCTGCGTATTTCTGCAGGACCCTTTCTGAGGGAATATTCCTCAGCACAACAGCCACACTGGCTTTAAATCCTCTGTGGGGTGATGCTCCCACCTTTTCTTTAGGAGATGGAATGGTTTAGCTTGTCCTAAGAAGTTCAACCCTGAAATTATAAATCTGGCTACTCTGGAGGTGAGCTTGCAGGGGGACACAATCACTGAGCTGCAGTGAGTTACATAAACAGGGCTTGAACAACCTGGCGACTTTTATACTCATTCCTGGTTAGCCAGGTGCAGATAAAAGTGCAAGCCTAAGAAGACAGATTATAAACGGAGAGAGCAAAAGGTGGTCAGAGAACAAAACACCAGCAAAGCAATAGGGTGAGAGGTCGACATTCTGCCACGAAGCTTCTGAAAAACAACAAAAAAAATCTGCCTTTTTTCCTGTATATTTGTGCCCACTCAATTACAATCCGAACAGTGTTTCAGCAGCCGCAACAGACACAGGAATTCTAGAACTTGTTAGCGCTGTGGAAAACTACCAAACACCTTTCTGTATGCAAAGCATTCCTTAAGAACAGAACAAGTTCAGCACCAAGGGAACTGGGAAAGTCTCCTCAGGGATACTCTGAACCAGCCCGTTTCAGCGGTGCCACAGCTCACCCTGACGAGACACTGTCAGCAAAGATGACTTTCAAGTTGTGGATAGCAAAAAAGAGAGAGTTCCTCACTGCTGCATTTACATCCCTTTCAGCAGAGCTGTTCCACTTCTGTCCTGATGTGGAAAATTCACTCCAAAATCCTGTTGACTGCAGTGTGTGCCGAAGCACAGATGGTGTGGGATTGGCTGGATGTGAAAGGAGCAGAGGAAATGGAAACAAGGAAACACAAGCCAACAAAATTTCACTTCATTGACTTAAAGATTGTGGCTGCACTCTCCGGGCCAAGGAAAGGGGTGAAAGAAAATTCACCATCTCCACTGACTTCCATATCCTCAGATCAGTTTTCCTCTCCTGGGAACGGTGGCAAATAAGCAATTTCTCTGTTAAATCAGGACTAACTGCAATTTCAGATTTTTCTGCAGTTTCCTCCACCAGCTATGAGTTGCAGCATGATCCTGCCCTGAGTTCACTTTTTCCCAGCATTTCTTAACTCAGATACCCTGGTTTCATTAAAAGATAATCTGAGCTAATTTAGGAATTAGACTGTTTGTACTAAGTGTGCTCAGAAGGAAGGAAAGGCAAACAAAATCTGCTACATTGGAATGAATCAGCTCGGGGACACGGGGCTCAACTTAGCAAAGGCACAGGCACATATGGAACTCAACCCCAGGAAAAAAATATCTCCAGGATGCCGTCTCAGTCAGCCAAACGAGGAGAGACGTGATGAACAAAGGTCTGAATGTGCTCAGCAGTGCAGCCCACAAGCTCAGAAAATCTCAGGTTTTCTCTCCCTGGTAGCATCCCACAACAGAGCTCCTGCCTCCGTGTTTGTGAGCCTCACAAGCAGCAGCAGCAGCAGGTCTGGGCAGCTCCGTGAGGCTGTGGCACCACCGTGCCGTCAGCAGACATCTTAAACCCACTTCCAGAGAGGAAGGAGCCCTCCAATTTCCTGCAGGGACCCCCATGGATGACAGAAAGCTAAAGCCAAGGAGCGATCACAAAGCCTGTTCAAAGAGAAATAAGTGTGTTTATCACACAAAAAGCCCCCCTGCTCTGACCTTGAAGGCTGTGCAGTGCCCACGGTTATCCTCCCAGCCATTCACACGTCTTTGGTTGGAGAGAACAAAAAGTGGAAATATTCCACTCCTCGATGTCCGAGATAAACAGCTGGGACAGAACCAGATCAACTGGAGCTGTCCTGAATGAGAGCAAAGCAGCAGCCCCGGCCCACAGCACACGGAAACAGCTGGGAATAAAGGTGGGAAGACCACAACCCACACACAGGCACACACATCGACTTTAATCCAACTCCCCTTATTGCCCTGAGCAGCATTCCTTAATTATCCACCAAACTGGAGCAGCGTCGCCTTACCCATCCTATGGGACAACTCCTTCCAAGCCAGCTCCGGGGTGTTTGGCATTAGCCAAAGAGAGATGCTTGTGTAACACCTTCTTTCTCTGCAGCTACACCAGGAGCACTTTCAGGAGTTTGCCTCGGTGCTATCATTAACCTTCAGTAATCAACCATTCCCTCGGATTAGCCACGGATTTCCATTTCCCTGCTGCACCTGACCAGCGCTGCATAGGCTGGACAGAGGAGTGAGGGGGCTGCGTACCCAAATAACAGCAACTGCAAATCCATTCGTTGGTTTTTTGCCTCCAACAGATTAAATAAAAAAGCCAACAAGCTGCTTCAGTTACATACTGCTGTACCAGTCCACCACTTGCACTGTAATTAACATGCACCAGACGGATGGTAATTGATAATTCCCTGGGAAAGGATCACGTCACTTTGCTGCCTTATTCACTTTAGTTAAGGTTTTCTTATTATTATAGCTACCTCCAGTGCTACTCCAATACATCCTTCAAGCTAAAGGCCAGATTCTGTTTACCTGCAGATCAGATGCAGAAGAAATCCACTGACTCCCAGGGAGTTCTTCCAGATCTGCTGCTGTGTAAGTGGGATGATCGTGCAGCCATGACCACCAGTGTGTCACTAACCAAACCCCCTTTTTTTTCCTGTGCATTTTCCAGTTCAGCACAGCAAGCTGCATTATTGCATTCTCGTTCTCTCCCTGGCTGCAAACTCCTCAGATTCCAGCACATACCTGAACGCTTCACATCCTAAATTCAGAGCACAGCAGAAAGGAGCCTGTCCTGTGTGCCATCCCCCTGCCTGGAGATGTGCTCTGCATGAAGATGGTATTATTAGCGCCAGCTGTTCAAACCCTGATAAGGAGAAGTGCCCAGAGGCACGCGAGCAGAGGTCAAAGGCACACTACCCGCAGTTTTTCCCTACTACCCCACAGTAAAAACAATCAAGTCCTGCTGCACCGCTCGAAGGGTGAATCAGAGTTTCTGCGGCAGGTGAGGATGCAGAACTGCATCGGGAGCCTGGAGCTCGGAAACGCCGACAGCAGCGGCGGGGCTGTTAGCAATCAGGTTTTATTTACCAGCCATATTGTGTTAAAACCAGACGTGATTCCCATACCGAGCGCCTCAACCTGTCACCGCCAGCAAAGGGAGATTGGTTTGCCAAGAACCAAATCTATCCGGAGGACGCGTCCTCCTCCTGCCGAAGGCAGGCAGCCCGCATGCAATTCCCCCCCGGAGAAGTGCTCCCAGGAGCTGGGGACG
>VZTG01003214.1:0-80068 GCA_013397845.1 Melanocharis versteri | reverse complement strand
GGGGCTGTCGGTTCTCGGGGCGGGGCGGGGGACGAGAGGGGTGCTCAGGCTGGCTGGGATGCTGTGCCGGGGTGAGATGCTCCGGTGCGCTCGCCCCTGCCCCTGTGCCTGTGTGTGATTCTCATACCCAGACAATGCTCTGCAAAGAGAGCTGGTCCTGCGGAGAAATGCGAACACCTCCTCCCCCGAGTGCCTGAGCAAAGGGAAAGCGATATGGAACCAATAGCTTCTCCTTGGCTGCTCTCATTAATATGGAGGAGAAAAAGAAACCAATGAGGAGGAGCGGGAGGAGGGATTTATTCAAATCAAATTTCTTAAATCGAACACCCTCTCTCCCTTTTTTTCTAGCCTTCTCCCACCTCCCCCAAATCTGCCTTCACCCTGTCGCCTTAGCGCCGTTTCTGCTGTCCCAGAAATGTTTATTTCTTATTTCATTACTGTGACAGGGTCAGCAGCACACTGCGATGGGGGGGAGCATGGCATCGCTGCTGGGAGCGAGAGGGGGCTGTGCGAGGGAGATGGAAGGAGCCAATTTCTCCCGGACCTGCAGAGTTGATTGCAAAGAGAAGCGATAAAGTAGCTGGAGTTGTCAGGGAGGGGAACTGAGGGGGAGCGGAGCAGGAATTTCAGCTGGAAGCACCATTTTGCAGATGGTTTGTGCAGATGGGCAGGTGGCCCGTGTCCAGGCTGAGCCCTCGGAGCTTGGGGAAAGGATTCTCTCCTTTCCCACAGCAGATGCACACCCGGGGAGAGAAGTGAAGGCACAGGAGCAGCAGCACCTGCGCTGTCCAGCATGGCCACAGAGCCACCGCGCACGGGATGCCTGGACCGGCAGTGCAGGAGTGGCACCTGTTGCTGGAAAATCCCTGGAGGGGAGCTGTAGGAGGCTGAGCTGGCTGGGGAGAGGGGAAGGGCTGTCCAGCTGCTCCTGTGTCCAGGGCCTGCAGAAGAGCAGGGTGGCACGTGTCTGATGCCTAAAAGAAGGCTACCTGGAACAGAGGCTGGCCAGAGTTAAAGAATAAAATAGATATTTATTGAAAGGCCTTCACAGGACACACCCCGGGAGTACAAAAGTCTGGCCAAGACTGCACCTAAGATGGACCCCCAAGATGGACCCCGGGTCACGGGTTCTCGCCCTTTTTATAAGTTTTGGCCCATTTCCATATTCGGGCCAACTGTCCAACCACAGCTTCAGTCCACGCAGTCCCATCCTTTCGGGCTGTCCCCTCTCAATCCGTGGCTGTTTACATTCTTGGGGTCTGAAGCTGCAAATGTCCTTGGTTCTTCGGGCTGCAAACGCTGTGTTTTGTCCAGCCAGGCCGGGAGAAGAGCTGTTAGCACTATACAAGAAGCCCAGAGTTACAGACACACTAACGCAGTATAAAATCTAAAAAATATGAAAGTTAAAACTAAAGGTATCATGGCCCCTGCACAAAAGCATCCAGGCATGGCTCCCTGCTGCACAGTGCTCCAGGGAAGGCTGTCCAGACCTGGAAAATGACCACTAAAGGAGCCTGAACGTGGACAGCAGGCCCAGAGGAGTCCTCTGCCAGGACATCCCATGGAAACACTTGGCCCCACGCTGATTTTGCTGCTGCCAGCCACGCTGCTCTCAGGCCCCACAGATCCGCATCAAGAATCTGAGATGCTGAATGCCCACATCCTTGCCCAAATTCTGAGATGTACTGGAAGAGCAGCTGCCTGCTAATGAGGTTCTTCTAATTACCCTGAAATTCCATGACACCTGTATACCTACTACTGCTCTTCCTGCTGTGGAAGCCCTTTCTCCTGCTTATTTTTTCATGGGATCGTAGAATCATTAAAGTTGGAAAAGACCTCCAAGATCATTGATTCCAATCTTTGACCGAACACCCCCTTGTCAACTAAACAGAGCACTGAGTGCCACATCCAGTCATTTCTTGGACACCTCCAGGGAAGGAGAGTCCACCACTTCTCTGGGCAGCCCATTCCAATGCTTGACCACCCTTTCAGAGAAGAAATTTTTCCTGATGTCCAACCTGATCCTCCCCTGGCACAGCTTGAGGCCATTTCCTCTTGTCCAGGGGATTGTTGCTGGAGAGAAGAAGCCAAACCCCACCTGGCTACAACCTTCTTTCAGGGAGTTGTGGAGAGTGATAAGGTCTCTCCCAAGTCTCCTTTTCTCCAGTTTTTTACCCCTTCCCCTTCATTTTCTGCATGTCCCATCCTCTATTTCCCATGGCATGTAAATTAATTTCAAATCATCCCTGCCTTCAACCTAGCTCCTTTAAACAAAGGAGAAAAAAGAAGGCAATTTTGTCATAATTACAACTAAATCGATGACCTGTCCAGTGCGAAAAGCGCTGTCCCAGTTACTGCACTGTCCCTGTGGCTCTGATCCCACGTGCACGGGGCTGGGGGGCACAGCCCGCAGCAGAAGCAGCTGCCCAGCCAGCCCTGCTGCAGTCCCTTGGCACAGTCACAGCCCCATGGCTGCACAGATGCCTCCTCTGGAGAAAACCTTGTACAGACACGCTGTGAATGCACTCAGCTCTGGTTCGGTTCCAGCACCATGGAGCAGACTAAAGAATCAACCAGAACTTCCAGAGCTTTGCTTTGGAACTTTTCCTCCAGGTCTGCCATCTTCTCTAAACAGATCTCACAGCTCTTGGTAACTTTGCTGGACAAGAGAAGAAAGAAAACAAATTAAAGTTTATAGAATAATAGAATGATTTATGTCGGCAGGGACCTTAGAGATAGTCCTGTTCTAACCCCCTGTCATGGGCAGGGACATCTTCCACTGTCCCAGGCTGCTTCAAGCCCCATCCAAACTGGCCTTGGACACTTCCAGGGATTCAGGGGCAGCCACAGCTTCTCTGGGCAACCTGTGCCAGGGCCTCAGCACCCTCATTTTAAAAAATTTCTTCCTAGTAGCCCATCTAACCCGACTCTTTCAGTTTAAAGCCATTCCCCTTTGTCCTATCACTCTATGTTGTTTTCCAAAGTCCCTCTCCATATTTCCTGGAGCCCCTTTAGGCCCTGGCAGGGGCTCTGAGCTCTCCCTGGAGCCTTCTCCTCTCCAGGTGAACACCCCCAGCTCTCCCAGCCTGGCTCCAGAGCAGAGGGGCTCCAGCCCTTTGAATAAATTTGTGGCCTCCCCTGGACTGTCTCCAACAGGTCCATGCCCTCCTGATGTTGGAGATCCCAGAGCTGGACTCAGCACTCCGGGTGGGGATTCACCAGAGCAGAGTGGAGGGGCAGAATCACCTCCCTCGACTTGCTGCCCACACCTCTTTTGATGCAGCCAGGCCACGAGTGACTTTCTGGGCTGGGAGTGCTCAGTGCTGGGTCATAACCAGCCTCTCCTCCACCAACACCCCCGAGTCTTCTCGGGGTGTCTTTCAGTCCATTCCCAGCCTGTTTTTGTGCTTGGGATTGCCCCAGCCCCGGCGCAGCACCTTGCACTTGGCCTTGTTGCACTCCATGAGGTTTGCACAGCCCCTTCTCTCCAGCCTGTCCAGGCCCCTTTGGATCCATCCCTTCCCTCCAGCGTGTCCACCACACCTCCAGCTCAGCATCACTGGCCAAATTCCTGAGGATGCACTCGATAATGAAGGGCATTAGATGATGTAGGACAAAAAAATACTCCAGAGCAAAGTGTTTGTTCTTCCCGTAAAAAAGTATCTGTGTTCACTCTGCAGACTTAAAGAACCTCTCAAAAAAGAGGTGCAGACTCAAAAAACCCACAAGAAAACAGAAACAAAGCCCTATCTGTGTTCTCTCAAAACTTCCAGAATTTATGGCAGTCCTACCTCAAAAGCCCCGCAGTGAGATGCTGCCTTAGCTTGCTAAGCATGGAAGAAGACTCCCAGGTGTTCAATTATTATGTGCTGATCCAACATCTGCTCCCTATCTTTCCCAGGAGAAGGGCAGTGGGCCAAGAGAATCATCTAGTGGCCCATATCCAGCAGCAGCTGGACTGCCTTAGATGATCTCAGCTGATTTTAGTATCAGGTTTCCTGCTGAAATAGCGAGGAGAGGATATCCAAGAACTTTGTTCCCCAAAGAAGTCCATTTTTATGAGTAGAAAAACAAGTAAGCCAAATGGTGTTTTATTGTTCTCCTCCTGAGCAGTCTATTAAATAGGTCTTTATTATTTAAGTATGTGTAAAGCACAATAACTGTTCTTGGCTGGTATGAGGCACTGAGGGAGGCAAGAGGAGGCTTCCTGAGGGCAAAGCGTGAGTTTCTACGGATGACCTCAACATCCATCCATCCATCCATCCATCCATCCATCCATCCATCGTCCTGCACAGGTGAGCTGGTTGCAGGAATATTTGCTGAGTCTGAGTTAGAGGTATTTTATTAGAAGATCCTTCCTCTTTTATTTTGACACCTGAGGTGTGGTTTAATTACCTGGACAGCCGGGTCTGAGCTGGCCAAGCACCTCTGCCTTCATTTTAAGATCAGGGGTTAGTGCAGCCACTGGAATACGAGGCATGATCCATCCCAGCCCAAGGAGATACTGAAAGCAGCTCCAAGGACCTGTGTCCTAAATGTGCCTGTTTCTCTCCACTCCAGACCTCTCAGGGTTAATGAGATTAATCCTTCTTTCACTATCAGCTTTGACAAGCTTGGAATGTTGAGGCTCGCCCACGTGGCTTGTTCTGCTCTGCTGGACAGGAGCTGCCCCCAGACAGAGCCACAGCCTCCCACCCACACTGAGATCCCTCCTGCCAGGCCTGACTGGCCTGCAGATCCTCTGGTGTGATGGTCACGATGTGCTGGGCATCCAAAGGAGACCCAGAGGAGAAGAAATTTCTCTTGTGCAGTACGAGGTTGAAAAATACCTCGTGACAGGTGGGTCTGCATGTTCCTCGGTCACTTCCCACCAGTCAGAAGATTCCCAGCAGTCAGAAAGAGACATTTCCTGGTTCTTGAGGGCAGGGTGGGAGCATTATGCAGACAGTGCAGCTGTTTGTTCCCAGTTCAGCCATGCAAATGGGCTGCACTGTTTGAAGACATTTCTGCTCCTAGAACGGTGTCCACAGCCAGGGGGATGCAGTATCCTGAATCCCTCACCTGCTGCAGACGTTCCTGGTGGGTAGACAAAGGTCTGCACCACTGTTAAAAGGCAGTGACTGAAACCATGGACCTGAAGAGCAGCAGATATCCTGTTGTGTGACTAGTTTTACCTTGCAGTAAATATAAAGCAGTTTAGCCCCCAGAGCTGTGGGCCTCAGGATGCTGGAAGGGGTCAGAGCAGCCACCAGTGAGAGCTGAGGTGCTGGAAATTCCATCCCAGCTGGACGGATGGGAGGCTGCTGAACTCCATACCCTCACAGGGAATTTATTTGAAACAAACCCTTTGATTCCTGTATCCAATCATGTGTCTCCTGCAGCTCCTTTAGGAATGTTTTAGATGCACAAAATCTCCTAAAAGAGTGAATAGTTCAGGTGCAAGGCTCCAGTCTCCCACTGCCCTTGAAGTCAAGAGTACAGTCACCAATAAATTCAGAATTCTTTTCCCTACCTGACCTACCTCTTCTTTCTGGAGCTCCAGCTCCGCTTGGCATGGAGACAGAATTTGTTCTTTCCTCTTCTCAGGTAAATAAGCTAAAGATGCCCTTTGACAACCCCTTGTGATTCATGATCAGCTGTTTAAAGAAATTACATTGTGTGAATCATCCTTCCAATGGAAGTTACATCCCCACTGAAGGGAGTCAGCAGAAGGGAATGTGTGTGAGCTCCTCTGAGAGAGTGAAAACAGGCAAAGTACTGATGGACAAGGCACAACAGGAGGTCATCGTGGGAATTATACCTGTGGAATTGCTCTGGATTAGGAGTCTTCAACTTTCAATGGAGACTACTGAGACAGAAAATGGTGTGAACATAAAAAAATAGTATTGAGAAGGTAAATAAGGAAAATAATGTCCACTCTCCTTCCTAATGCAAGGATGAAAAGATGCCAAAAAAGAAAAAAATCTGGGAGGCCTGATTCAAAATAACAAAAAAGTCTTAAACTAAAAATGTGACATGACCTGACAGATGCTAGAAGCTTCCAAGGATTCAAAGCTACTCCATGGAGGAAGAGTCCATAAAGGCAATTGAATATCATGAGACCACTTCTGGCCCAGAAAGTTTCTGAAACACTTTTCAGTAGATGCTGGGAGATAATTTAGGATGCTTGTATGTTAATGCTTGCTGTTTGCTAATATTCTCTGTAGGACCTTGCTAGACTTGCTTATTTCTGGTCTAACTCAGTGCAGGCATTCATACATTTTCTGTTGTCACACCTCGTCACCCACCAGCACCCCCAAGTCCTTCTCCACAGGGCTGCTCCCAGTCCATTCTCCTGCCAGCCTGTATTGATTCCAGGGGTTGCCCCAGACACGTGCAGGACCTTTCACTTGGCCTTGTTGGACCTCATGAGGTTCAGAGGGGTCACTTCTGGAGCTTGTCCAGGTCCCTCTGGATTGCCCCATCCTTCAGGAGTGTCACTGCAGCCTCGGCTTGGTGCCATCTGCAAATCAGCTGGTGCTCAATGCCACTGTGTCATTAATGAAGATTTTCTTCAGTGCTGACCCCAGGACAGACCCCCAGGGGCCACCACTGGTCACTGATGTCCCTCAGAACATTGAGCCACTGACCACAACGCTCTGGATGTGACCATCTGTGGACGCTGAAAGCTTGGTGGCAGAGAGATTTTTCAGTGTCTGCCTGTGTCCGTGAGCATTCTCACTTTCTCACGGAGCTAGCTGAAAAACAGCTAGAGAGCTTTTGTAAATAATTCTTCTATCTTGCACCTGTGAGGTGTTTTTGCACTTTGTTATTGCTAGTCTGAAAGATTGTTTAGGAAATGTGTGTTTTTACGACCTAGCCAATAACCCTGGGGGGTGGTTAACGAAGATCCAATGACTTTCTACAACCTAGGGTATAAAACCCTTCTGTATATAAATAAATAAAGGCATTTCTATCGAGTTACTCCTGAGTTCGGTTCTCTCCTTCCTCCCCGGGCCGTGTCCGTTATTGTGACAACCATCCAACCAATTCCTTATCCACTCATCAATTCCACCTCTTTCTGATGTGCAGAGAAGGGCGTTGGGGGTAAGGTGTACCAAGGGCTTTACAGAATTACAGATAAATGGCATCTGCAGCCCTCCCCTCGTCCACTGGTGGAGTCACCCCATCAGGGAAGGACACTGGGCTGGTCAGGCAGGATGTGTCTGTGGCAAAGCCGTGCTGACTGTCCTGAATCCCTTCCCTGTCCTCCAGGAGCCTCAGCACAGCTTCCAGGAGGATCTGTTCCACAATCTTCCCAGGCACAGAGGTGAGGCTGATGGGTCAGGAGTTCCCAGGGTCCTCCTTTCTACTTTTTTTAAAAAATGCTTGCAAGTTTCCCGTTTTCTCATCACCGAGGACTTCACCTGACTGCCATATATATGTATATATAATTTACAGAAATACATTTTATGAATATACCTTTAAATATGTGTTACATAATTTATTATATAAATTTCTATTTGGATCTGAGCCGAAAGCTGCAGCATTCTTGCAGTTCTGCTTATAACTCCTCTCTTGCTATGTGGCCAAGATTCATCCTACCACACTTCAGACATTTAGATGGATGAATTTTCTAGGGATTTCTGTGTTCTGTGTGCTCTGCTTCTGAGGATTGAGCCCTCCTGTGACCATCAGGGGACTTCAGAAACATCTGGGAGTTTCTCTCCTTCTGAAACCTGGATAAAACTGGAATTGGAAGGGAGACCAACAATGTTTACACTGTGTTTCCATACTTGGCGCTCACTGAAGGAATTGTGTACTTTTATCTGGCAGCACCTCTTTATCAGGAGAAAAAGCCATGCAGAGTCTCAAAGAGCACAAAAAGGTTCTTTATGTCTGACAGAAAATAAAGCTGATGATGAGAGCTCCCAGTTCCACGGGTGTGTGGAAGGAGTTTGCTGTTCAAACTGCACTTTAAGCCCAGGCTGGGGCTCTGGATTTTGTCATGATGAGCCTGCCAACCTCCTGTTGTCATATCCAAAGGGATATTCAAGTTTCACATGGAAGACACCAGCTATTCCCACGTTGGAGATGAGAGCCAGCCCACTGATTTCTCCTCAGTTTGCTTTGCTCCTGGAATCCAATTCTCCAGCCGCTCACATCCAAGAACAATCACAGCTGAATGAAGTTTTCTGCCTTCTAGAGATCACGGAATCATTAAGGTGGGAAAAGACCTTCAAAATCAGCAATCACAATTACCAACCCAACGCCACCATGTTCTCCACTAAACCATTGCCAATCTGCATGATTTTTGAGCAATTCCAGGAGTGGTGACTCCACCACTTTTCTGGGCAGTCTGTAAGAACACGGAGAAGGAGATGGACTGCAGCAACAAAGTGCCGAGAAGCTCTTAGGGACAAGCTTTGGGCTGACACTGATGTCCCCTTAAGGGTCAGCAGGAGGTTTGGAAGAGAAAATTGAAATTTCCAGTGAAATATGGTTGTTTTCTTTTTCTTGTCCTGTTTTGTTTGTTGGGGGTTGGTGGTTGCAGGAGGAGGCGTGAGATAGCACAATGAGAGGCTTGTCCTTAGGTAGCACCAAAAGTCAGTGATTTGGTCAGGGATATTTTCAGTTTCCCAAACAGATATTTAATAAAAAAACCCCAAATTAAACAACATATTTTTTATTTCTCAAAACAGAATTTCAAAAACTTTTTTCCTCTCAAAGTGTTACTACATAGATTTATTTCTTGACCGAAGTGTTTGACACTCTGTAGAAGGAATTGGATAAAGCAGCATTAAAATAACAAGGAATATAAATCTGCGCCTTCTCTCATAATCCAAATATCAATAACTGGTGATCTTCAGAAGGATTAATTGATAACTCTGTCTGAATTCCCTGTAAAGAAGCTCAATATACACAAAGCTTTTGTGTTTAGTAAGAATTTGTGATTGTTTCTAAAGAAAAAAAGAACATAAATAAATACAGGCTGAAGGAGTATTCCTTATCAGTATCTGTCTTAGAATGGTGGATATTGATTGTAGTGAGGTACAGATATTGATTGTAGGAGATAAGGAGCTTAAACTAGAAATATTTGAAGAAATAAATGTTCTCTGAAGACTGAAAGTTATCTGTGGTTCCTGCTTGCCCACAAGCATGGAAAAAACCTTCCACCAAGCATGCAGACATTCCTGCATATTTATCTGAACGTGGCTGATGAGCAGAAATCTGCTTTCAGGTGCATTATTCTATCCGAAGAGTGTGGATACCTATGAGAATCTATTAAATCTTCCTTTAAAAGCCACCCAATAAAATGTTCACTTTCAGATCTTGAAGATGATTGAAGGAGAGCCCACCTGAGAATTGTTGTGCTGCAGATCGATCTCTGAGGGTTTGTGGCCTGAGTCCTGGCTGAGACAATTTCTCCTTAATGAAAGCATAATAAAGACAGGGATGAAGCAGATTTGAGGAAGAAGTCACTGATCTCTCCAGCTCCCACCTCCAGCTGACTCCCACACCTTCCCTCATCTTCCAGCCGCCTTTTTCAGCCTCTGGAAGATGCAATACGTCCTCCTTAGACAGCTCCTACTGCAATTACTGAGGACCAGCTTGTGGCTACATTCAAAGGTCGCGCTCCCTGTCTGAACTCTCTTGATTTGTGAGCTGGTTTTGCCACTCGGGACAGTTCTGCCTTCCTTTATCTGCAGGCACAGACAGATTGCTCCCCTAGCCCTGCAGCCAAGTGGTTTTCTTTTAGTTTCTCTGACAGGATGTCTTGAGTTCCTTCCTTGCTGTGCTCCTGGTGAGGTGAGGATTATCCAAAAGTGCTCAAGGTCTTTGATTCTCAAAATACCTTCAGTTTTACATCTGGTCTTCTCTTCTTGCATGAAACACTTTGCAGAGAGATTCTCCACGGCTGAAGGAAGACAACTGGAAAGAATTTCAGCTATAGAACACCAAAAAAAATCTCTTTTCCTTCAAATGGAAGCAAATGACACTCCAGTGAGGACTGCAGAGGGTTTGTGATTGACCTGAGCATCAAATCTGTGTTAGCCAAGCCATCATGAAGAGGTTTAAATGGAAGGAGCTCATGGCTACATTTGCAAATGCCACTCATGGAGTTTTCTCTTGAGGAACTGGTGGCTCTGCTGTTTTACCTGATGGAATTCTTTATGTGGAATGAGGAAATCATCTTTTACCTAGAGAAAAAAATTTCTTTGTTTCATATTTCTCTCAGAACTTCACTATCTCAGTTTCTTACTCCTTTTATTACACTCTTTTTTTTCCCCTTAATACACTGTTTTGGGTCCTGGGTGCTGTAGGTACATAGAATTTATATGTGAAATAGTAACTTCCAAAATAAGTCAGGGACTGAAAATGCAGCTTTAGCCATTACAAAATATCTCCTACTTGTGCTTACACAGAGGGAGTAGCTGTGTCTGCTGCTGGTGGTAGTTTATCATCATTTAGTAAGCCAGACTGCAAAATAAGGAATATGCTTTGTCACTGGAGTGTGACTGCTAATTGCATTCAGATATGTTCTTTTTTCCCCTGCTTTTTCCCTCTGTTTTTTATTTTCTGTGTAAATTTTCTTCCCCTGCACTTGGCTGAAAGCCAGTTTTTTTAAATGCAATATGACAAAGCTAAAAATCTTTTTCCTTCTCTAGTAGAAATCTCTTCTGCTGTTCCCATGCTGCACAAAACCCTTTGCATTTTAGTGTGCGTTGGTATAAAATCTGATCTCCTGCAGGAGGCTGTGGACTCCCTTCCCTTCTCTGATTATGAAAATCACAGAATCACAGAATATTTGGGGTTGGAAAGGACACTAAAGATCATTCAATTCTCACTTCCTGCCATGGGCAGGGACATCTTCCACTATCCCAGGGTGCTCCAAGCCCCATCAAACCTGGCCTTGGACACTTCCAGAGATCCAGGGCCAGCCACAAAATTCTGTGCAAACAACCAAAGGCAGGTTCATCCAAAATTTCTGTCTTCATGTCCTCTAATGTGAACACACAAAACCAATAAATTAGATTAAAAATTCACAACAGGAGAACACTCTCTCCTCGGGCTCTGACAAACAGGCGAGAAAAGCAAAAGCCAAAGTTAGGAAGCAGAGGCCAAGCTAATACAATTCAGAAACAAAAAATCTTCTTAAGAAGAAGAGGAATCTTCTTCAAGAAATAGGAAGAGTAACCACTTCAATAAAGTACCAGAGAAAGAGGAAGGTTTGTGGTATCTAAGGGATTCATCTAATCAAAGTTTGGATATATCTGCAGTGGAGGTGCTGTAGCTGAACTAATCCTTGTTCTCCTCTCTAGTCTCAGAAATCTCCTTTATAGTCACCAGAAACCAGCACACGAATCGCATCGACCTAAGGCAGGCATGCAAAATAAACGAGAAAAATCATATCCTAAAAGTACTGCTTCTCTCCAGTGGCTTTAAAGGAACCTGTGTTGTCAACATCTAAAGGTGGGTGAGAGGAATCCCACCCTGGATGTCTCCAAGACAAATCTGTTTGCCACTTAAAGGAGATGCTTTATCCAAAAATAAACCACTGACTTCAATAAATGAATCAATTTTAATGGCTTCCGATGCCAGAGGAATGGGAAGGTGTGGAACTGGACCCTGATAAAAGGAAATACCTCATAAGACAATTTTCAGGGATGGAACACATTTCCGTAAAAAATGACAGAGAGTGAGAGTACAGTTTAAAACCAAAGGGATTGGAAAATTTTTTAAAATTGCTAAGATTATCCAGAGGAAACATTAATAATATTGAAATAAATTTAGTAGGGTATGTTACAACTTGACAGCTTTAATCAGTCTGCAATTGCTAAAGGTCAAGGCAAAAATAACAAAATATATTACCCTAGACATGAGATTATTACATTTTCATCTAATTTACCTTTTCTGAGCAAAGAGAAGACTGGATTAGACACAAAAAGGATCTGAGGAATATAGGAGATGCCTGTATTCTCAAAATATTCTCAATAATATTCTATATTCTCAAAATCTGAAAAAAGAAAATCCATTTATCTTATTTTCTGAGGTAATTAATAACAGTCAAATAAATAAAACCACCACACTCTCTTCTTATTTGGATCTGGATTTCTACTTTATTCTGAAATTTATCACTTTGCTTTTTGAGTTTCTTATGCTTTTTCTTTTTAACAGGTGATGGGTAACCTGATCTTGGCAGTTCTTCAACAGGAACAAGGATCATTATTCGAGTTACACAAAAAATACCTGTTACAGAAAGCAAAACGGAGAGTGAGTTAATTACAAAAATCAAAGTCATGCAGAACAAAAGGCCTCGTATTTCACGTGGCAGAAAGACATGGTGCAGTGTCACTTAAGGGAAAACTCCCCGAAAATGATTCTTTAGCACTTTCTTTTATCTTTGAAGTGTCTCACTTCCATTTCTGTTAATCATTTATACTTGCTTTACATAGCCTTACAATAAACAGCGAATAAATTCAACGGGTTTAATGTAACTTCTTTTGTATTTTTGTCACAGCGAGACGATCTCAGAATTCACTGTAACTCTGCACATATTTTACATTTGAAATTAATAGCCCCTCCTCACACGTTGCTTATTTTAAATACCGGCTTTGTTTCTGCTCTCTGTTCCATCAAAGCATTGTCTGATTCAAAGATGCTGACACAACAGAAGGTGGATATAACACACCCTCATCCTAAAAATTGGTGGTTTAAAAGTTGGTTTTTTTTCTTCCCTGCACTAGCAAGATTAGCAAGAGTCAGATCTGCCTATACCCAAGACAAGTACTTTTTTGTCTTTTTATTTTTTCCCATCAGCATACAACGAATTCACTTAATGCCTGCCTTAAAACCTAATTCCTCTCTTACTCAATTTAGTCTAAACCCTTGTGCAAAGGTTGCAGCATCCTTTCTTCAATCAGCTCTGCTCTTTGCACTTCATCTGGTTGTAGCTGCTTGCATTTCTCTTTTTCGTTCCTCTGGCTTCTCTCCACCTGTGCTGCTGCTTTAAAGGTGCCAGTTTTGTCATTTAATCGGATTTTTTATGGGGGTGGATAGTGACAGGTTGGGGAGGGGATGGTTTTAAACTGGAAGAGGGTAGATTTAGATGGGATATTGGGAAGGAATTCCTGGCTGTGAGGGTGGGGACGCCCTGGCACAGGGTGCCCAGAGGAAGCTGTGGCTGCCCCTGGATCCCTGGCAGTGTCCAAGGCCAGGCTGGACGGGGCTTGGAGCAGCCTGGGACAGTGGGAGGTGTCCCTGCCCATGGCAGGGGTTGGAACTGGATGATTTTCCAGGTCTCTTCCAACCCAAACCATTCTATGTTTCTATGATTCCATGGTAACTGAGTGTCTCACAACCCTCAGGAGCAAACTTACTCCATCCTTACAAATGGTGAATGAAAGGTTTAGAAACATTGGCAAAGATACAAGTCTGGGATTCAACCCATTTTCTCTTAGTGAAGAGATTCTTAAAATAGCTCGTCTCCGCTGAAAGTAGAAATATGAGTTCATTCCACTAAGTGAAGATGTCTGCAGTATAAATGTTTACATTTATAAATGTGGAAGGACTATCACTACAGCCTCCTCTTCCATATGTACATCCACCCAGTGCAAATAAGGTCAATAATTCCTGTAATAATACACATTGCTCATGCTGATTTTAAGTGCTTTTACAGCCAAAGATAAAGTACATCCCTCAGATGTCTCCCATGACATCCTTGGCTTTTCACCAAGTACGTGCAGACTTAATGCCATTAGATCTCCAGGCAGCAGGAATTTACATATTGCAAAATTGCTGTAGCACCATTTCATCCTTCAAAACAACTTTTCCATGTGCTTTTTTTAAGCAATAAATATACATCCTGCAAACACGTTAAGAATTAAGCTGAGGTTGTTCTTTTTCTGAAGTGATGGCTGTGTCTGATGAATAGGAAACCTGAGCTGAAGTTGTGACAGTGACTGGGTGATCTCATTTCCCCTTCTCTTCCTCAGTTTCCCCATTTAAAAATGGCAATCATGGTATTTTGATCTCCTCTGGAGGACACCGACAACACATCTCTGAACTCCAGAGTGTTTTTCCTCCATCTCGTGGAAGCAGATGCTGACACACACGTGAGTTAGAACTGCACAATCCCTGGACACAGATGTTTTCTCAGGACACTTCAGCCCAGAGTCACCCACATTCAATTAAGGCTTTGTCATCAGCATGGAAAGGCCAAAGTTGAAGTTGGTAAACCATATATTTGTGACTATCCCGGATGATTCTGGAGGATCTGCTCTGCTGATAAATATTTCAATGAACCATGGAGCCAGTTTTCTGCAACGAGCATGAAAACACAATCCAGCTACAGCGCCTATAAATGTTCCTTTTATTCATTTCTAGTTCTTTTTTAAGAGCAATAAAGCACATCATTCTATCGGTTCTGCTGTTTTACACTTTAGGGCCATAATGAAATGCTCTGAATGAACGTGGATTGGAAATCTAGGGAAAAAAAAAAACAATCAGAAATGTCGGCACTGGTAATAAAGACTATCAGCTTTAGAGCTGCGATTTTTGTGGACATCTCTTTCAGCTCTTTTTTTTCAAAGAGCTTTCCAAATCATGACAGGCAAGCAGGCTGGCTTAACACAATCATTTAGATTGCACGGAATTGTCTCCCAGTAAAATTGCCAGCGATCATTCTCATTTGAAGCACTTCAGAGCATCTCCTTAGAAATCCGAGGCAGAAATTTGCAATATGAGTCAGAATTGGCTTTGTGGGGGAAGCAAAACAGCCTGGGGATTCCTGAATAACAAACAAAGTGTTGGTGAAATAATAATAATTATCCTCAGTGCTTGGGAGATGGTTCACCACAGAGCTCTGCAGTGCCCTCGGGCAGGCAGAGCAGGGTTTGTGCTCTGCGCCTCTGGAAAGCTCTGTCTGGGAAGAGAAGCACAGCACCTGCAAACAGCACTTCAGCACGTGGATAATTCAGTGTTAGAGAAAGGAGAGAGGGTCAAAGTGATGCTCAGACAGCCCCACGCCCTCCTTCCTATGCACTTTGATTCATTCCAAACAGAAAAGTACTTTTCCTGCACAGATGAGTACTAATGTCGACGTGGTAGAGAATGAAAACAGCAGGAGAGGGGAGTGTTTTATAGATTTGAGATTGCTGATGAGTAGGAAAGGCTTTTAAGGAATCATAGTATCATTGAGGTTGGAAAAGATGTCCAGGATCAAATCCAACCTGTGACCAAACACCCTCGTGTCAACCAGACCACAGCACTGAGTGCCATGTCCACTTGTTTCTTGAATACTTCCAGGGATGGGGACTCCACCACTTCCCTGGGCAGCTCCTTCCAGTGCCTGACCACCTTTTCAAGGAAGAAATTCTCCCTGATATCCAACCTGAGCCTCCCGTGAAACAACTTGAGGCCATTTCCTTTTGGAAAAGGCCTTTAGAAGCCTAGAATTTCCTGAATAGCCTGGCCTTGGAAACCAGAAGTAATGCTGCTTATGTTTAATTTTCATCAGGAGTGAGCCTGGAAAACCCAAGGAAGCAGTTTTCCAATTTTTTTTGTTTCTTTCAGTGTGTTTCTTCAGCAGTGATTTTCAATATCTGATCATCTGTGAACCCCTGGGCATTTTTTCCCTCTCCGGTGCTATGTAGCAAATTTAAGCCTAAAAAACATCTCAGCTGTGTAATTACCACAATCAGGGAAAATGGGTGAGAAGTAATTTTAGAGTAATTCAAAATTATTACTTTCCAGGCCACTGGAAAACTTCACAGGCAGGAAAGGATGAGTGCAGTGATACCAACCCCACTCTCAGAGCAGGGAGGCTTTGGGTGCCAACAAAGCAGAGATGGATTTAACTCTGTTCAAAGTCACATTTTGTGTGGAAATTGGGAACTGCATATTCATGGCTGCACGTGGCAGCACGGAGAGTGGAAGAAGCAATAATTTAATGAGTGGAAAATTTGGAAGTGATGAAGACTAGACTAGAAAACCATGGTGTCGGCCCCTGTGCCAGCCCTCCAAGGGTCTCTCAGGTCCATGTTCATGGAAAACACCCCTTCAAAGCAGTTGAGTATCATTTTTTTTTTCAAGAGAAAAATTAAGAGGAAGGCTTGGAAAGGAGGATGGACTGCCTGGGGTTTTTTTCCTTTTTTTTTTTTCTCCTTCAGATAGCGGTATTTAACAAGAGACTTTGGTCCTCCAAATGTATAAACCTGGGCTCCAATAATCTCCTGGAGCAGAGGTGACCCTGAAGGCAGCAGGAACATCATTCCCTTCATGCTGGCTCAGTGCTAACAAATCCTCTGGGCTCAGACTGCCTCTGTTCAGTGTAATGGCTGTGGCTGGTGTGTCCAAGGGACAATTAAGCTGCATTTTCAAATTAATCGCATTCAGACTGGGAGGAAGGAGCAACAGAATCTGAACATTAGCTAATTAAAGGTGCTGGGGGGAGAGAAAACTCCAGAACCCAAGTCATTGAGGGGATACATAACATTTGAGACAGCTTTGGAGAACAGCAAATTTTCTTGGTGAAAAAAGCATCTCATCAAGCAAAATGTGCTCAGTAGGGTAACTTAAGGACCCAACTTTACCTCTTCACCATCTCTTCATCAGAAAAACAGCTACTTCCAATCATATTCTCCTACAGCCTCTGTTTTTTGAGCTCTGGTTTACACTTTCTGAACATTCTGAACATACTGATCTCAAAAAAATGTCAGTCAAATATTTTGTTTCCTAGCATATAAGAAAGTGCCTGAAAGGAGGCTGTATTAAGGTGGGAGTCAGTCTCTTCTCCCAGGTAACAAGTGACAGGATGAGAGGAAATGGCCTCAAGTTGCATCAGGGGAGGTTTACATTGGATATTAAGAATAATTTCTTCTCTGAAGGGATGGTCAGGCATTGGAACAGGCTGCCCAGGGAGAGGGGTGGAATCATCATCTCTGAAAGTGATCAACAGACGTGTGGATGTGGCACCTGGGGACATGGCTTCGTGATGGATATGGTGTTGGATTAACCATTGGACTCGATGATCTCCAAGGTCTTTTCCAACCTCAATGTTTCTATGATTCTACGATTTTAAACCTCCTCTCACTCTGGCAAATGTGTTTTTCAAGGAGTGTTTCTTAGCCAAAGTCCTCCAGTCAAGGTTTGAGAATCTCCACCTCTTCCCAGAACATTTTACAGAATAATTCATGACATCCAGCTGTACCTTGCTGGGCAATAATTCCTCATCCACAACTAAACCCATCCTGAGGTGGGTTCTGGTGAGGCTGCAAGCAAAGGACATGTGCACCTGCATCTGCATCAAGAGGTGATGAAAAATATCCAGTTGTCCTCCAAGGGCCTGGTAAACGTGTCCAATATCAGAAGAGTCTCTTTTATCTCAGGCAGCTGATGGATGGAGAAAGAACGATGGAATCATGGAAGAGTTTGGGCTGGAAAGGACCTTTAAGGGTCATCTCATCCGACCCCCTGCCCCCAACTGCACTAGACCAGGGTGCTCCAACCTGGCCTTGGACACTTCCAGGGATCCACGGGCAGCCACAGCTTCTCTGGGCACCCTGTGCCAGGGCCTCCCCACCCTCACTGTAAAAAATGTCGTCCCTAAAATCAGGGAATTATCTCTGTGACCACTCTGGAGCAGCCAACAGCTCTGACACACAGCAAATGGGAGCTGGGCTGCGCCGAGCACCTGGGATTTGTTACAGTGTTTTGCTTGTCTGGTTCCTGGCAGGTTTTGGGATTGTTATCTCTACCTCGCCACGGCCCTGAGCTGCTCATCATGAGCCTGTGCGGATCAGCGCGAGGAAGGGCAAAGCAGTGACGGCACAAAAGTGCTGCCTGGGGTCCCCGAGCCCCAGACGGGTTTGGTTTGTGGTTCTGGTGGGGTTTTTTAATCTTTTTTTCGCATCACTCATGAGCAGTAGCAGCATTTACTTACTGTGTCCAGTGATGTAAGGGTGACGTCTGGGAGGAATCAAAGACGTCATTCCCATTAAAGCAAAATGGGGAGGTTTTACAAAATATAATAAATATTGAAGTACTGCAACTATCTATCCAAACTGGCAGCAGACAGCCTTAAAAATCTATTAAAGGAGAGTAAGGATGTGGAAAGCATTTTGGCTCATAAGCCAACAAATAAAAGAGCTTGAGGAGGGAGGGTTGGAAGGCTCCTCTCCTCTCACTGATGGGAAATGTGGACACGATTTCAAACCATGCAGAGGTATCCCCAGTCTCACACCAAGGGATCGATCAGGGAGGCAGCTCAGGACTGCAATACAAAATACAGACTCTTCACTTGTAGACAGAGTTGTTTTCACATGGCCAAATCTTCTTCTAATCACCACTGCAGACACCACATGAGCCAGCAGTTCTGGGTCTATTTTTCCCTTGCAGATAATGAGGTTAATTGACAGCTGCAGCATCCTGATAAGACCTGATGGAAGATGAAATGCAGGCCCAGAGATGGATGGAAATGAGATAACTCTAATGACCAGCATTAACAAGGATGCTGACCATTATTAAATCTGTGCTTTCATGGGAAGAGGGGGAAAAACTTACTTCTAAATGTAGTTTCTTTCCCAGCAAATAATCAAATAACAGCAAATGAGGCACTTGAATCCAAGAGGACCAGTGCAGTTATTCCTTGTAATTTGGAGAGTTCCACACCTGAGAATTAGGAATAGAAGAAGAGTGTGTGTGTGTGTGTATGTGTGTGTTTTGACAAGCAGTTTTTTAAAAAAGATTGCAGAGGGAGAGAAGAGTCAGTGATCCTCTTTGTCTGTCTGTGCAAAAAAAACGAAAAAAAGAGTGGGAGTGGTTATTGGCTGTGTGAGGAGGAGAATAATGTGTTATTTTCGTTCTCTATACTGTTCCTGTGGAATTTATCCAGGAAAACTGCATGTCCTTGTGCACTGCTGCTGAAAAAAAAAAAGAAAATTACTGAAGATATGGAACATGTTTGACGCTATTTATCTGCAAAACTGGCATTTGCTGCTGAGCAGGTCAGACCCAGCTCATTTTATAGTCAGTGGGAAGAAGTAGGCCCTTTTCAGGTGTGAGTCACGTGGCGTATTTCAGATATTTATTTTAGGGTGAGATAAATCGTGTCCTGATTTCCACTGACTCTTTTCACTGGCTCTTCAGTGGCTGCCAAGAGTCAAGAGGGAATACCTCCAGCAGAGATATTTCTATTGAAAAAAATTGTTATTCAGGTGTATAAATCACGGTCTGAAAGACAAACAACAACGAAAAAAGAAGTCTGTTTTGGTTATCACAGCATGACTTAGAGCAGATTGATAATGGTCAGATAATACATGAATATAACATTTTGGAAGGAAACAAGGCCTCCTGATAAGCTCTTTAACCTAATTGTAAAGGACAGAGGAGGAGTGGCTGGAAGTTGAAGCCAGATTAGTTCATATTAGAAATAAAGCATGTTTTTAGTACTCAGTAAACGACTCCAGGCTGAGTCACATATTCTTCCTTTCTGATGCCTTCAAATAAAAATGGAATGTCATTCTGGAGGAGATGCTTCAGCCAGGACAAACCAGTGAGCACAGGCTCAGAGCGGGTTGGATGTCAGAGAGTTGCAGAATTATTCAGTTTTGAAAAGACCCCTAAGATCGTTGGGGCTGGGCATGAACTTAACAGTGCCGTGCCCATCGCTGAGCCGTGTCCCCAGGTGCCACATCCACACCTTCTCCAGATCCCTCCGGGGATTGTCACTCCACCATCGCCCTGAGCAGCCTCTTCCAAGGCTTGACAGCTCGTTCCAGGAAGAAATTTTCCCTAATATCCAAACAAAACCTCCCCGGTGCAACTTGGGGTGGGAGCAGAGCCCGACCCCCTCCTGGCTGCCTCTCCTGTCAGGGAGTTGTGCAGAGCCAGAAAGTCCCCCCTGAGCCTCCTTTTCTGTGTCGTTCTCCTGTAGTCAAGGTTGAAAACCAAAGTGTTACATTTCCTCTTTAATTTAGCTCTAACTTTGCCAAATACTGTTGCCTGGAATAAAGATAACTGAGTTTTCCTTCCCACCTTTTGCTCTTTCTCATCTTTCTTCTCTCTTTCTTTACACGGCGTGCAACAGAAATGGGTCAGACCATTTTGCTCATTCATAGAAAATATTTTATACTCATTTACAAGAAGTTGTCATGAATAGTCCTTTTGGTTTTGTTTTTATTTTTGCGTTTGGGTTTTTTTTTTTTAATAAATATAACTGTGGGGTGTAACAATGCTCAGAAGAAACTAAAAGCAAATAAAAGACTTTATAGTGTAGGTTTAGAGAGAACTGAATCTCTCCACTTCAGCAGGCTCTCATTCTCTACGTGGTTCAGAGATCACACATTTTAAAAGGGCAGTACAAAATATGAACTTCTCATGTTGTGTATTTGGCAGATTTAGTGATTGCCACAAAATCTGGCAAAACTTTAGGGGTTGTTGCTCTGCTTAGGAGCGATGTCTTCACTGAGTCTGGAGAAGAAGTTCTTATTCTGCATCTTCCCTGACCTTCAGGGAAGGAAGTTTGATTCTGCTCACAACTCAACGTTGCCTATTTATCCTCAGAGGCTACAGAGATTCCCAATTTTTGACTAATTAATCCACCCAATTTGGGTCATGCCTGTTCCACTTACGCACATCTCAAAGCCTCGGCTAAACATCTACTTCTTCTCCCTTCTGTCACTGGCTGCTGTTATTAAATCTCCTATAAGCTGCCATAAATGATTAGTTAGGCAAGCAGCCTCGTGTCTGGCAGGAGTGGTTTTGCCATTTTGTCAAACCCATTAACCTCGCTGGGGGTTCGTGCGTGTTCTGCCCCGTTATCCAGCAAACTCTAACATCACGACAAACAAGGTTATCTGTCTCTTGCCTGCAGGAATATTTCACAGCTTTTTTGCACTGGTGAGAGCTGAGTCTTTCCTAAAACTCCTCTGAAAACAAGAAATGCAGGTTTTGGCTGCCTCTGCAGGGTCCCCTCAATTCCCACGACGCTGCTGGTTCAGGACCACATGACGGAAACTGTAGAATGCAAAAAAAGCCTTATTGGAAGATTATTTAATTTCTAAAGAAGCTCTTAGTCAATATTAAATATCAGCAGCATGGGTTATGATCTCCAGCTGACTGGACTAACAAGATATTTGCAGAATATTTGTGAAAAGAACATTTAGAGCAAGACAGTGAGATACGCTGGATCCTTGCAAGAACTTCCAAGAAAAAGGGAGAGCCCAAGAAAAAGATCACGGGGGAAGATCACTGTAAATCTTTGAGAATCTTCATCACTTCTGGGTGATGGCCTCCACATGTGAATTTTGGAGATCAAGTTCACTCCTTTTCTTCAAAGATCAGATTTTTGAGTCTCTTTGCAGAATAAATTGATAGATCTTAAGACCTTAGGGTTTGGATTTATAATTATGACCATATAACAGGAGCTCCTGCTCACATTACTTCTCCTCTCCTTTTCTTCCTGTTTTCCCTAGTCTAGAAAAAAAAATTGTTGGCCATATCTTTACAGAATGTTTTTAATTTTTCACACATCTTTCTGTCATGAAAAGTTCCGATTATTGCTGTCAACAGCATTTCCCTCTGAAAGGAAAATTTACCTGAAAATATTTTCTGGTGTTTAGGATTCTGTGCTTAAAAAAAAAAAAAAGTGAGTTTTCAACCAGAGAAGGTTGTAAACCTCATCCAGAAGTGAGTGCTTTTATTCAGTCCATGCTGGGCACAACATTTTTATAGGGAACACACTGTTGCAGAATAGATACCAAATCAAATGAGCTGCAAGTTTGGTGGAAGGAAATGGCTTTTGTGGTTTCATACTTTCTTTGTTCCTTAAAATGCCAATAACTTGATAGCACAGTGCTTAGTTGTGGTCAGCACCCCAGACACCCCTGTGCTCTATAAATAACATTTATATTGCCAACTTTTTCACAAGCACAGGAAGGTTTTGTTGTCATCATCTTGATTCCTGTCTCTACCCTCTGGCAGGTTGTTGCTGCTTTCCCTTGAAGAACTTCCTCTTACTTCTGCATTCTTTTCAAACTCAAGTCCTGCTCTGGAGGAAAAGATTTTCAGAAGGTTTGTCTAATACACAGAGACCTTGGGCACACCCTCTTTAAATACAGTTTCCCAGTCTGCCCTAATTTTGATTTCTAATTTTCTGTAATTTTAGTTTTTAGTGACTTTTTTCCTAATCCCTTCTGATCGGGCTCTTTATTAGACTAACAATTTTTTTCTAAAAGTTTAATACTGTCATTAAATTCCCAGGGCTTTGTTCCTAATGCAAGATTCCAATGATTTTTCAGCACCCTGGGTTATTTGGGATGTACATCCCCACGGGACTGGGGATCGTCATCATCATCATCATCATTATCATCACCATCATTGTCACAATTTAAAAATAAAAAAAATAATATCATAACCCTTCTTGAAATAATTGAGGGATAAAGAATGACAATCTGACTGTTGTTTGGTAAAATTTATAGGGTCCTTAAGTGAGGAGTGAATATCACTGTTGTCTTTGGGTTTTTTGTGCTTATCAGGGAATACCTTGTTGAAATTGCTAGGGAGGTTTGATTTAATCTTCCTGTGAGGTTTTCCTAAGGTGTTGACTAAAGTAAATAATATCACTATTGTAAGATGTTGCTTGCAAGTTTTTTCTTGTCATGCACTTAATATCCAATTCCCACGACAACGAAATAACTCAGTGTGATAGGGGTGCTATAAAAATATGAAATTATGACTTAGAGAGGCAAAGAAACAAATAATTCCCCTCTCCCCTCATTTTATGGGGAAAAAAATGTTTCTAGGAAGGAAAAGGAAGCTGGTTAAAATTGTACCACTGACTAATTTTTCACCAAAAATGTACTTCAAAATTCATTCCATTACTTGGATAAAAAAAGTTTTTCCAATAGAAAATAAAACTACCAGTTCATCCAACATACTAATCACATTTGTCATTGTTAATTTTTCAGCATGTTTCCATTTAGGAAACCCTTTGAGAATGGAAAGAAGCAATTTCTTAAACAAGAAGCGATTTTTTTCTCTCCTTTGACAAAAGAGGAATTTTATTCCAACTATGTGGGGACCAATTAATAACACAGCCAGGAGTGGGAGTGCATGAGTCCATGTGGGTGTGGTTTATCCTGCCAGACTTCAGGAAGGGGAGAGATCCATTTATTTACCTTTGTGGAAGTGCCTGTTGGCATTAGGGATGCTCACCTCTTGTGGGTGCCAGGAATTCACAGAAACCTGGCAAACCTGGCAGGATGTGGAGGAGTTTTACGCCCTTCTGGAGCACAGCTGTGAAGCTGACAGGACAAGAACTTCTGTTCAGGAACGAGAATCCTGTCCTCGATCTGACCGTGAAGGGTGGTGCCCACGCCAGAGTTAAATGTCTGCAATGTCAGTGTTAATTTTTACTGAGCTGGATCCTGCTCATCCCCAACTTCCAGCTGTACAAAACATCAGCTGAAGGTGATGGAGCAGATTCCTTTTTAGATTTGGCCCTTTCAGCCTGCAGCTTTAGCACAGAGGATGAGGTCACTTCATCTGAGAATTCCTCACCTTGGGGAGGTTTTTTTTTTTCTGGTGTGAAATAAACGTGCTGTGCTCCAATGCTTCTCTTTCCCTTCATCTCAGGAAAGAATTGTTGCTTTCTCCCTGGCATCCCAAGCCAGAAAAGGTGATATTTCATAGAGTCAAAGGATTATTTAGGTTGGAAAGGACCTACAAGTTCAAGTGTTAACCCAGCACAGCCAAGCCCACCACTAAAACACTCCCCCAAGTGCCACATCCACACATCATTTGAATCCCTCCAGGGATGGTGACTCCACCACTTCCCTGGGCATCCTGCTCCAACATCTGACCACCCTTTCTGCGAAAAAATATTTCCTAAAATCCAACCTAAACCTGCAGCTTGAGATCATTTCCTCTTGTTCTGTCTCGTGTTACTCGGGAGAAGAGACCAACCCCGCGTCATTCCAACCTCCTTTCAGGAAGATGAGGAACTCCCTTGCCAGGCCAAGCTGCACTTCATGACTTTTTTTGAGTCTCCAACAGCCTGTGAGGGCTACATGACAGATGGGAGCAGAAAATTCCACAAAATCCTCCAATCTTCATCAGCAACAGCATCCGCAACCCATGCTGGTTCCGGGTAAATATTTGGAGCGTGCAAGGTGAGCTAAACTCATCAGGCCACACTGAGAGACAAAGCCACTCGTCACCATGAGCTGTTTTCTGTCAGGCACAGATTCAGCTGCTCAGTAGGGACTAAAGAGATGAGCAAAATTAGCTTCTGTTGTGCTGTTTGCAATGTCAATCCATTTTCCATGCCCCACGGTGGTGACCTGGAAGTTTGCTGCGCACAATTTTTGTTCCATCTGGCTCGTTTGAAGACTGGGAGGGGGAAAATGCGACTGGATGGGAGGGTTGGAGTGGATACATGCAGTCCTAAGTGTTTTCAACAGAGCAGTAATTGAAATGTTGTAGATGCTCTTTGCCTCAGCTGTAGCTGTTCATAATAATTAGGTTGATGGATTCAGAGAGGAACAAAAAAAATGTCTCTCTTCTCAGAGAGAAGGAAATTTAAGCACTGGGTTGGGGATTTGGGAGTCTAGTAAACCCCTGCTCCTGGTAAATTGGATGTGTACAAGTGCTGGAGCTGGATGGGATGCAGTCAGCAGGGAGCTGGGTGACAAAATGCTGCCACTCTCCATCTTCAGTGAAAGTTTGCAGTGTCCCCAGCGTAAATAAAATTAAAAACACCCAAAGAGGGTTCAGAGAGCTACGTCACACTTGCTTTACCACGGTCCCTGGGAATGAAGCAAACTGTCCCACGATCACTGCCCAGGGAAGAAGCTTTTCCTCATGTCCAGGAGGAGCTTCCTGGGATCAGTTCCTGCCCATTCCTCTGGTGCCATTGCAGGACCCCACAGAGCTGGACCTGGTCCCTGCTCTGAGCCCTCCCTGCAGACAGGGACACCCAGGGACGGGGTCTCCTCTCAGCCATCTCTCCTTGAGCTGGACAGCCCCAGCTTTCTCTGCCTTTGCTCATCACAGAGATGCTCCAGTCCCTTCATCGCCTTCACAGTCCTCCTCTGGACCTGCTCCAGGAGCTCCACGGCTCTAGTTTACCCCTTTCCTCCCAGGAAAATCTTGCTTCTTCAAGTTCTCCAGTCTTAAAATACGCCCAAAACCCAAAACCCATCTGTGATGAGAAGGAACACAGCCTGGCCACCTGATTTGTGCTGTCTCAGATGGACAATGCAGCACTGAGGGAACCTGTTTGTGTTTCTCATTGTTCTTGATTTCTTTCTCCTTGACCTCACTCTGTTGGAGCTTTTGAGTGTTTTGTAATTACCCACACCTTGCCTCCGCTCTGCCAGACTTCCTACAGCAACCCAGGAGAGGTGCAGGATTCCCAAGGGTCTTTTGCTCGATGTGTCAAGCTCATGAATTTGTCGATTGTCGCTGGTACGGACACGGCTCAGAGAAAAGAGAGAACTGAACTCCCCGAGGGGCTCAATAGAAAAGCCCATCTTTATTTACACACAGTAGAGTTTTATACTCGGAATTACAGGAAAGCCATTGGATTTTAGCTAACCACCCACCAGGGCTATTGGCTAGATCTTGAAAACCCACATTTGCTAAACAGACCTTGGTCCTGCAAGAACAGTGTCCAAAAACATCTCACAGGTGCATGATAGGCAAGTTATTTACAAAAGCCGACTAGCTGTTTTGCAGCTAGTTCCGTGAGAAAGTAGGAACACTCACGGATACAGGCAGATACGGAGAAATCTCTCTGCCACCAAGCTTTCAGCATCCACAGTCGATGTGTCAAGCTCATGAATTTGTGTCAAGCTCAATGTGTCAAGCTCACGAATTTGTCTTTCTAATAACGTGGATGGAAAGTGTGGGAGCTGAGAAATGAGCACATCCCATTCTCTGAGGAGTGTCCCGGTCTCTGCTCACAGACCCACACAAAACCTGGGCTGATGAACCCCCCTTCACAGCTGAGAAGTGGCTGTGGGAGATGTGTCCAGCCCTAACTGCTGGAAATTCAAAGTAAAATGGGACGTCTTTGGTCCTGATGTGATTGATTTGGGCTGCACGTCACTGGAGTGACAGCAAGCACAGCTGGCTGTGCCACAGAACCTGGAACCTTCTCTGACACTTGGGATCCTCTGGCTGTGCCTCCAAGCAGATGATCCGAGGTCCCTGTACGTGCAATTTCACCCCGGGCGAAGCTCCAGCAAAGCTGCATCTCAGCAGGTGTTTTATTTAAATTGCCTCTGCCATAGCCTCAGCTGGACAAGGACGGTAAATTGCTTTTCCTGGCGAAATGAGTGCCCCCTCTAACCTTTACCTGAGCTGTGGCTCGTGTCCCCAGCCAGGTCACCACGCTGCCAGCTGGACAGGGAATCCCTGCAAACCCTCTAACCTTTACCTGAGCTGTGGCTCGTGTCCCCAGCCAGGTCACCACGCTGCCAGCTGGACAGGGAATCCCTGCAAACTTCCTGGGAGAAATCTGGTCAATCGAAGTTGAAAGAGGGTCTGGGTCAAAAGCATTTCCTCCAGTGACATGGGGGTCACCCCTGAGCCACGTCCCCAGGTGCCACATCATTTAAATACCCTCAAGGATGGCGACTCCCTGGGCACCCATTTCAACATTTGACAGCCCTTTCCATGAAGGTTTTTTTTCCTAATATCCAATATAAACCTCCCCTGGCTCAACTTGAAGCCATTTCCTCTCGTCCTGTCACTTTTTCCTTGGGATCTGATTACTTGGTATGACATCCCTCACAGGTACAAATAAACAATAAAATCTCCAAAGCAATTAAAACCTTTTATTTTGCTTCTTGATTTCTACAGAGACATCACAACATGTTTTAAAGCTGTTCTGTGACAATCAGGAAAGGTGGACACTTTCATTTTTCCTAACATTTATAGTTAAGTTTTTTTCTCTCATCATATTGGCACAGGAACTGGGGCTTTAAGGAAAAAATAATTTGGGGGTTCATTTAAATGTAGTCCTTCATCTTACAGAATAAATTTTTACTAGATATAAGGTGTCTAGGTAAAATCACACTCTTTTTCTTTCAGTGGCCATGGAGGGAGCTGAGGAAGGTGGTTTGGATGCTTTTGTGGAGCTCAGTGAAATGAATTTCACTCTCCTTTCTAGGATTTACAATAAATAACACAACAGCTGAGAACACTCTGGTTCCTTCACCCATGGCAAGCAGTATTTTTTCCTTCATTGTCATTCAGGTGAAATGTTAGAATGATGCTTTTTTCCCTTCATGTCTAGTAAATATTTGGCACCAGCTTCATAACTTCCCCCTTCCAGATCACTTCAGAAAATAAACTGGATTAAACCCATTCCATACTGATGGAGGATTATCCTTAGTTCTTGCTTATTTGAACAAGAAGTCCACATTTAAACTTCAAGTTAACATTATAGGATTCAAGAGCTTTTTTTGTTTTCCAGAGACTACTGAATTTTTGATTTTTAGTAGCAAGGATATGTAAAAAAACATTTATTCTCTCAGCCTGACATTGGAGTCCTACCTTTTGAATAAAACAGGATAAGGGATGCTCAAAAACTCTGAAAAGCAGAGCAGACTGTACCTCTGCTGCTGCAGTCATGTATCTGCTACTGCTGCTTATTTTTCAGCTGAAATAACAACTCTTGGTTTGAGAATTCCCATTAGTTGATGTGGAAATAATGATGAGTCCTGGAAAAAAAAATAAATAAGGGCAATTCTAGGTAGGGATATGGAAAAGAAAGAGAGAAATTCCCAGAGTAACAGAGATAAATTCCCGGAGTAACAGAGATCTTGTGTACAGATTTTTTAATAATGGGGAAAAAAAAAAAAAAATAAGGGCAATTCTAGGTAGGGATATGGAAAAGAAAGAGAGAAATTCCCAGAGCAACAGAGAGAAATTCCCAGAGTAACAGAGAGAAATTCCCAGAGTAACAGAGATCTTGTGTACAGATTTTTTAATAATGAAAAAAAAGGAGAGGAAAATGGGGAAAAAAAAGAAGCAGAAAGAAGGTTCTGGGCTAAAAAGCTGATTCTGGGTATCTGTGTGATAAAAAAAGAGACAAGATCTATCACAAGGGATTTCCTTTTACTATTCATAAGCACCTGCAAAAAATAGACATTTCTGCCTGAGCTGCTCCCGTGGGGCTCCTTGGGGAGGTCTGATCAATTCGGTCAATGGACAGTGAGATCCAACTCCTCTCATCTTCGATTAGACATCCAGTGTAGGTGACACAAACCCTGCTGAAAAACTGCCTGGCTTTGTCCAGCGAAGCCCTGAGGGGTGAAATTCCCACCCCACATCTGCACTTCAGGCGTCCGAGGCGAGGGGAGGAAGATCCCACCACGGGAAAGAGAGCAGGGCCAGCGGATTAACACTTTATAAAACAGGGATATCCTCGCCTCCTCTCCTCGTGCCTCACGTTTCGTGGAATTCCAGAGTGGTTTGGTTGGAAGGGACCTTCAGGATCACCCAGTTCCACCCTCTGCCATGGGCAGGGACACCTCCCACAGGACCAGGATGCTCCGAGCCCCGTCAAAGGTTGCTGGAGAAACGACCAGAATACGACGCTGTCATAAAATTGCCTGGTTCTGAACGTTGTTCCTTCACACAGATGTTGGCCCAAGGAAGTAATTATTTCATTCCAGGACTTCTGGGTTTGGAGTGCTAAACTCCAGATGAAACCTCTGCTCTTCAGGAAAGGGAAAGGAAGACTATTCCCTCCTCTGACAGCGCTATCTCCTTCTTCTCTCCCTCAAAAAACACCTTTCGACCTTTTCTTCTTGCATCAGGCTTTGTGATTTATTGTCCTTGGATTTGTTTTCACATTTTACCAGCTTCTCCTATGGAAAATTTGTCTTTCTTGTAAAAGCAAAATTAAAACCAACCATTTGGGTGCCTTATACATTGATTAGCAAATGCTTCTGCACATTCCTGACTCTTAATCAACCCAGCTGCCTTTTGCAGGATAAGAAGGAGCTGAGAATTTTGAGGAAAACTTAGAGATAAGAGAGTTCCAGGAAAAAGGTCAGGACCTCTCTGAACAGTGGAAACTGTGTGACATTGGTCAGCTTCGGATTTTCTTGCACCTTTGTCTGAAATATTTGATTCTGAGCATTCCAGCACACACAAAGCTGATCAGGCTGGGTAAAACTATGAACTATTATCATCTTCCAGTAGAGAGTGTGTTCTGGTTTTTATCAACCATTGGGGATTTATTTGATGTGTATTAGCCGAATTCTTCTGAAGTTATTAGGTTTTTCCACAGAAACAATGAGCAATTTGTAAAAGTCATTCCCGGGTGGCCTCGGTCAAGCCTAAAGTCTTGTATCAGGAAGCAAAACCTGACACATTAACCTTTGTTGCCTTGAATGTGGGCAAAAAAAGGGCTTAATAAGCTGTGAAAGAACATATTTAATTACAAAAAAAGAAAAAGAGCCAAGGCAACAAGAGACCACAAACTGCTACAGGAAGGAGAAGAAATCAGGGCAGGCCGAATTCTCAGATGGAGTAAATTGGTGAGATTCCAGTAAAGTCAGTGGTGCTGGGTCAAATTAGCTGAGTTGTGGATCTGGGCTGAAGAGGATAAGTACGTGAGAGCACTGCTGAATCAAAGGCAGATGAAAACACTGCTGAAATGAACCAAGTATTCCCACCTCCCTCCAGAATAGAGAAGAAAAAGAAAAACAGGTCACGTTTCTGCTGTCTTTCCACAGCTTCCAAAATAATCGTGGTTTACTCCTAATGCTGCTGTAATTCAGCACTATGCACTGCTTTATTTACACACACAGCACCGTTTTAATCCACATTTTCCTCTCCTTTCCATTCTCCCAAATTAAATTATAGCCTTGATGGCTCTGGGTAATGCACAATGAACATACTCTCCTTGAGCTATGATTCTAAATCCCCAAATGGATTTGTATAAATAAACTGCTGAGGTATCATTCCTCTGTCATTTGATATATTAAAAATTAGGATGTATTTTTCCCTCCGTGCTGCTCTGAGGCAGGAAATAATTTTCATTTTCCTTTGCTGCACCACAATCAAAGTTTGTAGGCAGCAGTTTAGCTTAATCATACTTATGCAATTACTGTCAGAGCCTGACATTTTCCTTTCACCTTTACTATTCCCAGGAGATTAAGCTATCAACCCTTCAGCATCATTACAGTTGTTTACACGCAGGTGGCAAAAGGAGTCTCAAACAGCAGGAAATCTTTATCTCTGGCTATGGCATCAACCAAACTCTCTATATTTTGGGGATTTTTTTATTTAGTGGAATGGAATGGAATGGAAGCAGTATCCACACTCAAGAAATGGACTAAGCAGGGAAACATTTCTCTGCAAGAAGTTTGAGACAGCAATATAGGAATTCTAATGGAGAGGTTATTCCGCAGACATCTCAGGATTTGTGTTTCCATGCTGAAATGATGGGAACCAGCTGGATATCAGATAATCCTTTCCAATTTTCTTCTCCTCTTAAGCCTACCTACTGAGGTCCACATGGCTGCTGCACTGAGAGAAAACTTTGCAGGAGTGTGGAGTAGCTGAGGAGGAGGAAGGAGCAGCAGATGAGTCCGACAGGTTTTGTTTCTCCACTCTTTTTATTTTTAATGCCAATTAAACAGAACCTTCTGCAGGTGTTCCTGCCCCTGGGGAGGCTGCTCAGAGCAGCTGCTCTCGGGTTGACCAGCACCGAGGCTGTGTGAGCTCTGAAATGTCAGGGTTTGAAAACAGCTGCTGTTTCTGCAGGGCTCCCGCGGCTGAAAGGAGTTGGCAGAGACTTAAAAAACCTGTCTGGCTTCTCAGCCATCCCCTCACTCGGCCTTTAGGGAGCAGCTCTTGCTCAGGTGAGACCTTCTTGCAGGTACACACACTTGAGCCAGACCCTGGACTTCCTCGTGTTTATTTGCTTCTAAGTAGAGCCATATCCTCAAAATACAGACTGGTTTGGGTTGGAAGGGACCTCAAACACCACCCAGTTCCAACCCCCTGCCCTGGGCAAGGACACCTTCCCCCAGACCAGGCTGCTGGCCTGCAGCTCTTCCCTTTAACACTGCACACCTCTTCTCTTTCAGAGGCCGTAGCAAACTTCACTTCCAGTTCCATTTCCACCTGCCCAGCACCACCAGCACATAAAATGCAAGACACAAACAAAGTCTTCATCATTTTTTAATTGATTTCCTAAGGGAAAGGAAGCTTCTGCAACCCTGCTGCACGTCTGCCAGTCGCCACTATTCATCAAATACCTTGGCCAGGTTCAATCAGCATTAGACAAGAGGTAAATGCTTCAAGGATATTAAAGTCTGCTAAGGATGGTTAGGAGAGAAGAGGAGATGGGCAACAGCTGGTGTTGCAATTATAAGAATTGGATATTCAGGATTTTAATCATAATATTTGACACCAGAGAATCTTCAGAATGGAAAAGAAACCGGATTTTGCAAGTCCTCCTGCTAATGAAGATCTTTATTCTTTTCTTTTTAAATCCCCTGGGCAACCAGCACAATCTGGTGAACATTTCTATGGTTAAACTTGTTGTTGTTCTTCATTTTGTATAAATAAGGTTATTTGTTTAATTACTCTGTTCCCTCAAGTTGTTAAAACTACATCAAGATACTTTTAATTTCTCAGTATATTATATTCCTCATTTCATTAAACTGAAGCAGTTATTTAAAGCTTACAATGTTCACTCTTCCAGCATAGACACAGAAAACAGAATTACCTCAAAGGTTCTCCGTATTTCTCTAGCTATATAATCTTCCCTTTCTTTACAATCTTCTATTATTGCTATGGAATATTTAAAACCCATTCAAAATGCTAAAAAGGTTGTTTCCAAAGACATTTGGAATGAAAATCATTAAGAAAGCCATTTTCAGTCATTTCATGAACTCCATTTCTTCCCCGAGTTTATATTTTAGTGTGAAAGGTAATAGTATGGTCATATAAGTAAAAATTACCATAAATTTACTTAACTGCATTGCTTAACATAATAAAAACTCCTATCTGTTAAATATAGGATTTCTTCATTTAAAAAGAAAGAAGATGGTTGTACATTTTTTTAACTGCTCTTTCCAGTGGCAAGAATGCAGCAAACATTTCACTTGGCTGGATGAGGAAATTAAATGATGAAGGCACTGCTTTCTGCACATGATTCCTTGGACCACCACGACCTCTGTGCAGACTTTGAGCGTTTGCTTGGCAGATTATTCTTCCTTTTGAACCAGAGTCACAAATTCTGATCTGTGCCGCAGTTTTCAACCTCTTCTTGCAGCTGAACTTCAAGCACAACTCAGAAATCCGACTGGATAATTAGTGTCTTACAGGCTTTCATTAAGCAACCTTTTTATGTACCAAGGGTGGATGGGATTTCAAGATCTGATATTTCTCACATGGAGATAAAGGAACCTAATGGACAAAAAGAATCCTTTCCAAGCACAAACGAATAACTGGGCTGACTGGGATGCAGAATAAAGAAGGGGAGCAGCAAAAGGTTCACCGTGTCACGGGAGAGGGAGGCAGACACAGATAATTTTGCTCTGGCAGTATTCACCATGTTAAATAAATGTGATTCTTCGGCTGCTTTGCGCAGATGTTGCTGATTCTCTTTGAGGGCAAGGACTGTAAATTTCAGGCTGCATTTCCCCCCTCGCTGTGCAACACCTTGCAAGAAACTGAAGCTATCCACTGTCAGCGTTGAACCAGCATGAATCTCAAGGACATTCCCAGCAGAAAGCAGTTCATTTAAGGATCTTTAATTAATTAAAGACAGGAATCGGGACCTGTCTGTCTTATAGGCTTCCAGGAGTGTTGTACTCTGAGTTTTGAAAGTCATGATGGCAAGAGCTCTTGCAATACTCAAGAAGTGAATCTTGGGGCTTAATTTTTATGCTCTTACTTCTTAAAAATCTTATGTAAAGGAGTTCTAAATAATGTACTCGTTTTCTGTTTAATTACTGCTTTTTTGGCTTCTGGCTTTGTACAATAATGTGGTAAAGAATTTGTCCTGAGGACCAAGAACTGTTTCATAAAGAGATTAAAAAGCATGGACTAAATTATCATGAGCAATGTGTTGAGTGGACTCAGTCCAGCTCCCAAAGGGCTCTAACACTGCATTAGGCAAAATATTTGTACAACTTATAAAGCACTGAGCATGAATAGAAATAACATGAACTCCCTTTGATCTTTCCTAAGGGCAAAGATAAAAGGATGCTTACAAAGGGATGTGAAATTTCACCTTTCTGTTGCGTTGTAAGTCACAGGTTGTGTCTCCATTTCTCATTCCAGTCCCTGAGCTCTACGTTTCCTGAGCACTCATTTGTAATAGATTTTTCTCAAGATAACGTTTTAATTTTTTTTGGTTAAAATACAGCTCAGAGGAATTAGCGGCAACAGTAATTCCTCCTCCAAAGTAAATAAAACAATCTCAAACCAGAATAATGACTCTCTCATTTGCCTGTTCAAGTTCTTTAAGGTTGCTACTTTTTCATTTTCACAACTGTAAGAGATTGATCTGAAATTTAACTACTTTGAAGAGCCAGTGAAAGCAAAAATATGAGGTGTAGTGTTGTGTTTGTAAATATATATGGCCACATTTTTAGATGTGGCACTGAGAGACATGGGATAGTGGTTGGGCCTGGCAGGGTGAGGTTAATGCTTGGACTCAGTGATCCTGGAGGTTTTCTCCAACCTTCATGACTCCAAGATTCAAAGACTCTATACACAGGTAGAGATGGAAAAATAGGAAAAAATTTCTTTTACATTTGCCCTTTCAGGATGTGTTAATGGGTTTATTTTTATAGCATACCAGAGAGACTAGCAGGAAAAATAGCTAATATTCTGCTGGAGGTTGTATAAATACATGATAGTTATCTCCTAATCATCATCATCATCTCAAAATCCTCAATCACAATTATCCCCACAAGATGTCCAGGAGGAACAACCTGACTTTCCCATTCCGTGTGAATTAATACTGCCAGAATTGAGTCGCTTTGTTCAAGTTACACCAAGAGAAAAGTTCCTTTCCTGAGACCCCATAAAGTAGAATCAATAGCTGGATCCATCTGATCAGGCACAATCTAATTTTATGCAGCACCACCACTCTCACCTCGCAAGCAGCAGAGCTGGAGTGGGCTCTCCACACTGCACATTTTTAAGTGCCCTGTGTTCAGCCAGGTAATAAATTATCCCTTCACATCCTGAAGTCAAACTGGAGAGGTCCTTGCTATGAAAATACAAGAGCAGGCACAATGAAATGGGCATTTTGAGCAGAGATAACCTGTGCCTAGTTCCTGAAAACGAACAGCCAGCCTGCTGGCAATTATCTCTAATTACACTGGGTACAAAAGGGTTTTCATAATGCACTTTTGTGCAGTGTGCAACCTTGAGATGAGGTCCCAAGGCTGAAACATTTATTCTCCTTTTCCATTAAGTGTGTTTTAAAAAAATAATAATTAGAGGATCATTTAGGAGGAAAGATAACACTCTGACATGGTCGCTTAGTAAAGACATAAGACTTATTATTTGCTTCTCAAGAGGCCTGATCCTGTCCCAGAGATTTAATATGAACCATCATGTAAACATTTCATTACCAGGACTGAAAGAAAACAGAGAGAAAAAGTATCATTAAACCCATTTTCCAGATAAAGAATCTGCCACAAAAAGTTCTTTGCATACATTCTGCATCAAAGCTCAGAAACTCCCAGCCCAAGGGTAATTTTTAGGACTCAAATAACTTGGAATTTGTCAGAAAAGTTCTCTCAAAAAGATCGCAAAAAAAGGATATATCAGCCTCAGTTATGTTTTTTCTGTTCTTTTTTTGGGTTTAGATTTTGCTTTGTCCCTGTTGTGGTGATTAAGTGTGAAGCAAAGAGATCAATACACCTTGATAAGACAGCAAAGGATAATCTTCCTTCGGTGCTTGGAGCATAAATATTGGTCTGCTCTTGTCAGGCAGATCCTACTGCAAGACCTGTCCAGATGTTTGCAGTTTTGTCAATACATTCATCATTCCTTGCTTGGTCTGCTTTTTCAGCCTCAGCTCTGTTGGTAAACAACTGGTTTTGAGCAAATCTTGGGATTAAAATTCTGCCTTTCCTTACACACTGCTGATAGGGGACACAAGGGGAGCTGAGCTGAAAATGAAAAATAAGTCCTTATTTATGCTCTGGATAAAATGAATTCTTTGGTGCCTCTGTCCTCAGGTGCTCCTTCTGCTGCCAAAAGTACATGAAACCCTCAGTATTTACTGAGCCATTTACCTGACCCACTGCATTCACTGTGTTTAGAACCTGGATTGCTTTGAATACTCAGCTAAAAGTGATTACCAGGAATATCAATATCAATATCAAGAATACCAACAAATATCAAGATTTTAATTGCACTCTGTGTGTCTCTTGGTTCTTAGAAGTTACTTCAAATGTCTATTTGATTAACCAAAAGAGAAATAGAAAAATTAAAATGTCGTTTGCCTATAAGTCTCCCATCTCAGGAATCTGTTTAAGTACTTTCTGAATAATAAAAGTTACAAAAATCCCTTTGGGGCAAATGAACTTCAGCATGTTGGTCTTGGACTTGAAAGTTCTGATTTCGTGGAGGGCTGGTTGTGCTTTCTTCTTTCAGGATTATAAGAAATTGGTGTCCCTTCTCACCTTCAGTGATCAAAAGATTCTCTTGAGCCATTACGCTAATTAGTCTCATTGACAGGACTGAATTAAAACAGAATATTTTATACTTGTTAATTGCCTGAGATCCACAGATGACGGTACTTGGATGCACCCAGAGAAGCTGTGGCTGCCCCTGGATCCCTGGAAGTGTCCAAAGCCAGGTTGGATGGGGCTTGGAGCACCCTGGGGTGGTGAGTGGCATCCCTTTCCATGGCAGGGGGAATGGAAATGATCTTTAATGAGATGATCTTGAAGGTTCCTTCCAACCCAAACCATTTTGGGATTCTATATAAAGGTATTTCAAATTAATTTGATTATTCCTGATGAGTACAAGACTATACCAGTCAACACAGAGCTGAAGGAGAGCGGCTGAAGCAATGCTGCAAAAATAAATATGATCATTATTCAAATAGCCCCAGAGAACTGTGGTAGCACAGATGACAGAGCCTTGGGTTTGCTTTGTTATCCATTTTCACATATTCAAACTAACGAGCCCTAGGACATGTTTGGTCTGATCTGCAGCTCTGACACTGTGGGTTGGTTGAATCTAGAGAATTTCTGAAGTTTTACAGACAATAAGAAAGAGTGAGAAACAATTAAAAAAACCTTTTTTTTTTAACATATAACTAATTTTAGGTAACTCTGAGATTGCCCTCAGGGCCCAAAAGAGAATATCTTTCAAAATGGAGGATTCTGTGGAACGGGAGGAGCTGTGTGCTTCATGCCTTGCCTCAGCAGCAGAGATGTTGCCCTAGAAACACAGCAAAGAGTAAGTTTGACAAGGCAGTCAGTGCTGTACAAAAAATTAACTGTTTCCATGTGGTTCACCGGCCGTGGCTGTAGATTTCAGGCATCTCCCTCGCATCCCTGTTTGGGAAACTTAAAAATGTTCCAGCTTGTGCTTTTCAAACCCGTCAGGGGTCCGTTCTGCAGAGGAGGCCTGTTCTATCACCCAGACCGTGGTTTGGCAGGAGGAGCACCAACCATCCCCAAATTTTGAGCCAGTGGCTGTGGTGTCAGGAGGTCAGGTGCTGCTGGCTGGCACGGGGATATCTCTGGGTTTATTCTGCAGAAAACCAGCTCGAACAGAAGTCTCGGAAGCTGTCCCTCATGGCGTCATCTCCTTGGAGCATCTGCTCCTCTTCAACCCTACAAATGGAGCTGGAGGAAACGCTGGTCAGGCAGATCATGAATTTGAAAGGAAAGCTGGAGGCTCTAAAGGCTTGGAATGTGCATGTCTCCCTCCAAAGAGATTATTAAAGAAGAAACTCGTCTCGCTGAGAGAGAGACACTTCACCAACTCTCTTTTTATCCAAATAGTAAAGGGAATTTTTCACATTCACTGCCATCAGCCAGAGTTAGCTGTGGGCTCGCAGGGAGATAATACATCTGAAGCTGCCCAAATAGAGGACACAACCCTAACAGAGCTTTCCTAATTTAACCATGGCCCTGATTTCTGACGATCAGGAGTCTTTTTTTTCCCCTCCCACATTCCTTGGGCCTAACCAGGCTGTGGAACAGTAATGATGAACCTTTTGTGCTTTTCCACACAACAAAGGCTCCCCTCTGCGAGCCCGTGAAGTGTCACCGTGCCTCTGAGATCCATCCCCAAAACTTCAGTGGGAGACACATTAAGGATGTTCATTCAGGGCACTTCACACTTCATTCCAAGCCTAATTACTTCCATTCAAGTAGCATAATAGAGAAATTAATTTATTCCAGGAGCAGGCGTTTTCCTGCCTTATATTCCTCATCAGCATGAACAGTTCTTCAAGCATTTCTAAACCCTTCTCCTCTGATCCAGCCTTCCTTTTATTCTCTCCCTCCCTTTTTTCCCTGTTTCGAGTCAATTTTATTTGATTTTTTTTTGCTCTGCTTGCCTTGAAAAAAATCTCTTTAAGGCTCTTTTCTACTTAATGCTCTCTGCACAGCGACTGACAAGAAACTTTTCCTTTTATTATCTCCACTGCTACCCTCAGGTGACTCCCTCATTCACCACATGAGGTGGTCAAAGTGCCCTTTTACTCCCATGTTGTGATGTTGCCAAAGGTGGGATGTAGCTAGTGCAAAGTGGGCTCCTAAAAGGTACGTATCTATTTTGGAGCTGGTCATTCCTGACTCCCTTTTAATTAATAAAAAGAGGTGTGAAAGATACCAGAAGTCTGTTGGGTACTCGGGTTAGCATGACCTGAAATACTTTCTGTTGATGATTATTTAACCGTGAGATGATTCTATCATACTAACTCAAATATTTAACTGTCGTGCAGGGTTATGTCAGTCCTGCCCCAGAATTATGGCTGAGAGTTGGTGGAATGTATCTCCAGGAGACGAGCCCATGTCCTGTTCATGTCCTTTGGTGCCATAATTTTGATTTTAGTTTCTAGCTGCAGTATTGGGAAGAAAATAAATATTGAAAGGTTACTAAAGATTCATCCATGCTGCACTTTAAATAGAAATTCTGAAAGCACAAAATGTCTGTGGAATCACAGTGATAGTGCTGATACAAGTGCAATGAAAATAACTATGTTTCTGTGATAACCAGTTATTGACAGATGTAGTGGTTATCTTATTCTGCAGGGAAAAAATAAAAAATAAATGAAGAGCAAACACTTGCCTTTAGCATTTTCTGTGATTCTTTTCTGCAAATACAGATTATTCACTCTCCTCTTCTAAGGCCTTTACAGAAAAACAGTGTTGATAAGAGTAAAGGGTACACACGAGGCACTGACAACTGCTGTATGGCACCGCTAAATACCACATAGAGTATAAGATAATTTAGAATATTTCACAGGCATTTGTGTCTGGTGAGCCAAAAATTCATCTCTGGTTAGTAAAGAAGCAACAACATACTTCCCTTGTCATAATTTCTCATGACCCAACGGGAAAAATGAATAAAGATCTGAAGTAAGACCATATTTGCCAGCACGTTAAAATTTTACCAAAGAATTTTTTTATCCAAAGAGATTATTTTTAATTTCACTTGTGGCAGCTGCACTACCCTGATCAGGGTGTAGGTTTATTTAGTTATACAGTCAGATACCAGCTTTTGAGACTGGGATAGCTGAGACAACCCCACAGAGGTGGCAGATCCACCATAGACAAGGAAGATCCACGTCCTCTTGAAATTCAAGTGAAGTTCGGGCAGGATATCACAAACAGACACAAAAATGTAAACAATTAAGTCAGATTGAGATGTCTGCTGAGCACAGAGAGAGCAGAAACACGCACCTAATGCCCGAATATTTGGTTAAATTCAGTTGTTTTCATCTTTGGCTGAATCCCACCCCACTTGTTGTGCCTGTAGGGTCACGCAGGCAGATCCAAGCTTAACCCCCTCAGCAGCTCCCAGGGCTGGGTTTCCTTGGCACAGAGAAACTCCCTCGATTCAGTGCCATGCGTGGCAAATAAGGAAAGGAGCTCTGTGCCTCCCAAAGAGCTCTGTGTGAATATCCCCCACTCTCCCCAGCATCGCTAGGAGACGTTCATCTGCTGGAGGGGTGGCTGTGTACGCTCACTGGGGTGAACAAAACAACCCAAATAAACACAAAACCAGCCCCTGCCTTGCAGGAGAGAGGCGACACGGGCAGAATTGCAATCAGAGCAGCTGCAGTGGAGATCTCAGCACAGAAAATCCGGCAATGCCACGGGGAGGGTGATGGAGCAAAGTTAATCCTATTATAAATTAGCTTGTGCTTCCTGCTCTGAATGCTCGGGTCGCCCTCTTTGTTTCTAGAAAACATGATTTGGGAGGCTTAGCCTGCACAAACAACTGAGTCAACAAGTCCTGTGCCTGCAGGAAAGAAACAGGACAGCCCTGGTTTGTGCTGATTCATGGCTATTTATTCAAGGTTTAGAGGTATGGTCATAGATCACCAGGATTTAAATTCCTCTTTGAAAGGATAAGACTCGAATTAATTGGTTAATTAAGTCCTTTAGCCATTGTCAGTGAATCATGGCTTAGTAGATTACTTATATGTAAAACACACATCAGGACTGCAGGCCCCAGTCTAATCACAAGGAAGGTCCTGCTGCTCGTAGATCTTTCCTCACAGCTGTCATCTGGTTAAAGGATTCATTCAACTCTCTAAATTGCAGAAAAAGCAAATAAACCCTAAAAATAAGTCAGGACAGTTTATCACATCTGGGATTGGATAGGGCTAAAACACAATTAAGGTGCAAAGTCTGCAGCCTATTTGTGCTAATAATGAATTTGATTTTTTTTTTTTTTTAAGAGTATGTACTTGAACTCTTTGCTACAGGTGGCTGGCTTTAAAAAAAGACTCCAACTGCCTGTTTTACAGAAATCTTTGGGTGCTTAACAACATCATTGAAATTCTGAAGCACTCAGACTAGAATTTGCCCATGTACTTATACAAAATATGAGCTGTGAGCACTCTATTGATCACAGTGTGCTTTTGTTCACCTGTAGACTATCTGGCATAAAGCCCCCAAAGTAGAGGATGTGGAATTCTGCTCATCTCTTGAGCATTCAATGCCTCAAAAATACTCCAGGATTTCAGTTTGCTTTTCTTTTCGTAGTAGGCGTTAATCCTCCAGGGATAAATGCCTAGAAATTTAGTTCATTTTCCTGCTTTACTGCTTCCCCCTCCAGCCCTGTGGAGATTTGGAGGCACCTTTCAGACACTGCGTGCAGGATAATGAGAAGGAAGATCAGATACTGATCTGTGGATCAGCAGAGGAATATTGGTGGTCCCCTGATCACCTTCATCACCTCTATTGGGAGTTTGCCTCACCTAAAAGGGTATTTATTCATTTTGAGATGGTTTTTCCTCCTCAGGTGATTTCTAGGAAAGCTGTTGCTTGGTCTCTGTCTTGGTCTCACTTATACGGGTGGAAAAGGCCTCCAGAGAGGAGTTTTTGGATGGTTCAAAAAGCAAAGTTGGTCACTCCTTGTCTCTGGACAGTGTCAGGTGTTCCTGTGCTATGGCTGGAAGCTGACACCCTAAAAAAATGGGAAGGGATTGGTTCTGAGATCCTTTTAGTCAGCCTCAGTACCAATAAATACACATCACATGCCTTTTTTTAAAGTAAATCAAGCAAATTTTTAATAGATAAAAACTGTGTGTTTCACACGTCTGACAATTCTATTCTTTCATAAAGTTGTGAATGTTTTCTTTTAAAGAAAGGTCTTGGCTGCTCAGCACCAAATTAATAAGGCAGCTCTACATTAGGTGAATATTAAATGATTGTTAAATGACGTCTTCAGGCATGATAAGCAAATAAGAGCCCAATCTACTCACTATATAATTATCTTAAAATTATACATGCTGCAATATGGAACTAAAACTGTTCTTACAATTTAAAAATAGGAATTCTAACATGAGAGCCACAGCTATCCTTAGTAAAAAATGATTCACCATTAACCTGTTTCATATAATCATTTCTACAGGTGCTTTAATGAATTTAAGTGAATGCTTAAACCCTGAACGAGAAAAGGAAGCTTTTCTGAGTCTTGAAATAAAATGTTTTGGGGAAAACTCCCTCAAGTCAGAGTTTAAAGTCTTAAATAAATAACTGAATGAAGTGAACTGTAGATACACATTTAATGTCTTGGGGTGCATTCTACACCCAACATCACAATCACACAACAATCACAGAATGATTTAGGATGGAAGAAGGCTTAGAGATCACCCCATTCCAACACTTAAAAATGTTGTCTGCAAATATATGACAAGCTGAGATAAACAATTCGTGAGAGGATTAGTTAAAAAAAAATAAATTATCCTAGTAGCATGAATTCATTCAGACAGGAATTTCTGGATCACAAACTTCAGATCTGAAAGGAAAAACATTTCAAACACGTACAAGGACCTGTCAGAACAAGTTCTGGTTTTAGCTCTGCCAGAATATCTGTGATGTCGTTTGCATCATGTTCTAGATGTGATTCATTAGTTTTATTGTCATCTGCATCAGGTTTTCATGCCCCAGTGCTGCACCAGCTTTGAACAATTAGAGAAGATCAGGCAGGAACCCAAAGGAAGCAGTGGATGTGAGCATATTTTTATCCACACTCTATAAAACTGGCATCAAAATAATTGACTTTTTACAACGTGTGAAATATGGCAGATCCAGCTGATTCTTCTTTCATGGGAGTGCTCAAGGCCAGGTTGGATGGGGCTTGGAGTGGAAGGTGTCCCTGCCCATGGCAGGGGTTGGAACTGGATGATCTTTAAGGTCCCTTCCAACCTAAACCATTTTGGGATTCTGATTTATGCAGCAAGGACATTTAATAGACAGAGAATGACATGATGGTTGAAATTGTCAGGGACTTCTGGAGACTGTCCAGACTGACCCATCTCCTCAGAGAAAGGTTGTCCAGGAATTTTTCCAGTTGGATTTTAAATATCTCCAGGGATGGAGGCTGCGCGACCTCTCTGGACAAGCTGTGACTGGACTCTTTGACAGTAAATATGCTTTGGAAAAAAGTTCAGATGGGATTTCCTCTTCCTGCAGGCTGCAGGTTGTTCTTTCTCTTGGTATCATTGAGAGTACCTTGGCTATGTCTTCTTTCTTCCCCTCACAAGGTATTTATCCCCATTGATAAGATCTTCCCCTTCTCTTCTCCGTGCTGACCCGGCCCAGCTCTCTGGGGCTGAGGTTTCAAACCCCTGTGTGGAACTGCAGCAGACTCAGATGAGTCTGTCCGTGCCTGTTTTGCACCTCTAGCCCAGCACAGGACACAGACCCTGGGAACGTCCCAGTGGGGATGAGCAGAGGGGAAGGATCCCCTCCCTCCACCTGCTCCCAGTGCCATTCACAACGCAGCCCAAGATGTTTGTAATTTACTTTGCCCTGAGGACACCCCACTGTTTCATGGTCTGGTGTCCCCTGGGACCCCTCGGGGCTTCTCTGCAAAGCTGCTTTCCAGCCCACTGCTGCATTGGTTTATTCCTCCCCAGGTGAAGGATCAGCATTTCCCTTCAGTGACCTTCATGAGAATCCTCTCTGCCCATTTTCCCCAGACCCACAGGGTTCTCTGAATGCCAAAACAACCACTCCCTCTGGATTTCTATTGTCTCCAAACTTGCAGATGTCCCAACCATTTATAACATCAATAAAAATATTACATGATATCTGTCCCAAAATCAAGACCCATGGTACTGCATTACTGACTTGTCTCCTGCCAAACTTCTACTGCTGATCACATCCCTTTATCTTGGCATTTCAGCCTATTTTCAATCCACCTCACTGTGTGTTTATATTCCACGTTCATGTGGTCATAGTCTGTGCATCTTTGTTCCCTGATTTGCTCCTGGATCTGATCAGCTGCCCCAAAAGCTGCGTATCATAGAATAATAGAATCATGGAATAGTTTGGGTTAGAAAGGATCATCCAGTCCCAACCCTCCTGCCATGTCAGGGACATCTTCCCCTATCCCAGGATGCTCCAAGCCCTGTCCAGCCTGGCCCTGAACCCTTCCAGGGATCCAGGGGCAGCCACAGCTTCTCTGTACAACCTGTTCCAGTGTACGTAGAGAAAATACGTGAAATCCAGACTTTGCAGAGCTGAGGATGTGCGCAGTGATCCCCGAGCCAGGAATGTGCAGGCTCCTGTTGAGCATTTCCAGTGCTGTAGTGAGCTGTGGCTTTCTCTGAGTCACTGTGCCAGGCACCGGGGTGCAGCTGGTGCTCGGACTCATCCCGTTTCATTTTAGCTGCCGAGGAGTTTGCTGTCTGTTCTGAGCCAGTCTTTTAGGCTGACTCTGTTGTCAACACACAGAGACGAGTAACCCCAGAGGGCGACTCATCCAACCTCTGTGCATCAGCTCCACAGAGACATAATGAAGGGCTTGGATTAGATGCCTAATTATTGGATGGCGAAGGTTAAGGAAGATGAATCCTGTCAGAAAAAAAAAAAATAAAACAGGTTGTAGGAAACATTCTGCAGGCTGCCTGCCAGACAAGGACTCCTCTCTGCAGTGACACCTGGCCCTGTTCCAGCTCCTTTTCCCTTCCAAGCAATGTGCAAGGGAGGAAGCAGAAGAAGGGAACAACTTGACTTCCATATTCCTGGAGCAGTATTTTTATTCTGCCTGTGATGAGTTGAGAAGGAAGCACTCTTCGGAGTGGCAGGGAGTGAATAAAGCGGGGTCAGCGTGCCCAGCTTTGTTTGCTCTTCCCCGTGCTGCTGTTTTCTGCTGCGAGCCTGTTCTGCTTGTTTCCTGCGTGGGGACAGATTGCATTCCCCTGCTCGATACCAACGAGGCATTTGTGGTGCTGAAACTGTGCAGGGAGAATATTCAGAGAGCAAAGGGAATGTAGGTCCAAACAGGCACGAACAGGCTGATTTAGGGCTCCCTGGTGAATAAAGCCTAAACCTCCAGGCTGTGTTAGCACACATATAACCCAAGCACTGAGCCATTAAGACTGATATCTGGATTATGGACCGTATCACAATTATTATCTCAGCAGATTCTTCCCTTCAACTTTTGCTTCACTCCCCAAAATAAAGTCTTCTAGTTTCGTTTCCAGATCCACAACCATTCCTTAACATGTCCAAAGTGAACAAGGGATCCAATTTCATTTCCAGCACAGTAACTTCACCTTGGTATGATACATTTATCTATTTTTTTTTTTTGCTTCGTTTTAACAATAGTACTACAAAGACCACCTCCTACTGCAGCTGCAATTTGTGAGGCATTATAGGGAAATTTAGCTAGGGGGTGAAAAATTGGAATAGACTGGGGAAGAAACACTTGATGTGCAATTGTGCCCTGAAGATATGTCAGATATGTCTCCAGATGTCAATCAGTCTTGTGTTGTGTTGCCCACAGTAGGACCAGCCTTCACACAAACAGTGAAAAAGTCTGGAAACAAAAAAAAAACACAAAACAGCAACAAAGACAACAAAAACAACAACAAAACAAAACAAAACAAAACAAAACAAACAAACAAAAAACAAAAACAAAAAAAACCGAAACCAAACCAAACCAAACCAAACCAAACCAAGCAAACAAAAAAACCAAAAAAAACCCAAAACCAAACCAAAACAAAACAAAAACCCCAGAGGTTAAGGCAGGGATGAAGCCACGAAAAAAGAGACCAGAAAAGATGTCCTTGGAGCTTCTCTGAAAGGAGATCTCAGGGATCTGGTTCTCCCTCCCTGCAGTTTAGTGGAGATCCCCTTACTGGCCTCCCTGAACACGCAAATGGGTGACTTCTGGAGTAATTTTGGTATTTTTCCTGCTGGATGTGATGCTTTTCTTCAACCACTGGTTTGTAGGAGTCATTCCCAAATCATGTGCAGCCCTTCTCAGCCCTAACTTGGGTGGTCTTTTTCGAGCCCACATCCCACAGAGCCTGCAACCAGATTGAAAATCCTGACATAATGCCCGTTCAGATTACAATCCTTCTTCAGCAGTATCGCATATCAAACATTTATAAGCGTGTTTACAATGCTAATTTCTTTACAAGGCAAACTTATCTTTCCCAACTATCAAAAGACGTTTCCCCAGAGGAATTTTTTGTTTAGCTGACAATGCGTGTGTTGATGAGAAAAGCAAATCCACTAAGCCCTTTTCATTGGAATTAGATAAACGCGTTTCCAGAGAAGATGTACAAGGAGAGAGAAGCCTCTTAACTTACAGAGTGTGGACCTATGGCTTGAAGAGCACTTAAATGGTACTGAGGCAATTCCCAGAAATGGTTTGATGCATTAATCACAGTGAAGATTTGTGATTTCAGACGTTTTGAAAAGTGACTGTCGGACATGGAGCCCTTTCAAATTACTTCTAAATTACTTTAAATCAGAGCGGTGGGGAAAGAAAGAAAGCAAGTGTAGTTATGGTATGCTCCAGTAAAGGACTTAAAAAATCAGCATGCCTTAAATTCAGTGGAAAACATACCAGAGAATGGCACCAAGAAATCCTGTCTATCCACTGCCTCTTCTCCTTTTGCCATTTACTTCCAGGAAGAGCCTGGTTCTGTAGATTCCTATCAGGTAGCCCTAAACAGCAAAAAATCACCCCAAATCCTTCTCTCCTCCAGAGTCCAGTTTCCTCCAGGACACTCCAGAACCAGCTGATCGCTGCTGGAGGACAAGGTGGTCTGTGAGGAGCCTTCCTGCTCTCTGTTTGTGGGGAAATGTGACACAGAAACCTCTCCTGTTCTGTTCTTCAGTCCTGTGTGGCTGCTGGGTGGATGTGCAGAATAACTTAAAATGCTCCATCTTGGAGGCTTAAGGAAAAGTGATGCTTGGCAATGGCAATAATTCTGTGTGAAACTGCAGCATGACCCCACTGGTTTCGTGTTTGAACCCGTCTCAGCTGTCAAATGAAGGCAGATATTAATGATAATCCTTCTCTCTTTGGCATCATCTGCAGTAATTCGTGAAAAAGAACAGCCATGAACAGTGTGAAGGAAACAACCTTTCCTGACTTAAGATCTCCTTTAGCAGATCAAAAGGAGTAAAAACTCGCAAGATCTCTATAAAAAGAGGAATGAATACATCAAAGCTTCTCTAGGAGCTGCAGTGCTCACTCCAAACCTCTTTTGCCAGTAGATCATCATCAGTCTGATTGCACAGAAACATCTGTGGTCAAAGCAAAAATGAGAAAGCAGCAGTGATTTAAAAATATTTAGCAATATTTATAAATATTTTGGTCTAGCACTGGGATCACTGCCTATACTCTGCTGTGACTGCATGGAAAGATTGTTTTAGTTGCCCAAGAGGAGTTAACACCATCCTGGGCTTGGCTTAGTCAGTTTTATGAGTCAGAATCAACGGATGGGATAGTTACACATAAATTTAAGTTCTGTGCACTGTGCCAGCCTGGAAGAAGTTTTGACTACCCCTTAAATCCTGTATCATATATAAGTTATAAATAGAAAATCAAGCTTACAAATCTATACCACTCCCCTGAACTAGATTTCTGGGGGTCTGTGCCTGGCTGTTAGATGTCGGAGGAGTGAAAAAGCATTTTGGGAGAGCAGCTCATCCCATCTTAGGTGAGTGCTCTGAAATGAGCTGCCCAACCATGTGGAAGGGAGCTGTTTCTCTCTGCTGCCTGTAACTGAGGGACCAGTTCAGAAACAGATGAACAATTTTTGGACATCTAAATGGAGATAAATTCAATTTCTACCACAATTTAGTTAATCTTTGACTTTTTTTTTCTTTGGCTCTTTATAGGAGAAGAAATTCTCTATTAACAGCCCTTTAGAGTACACCAAGTGAGCACTTCAAATGGTGGGCAAACATCCTTTAAGTGAATTAATCTTATCTGGACATATGAACATCTATGTGTTAAGAATGACTATATTCAAATACGTATACCAGTGTTAATTTATCTTTTAATTTATTTAATGTATCTCTCTGTATGGTCCAAAATAATCTGATAGTGGATAATGTAGAAATGCAAATACAAGTGTCTGAAGCTGAGTAAGATTTTCCCAACTTAATAAATTTACGTAAGGTCTCACAGACTCAGAGGAGCATCTTAGCATCATAGCTTCTTTCTGATACAGGAGGAATTAGAGTGAGAAGGGGTTCAACTACAAATACAAACAGGGGAGAAGTCCAAGGTGGCGTTCACACGTTTTGTCTCCTCTGGAAAGACCCCTGGCCCAGCTGCAAGGACTGAGAGAGGACCCTGAGGCAGAGCAGTTTGGGCTGTCACCAGCTGGGGTGGGAGGTGTGTGAGGAGCCAGAAACTTCTCTTTCATGCCTTGAGATCCAGCTTCAGTATGTGACTGAGGACATCCTTGAGACTTCCCTCCCTGGCTGCAAGGGGAGTGTCCCTGGGGGAGGGGATGCTGCAGAGAGAGCACTGCAGGGACAAGAGGGGAGCAAGAAAATGCCACAGAAGCCCCGGACAATTCTTATGGTGAGAATCAAATTTTGGAAAGCCAACAGAGGGCTGTTAACTCGTAAGAGTCAGTTAGAGAATCAGCATAGCAGCACACGACACCGACCGCAGGTTGGGTGCATTGATTATTCAAATAAATTGTAATTTTCCCAGTTTTTCATACATTAACATTTGTCCCCAAATATAATAATTAATCCTTAATCTACTTTACCTCTCTTCAGCTGGATCAGAGTCAGTCTTTGGCTTGTTGTCCAGCTGAAGGGAACAGGTCCATGTCAATTTATCCCAGCTCCTCTGTGACAAACACAGGTGCTTTTAGCTCTTCTTTGAGGGCACATCGAGCATCTTGACTGTCCACTGAGCCAGTACCTCCCCAACTGAGCTTGTGAGCTTAGAGGAAAACATTTAGAGAGGGGTTTTGCTGATCAGTTTTCTCTACATCTACACAAAGCTGAGAAAAATCCCACCCTGGAAATCACTGGTGATGCTGATCAGTCCTTTCCTGTGAAGGAACCCACTGCAGACACCTGAGATAGGGACATCTCCCTTCAGTCAGGTGAATCCCACTCTTGGGTGGTCCCACGAAGCAGTGAACCAACTGGATCTTCAGCAATGAGCACTGGCACAGGCACCTGGAGAAGGCTTTTGGCAGACACGTGGTAGAAAGCTCATGGCTCAGAGTATCATGGATGCTGGAGATGTGAAGAGTGGATGTGTTCTCACTACGCTGAAAAATAAAATCAACCTTCTGTGGGCTCAAAACCCTGCTAAGGGTAGCAGTATCCCTGAGTTTGATGTCAGACCTTTCCCTGGATTTGCACATCCTTTGGGAATGGTGACCAGCTTTGAGGGAAGGGAAGGGTTTGGTTGGATGCCAGGTGGAAAATCCTTCCAGCCAGAGCTTTCATTTATTTGGAGAGCACCTTCACCTTCCCATTTGCATCCCAAACGAGCCTTTACTTGTCGCTGGTACGGACAAGCCTGGGGAGGAAGGAGAGAACTGAACTCAGGAGTGACTAGAGAGAAATGCCCTTATTTATTTATATACAGAACGGTTTTATACTCTAAATTATAGAAAGGCCATTGGATCTTAGCTGACCACCCACCAGGGCTATTGGCTAGATCCAGAACACACACGTTTGCTAAAGAGACCATGGTTGCAATAACAATGTTCAAAAAACATCTCGCAGGTGCATGATAAGTAAGTTATTTACAAAAGCCTGCTAGCTGTTTTGCAGCTAGTTCTGTGAGAAAGTAAGACCCCCCCCCCCCACAGGCAGACACTGAAAAATCTCTCTGCCACCAAGCTTTCAGCATCCACATTTACTGACTGAGAAACACAGGCAGGGTGTGCCCTGCTCCTTCCCCAGCCTGATTGTACAGCCAGCCCACACTTGCCTGTGGTGGTACTCAACTCATCTCTCTGATGAGTACAGCTATTAATAGGAGCTCAGGAATAATATTTAAAGCAGACAAATCAGCATCTTCAGCAGCTTGATATGTTGGCACAGCAACAGGACTGTGTGAAGGCAATTGATCCACAGTGCCTTTAAAAATAAATACACGTTTTGCAACTGCTCATTTTTTTGCGATTTTTACATTTATTTTTGTTGGCTGATTTTAAAACTGTATTTAATTATTAAATGTATAAATGTGCTGTTGTATTTTTTATCTTGCATATTGAACACATGCTCCTCGCCATGAATAAGCAATGAAGAAACAAAGTACTGAGCTTCACTACAGGAAGAGAAATGTTGAGAGCACCATTAGGGCTTGTGGGTCTTATTCCATGTTCATACACACAAAGGAATTGGTCAGATCTGCTACTTTCCCCTACTGTGTTATTCTCAATATAAATGATGAGGCAGAGTCTTGGTCTGCAGAAGAAATGGATAAAATTATGATCAAAAGTAGCTGAAGTTATGATCAGTAGATAAAATTATGATCACCATCCCTTTTGTTGGAAAAGGGAATGAACAAAAGGCACGTGTATCTCCATTGCCCACCAAGCAGGTTTTAAGCAGAAAAGGTATTAATCCAAAAGTGACATTTTTCCGTGTCTTTCCTGAAGGATTCAGAGGTGACCAGCAAGGAAAAATAACAGCACAGCTGGTTTATTAATTTTTATTAATTGTCCCTACAGACTTCATTTATAGTCACTGGAATAGTTACTGCTAGAGCTGATTTGGCTGATTTCTCCAAAATCACCTCTTTTACAATAACAGAAACTGCCTCCTCCTTAAAAAAAAAAAATCTGTTTTTAAAGTGAACTTAAAAATTGACATTTAACTTTCAAGTTCCTGAATTTGGGATAAATGCATTCCACCCTACGTGTCCCACAGTCAGACACTGAGCCCAAGGATTGTGACAACTTCTAGACAGCTCCTAAGAGAAAGAAGAACACAGTAGGTGAGGTGACACAGCACTGAGCTCTCAGTTAACAAAATAATTGACTTTCTCCCCCCACAGCCAGGCAGGAGGTCATTAGTCAGTGCCTGGAAAGCCATTGATTGATTCAGCCCAACATCCACGAGCACCTTGCAGAGGCAGAAATGAAAACAACAGCAGGGAGAGGGGCTGGGTTATAAGGCCAAGGTCAAGATTTTGGCTCGCACGGATGAATTTTGTTTGGATTTCAGATGAATTTGATTCACCTCTCTGTCAGTTTGACTCATCAGCCTGGTGGTAACGTCTCAGGGTGAAAATAGAAATGGTGGAGATGCCACCAGAGATCTGAAGCTGCCCACATTGACTGGGAATAACTAAGTCCTGCCTACTGCCATGACAAGTTCTTTCGGAGGAGCAGAGAACAGGGAAACCTTAATTCTGCTTTAAGCAGGGCATCACCTAAAAAAAAAAAAACAAAAACCAAACAAAACGCCAAAAAAACACCAGTTGATTTCTTGCAGGTATATTTCCTCTCTTGGACTGCCTTTCCAAGAATTTTTCATAGAAATCGCCATCCCAGAATCAGTCTCAGTCTTATCCACCTTATCTGGCAAGCAAATACTGATTTATCTCCTAGTGCCAAACACTCGTGTCAGTAAGGGAAAGGAGTTTCTAGAAGATATTAAACCACTTTTGGTTTGATCTGCAAATATGAGCAGATTTGGTTATGTCTTTCTTTATCACACAACAAAGAGAGGACTGGAAAGTGAAACAAAGAAAAGGGACTGAGTCTGCTTCCTGTACCAGTTGTTCAGGTGTGAACACAAACAAAAGAAATTACGGTGATTGTCCCTGCCAGTGGAGGAAGAAAAGGGTCAAAATAAGAATGTCTAGGTGCAGTGCTTAGGGCAGAGCTTCTGAGACTTGCCAGGGAAGATCTGAACTCCTGACAGGGACTGGCAGTGCAGCACCACTGCCCTTCACAAAAAGGTGACTTTCAAAATCAGCACTCTGGATTGTCAGCTTGGTTTGTTCAGCCTGGAGAAGAGAAGGCTCTGGGGAGACCTTAGAGCCCCTTCCAGGGCCTAAAGAGGCTCAAAGAGAGCTGGAGAGGGACTTTGGACAAGGGATGGAGTGACAGGACACGGGGAATGGCTTTAAACTGAAGGAGGGCAGGGTTAGATGGGATATTGGGAAGGAATTGTTCCCTGTGAGGGTGGGGAGGCCCTGGCACAGGGTGCTCAGAGAAGCTGTGACTGCCCCTGGATCCCTGGTAGTGTCCAAGGCCAGGCTGGACGGGGCTTGGAGCCACCTGGGACAGTGGGAAATGTCCCTGCCATGGCAGGATTTGTAACTAGGTGACCTTTAATGTCCCTTCTAACCCAAGCCATTCTATGATTTTTGTATGCTTTGAGGAAAAACCAGTAATTTTCAGACCCTGGTCCTGAAAATCATTTCCCACAAAAAAAAAAAAAAAAAAAAACCAAAAAAACAAACCCAAAAGCATTCTCCTCCAGTTTCTTTGGAAGGACGTAGCATAAAGGCATTTTGATGTAGCACTTCTGCATGAATCCCCTTACCTTCCTGCCAAACACAATGAGTAGTCGTGAAACAGAATCGAAGAAAACATCTTTATGTCTTTTTCCCATCAACTGCACCGATGGAGGAAAATTCTTTAATTACTGCTCCTGTGTGTGATTCTTTTCAGATCGCACATTCTCCTTAAATGAAGATTCACACAAAAAGAGAAAGGAAATATATGATACTAAAGGAAGGATAACTTCAAAATTGTATTTTGGAGTGGGGATTCTTGTGGTGTTACCACAAGCTCTTTTTCAGCAAGAAAACTGTGCTTCAAGGAAAGAGCTACCTCTGCCTCAAGATCAGTGAAAGCATTCAGCTGCAGCCCACAGGCACTTAGGAAAAGATGCTTTTTCTCTCCCATTCCCATCTTTGCTGGTTTTCCAGTTGGCAGCTGCAATCTATAAATAGCTGGAGAGATGATTAGTCTGAATGATGAGACTGAAAGATTCACAAATGAAATAATTACACCACATCTGTGCAGAGCTGTGCAACAGAACTTAAAACACCAGCATTGGGCATAGAAGGAAACGTATCCAAGATAAGATCAAGACCTCTTTTACATCATTGTTTCTATCATGATGAAGCTGTTCATACTCCATGGTGACTGTTTTTAAGGATCTCATCCATAAAACACTGTCTGCTAAAAAACCCAGGACCTGGTTCTGCGTTCTCCTACCAGCCTCATTTCTTTTTCACGCGTATTTGTAGAAATTCAGCTGCAGGCAGCAGTTTGGTTCCATGAGCTGGAAAATCCCATCTCTCCATGTACTGCTCATACACCACCCTGCCTTTCAAATAATGTTGTTGTTGGCCTTGCTCAGACAACTGAGTCAGAAAAAATGAGCTGTTGGTTTTCACACCGCCTCTCATTGTATTGATTTCCCTCCTGTGGTTTGTAAATCGTGATCCTTTTCCCTGGTTCCCAGGATTGCCTCTCTGCAGGAAGCAAGGCTCTGCTGCAAAGGCCTCTCTGTGCTGCTGTGGAATGCCTCCGCTTGGCATTGGCTTTTCAAAAGCTTTTCTCTCTGCTTTCTGAAGAACCGCAACGGGTTTTAGTTTCAATCGCCCGCTCACAGGGTTCTCTTACAGAAGTAAAAAGGAAAAAAAATTTAAAAAGGAAAAAGAAAAAAAAGGTGATTTCCCAGAATCGAAATCACCTTGCTTGAAAAGCTGATAAAGGCCAAGTGTGCACTGAAGTGTATTTATTGCCTGTTTTATAAATGAAGACAGAGAAGTTCTGGTGTTGTGAGATGAGGTGATTTTCATCAAACTCAGAATCGTTCAGAATCGCCTTCAGATGTTATTAAATTCCTCTATTTGAACTATTAAATTCCACTGCCACTCTATGTGGTCTTGCCTCAGTGAGATTTGAGAGGTTTCTAACATCTAAATTCAAGATAAAAATCACAACTCAACCACAACAGAAATATCAAGTTGCAAAATGTGAAAATCTGAATGACTACACTGCTTTCCTTCTCCCATTTTTTTCCCACAATCGAGACTCCTTTTCTATATATTGCCTCAATCAAAATTTATGGATCTTCCATTGTTATTAAGGATCTTTATGTCTCTAAAGCTGGGTTCACTCCCCATTATTTTAACCTTTTAAAAGTCCAGTCTGAGCTAATTCTCTGTATTTCTTTTGTAACAAAAAAACCCCTGTTGAACGTATGGCAGATATTTAAACATATTTGGGAATTACTCAACAGCAAGTAAATACCTCAGCCAGAGCAAACATAACAGGATAGAAAGGAGATCACCTTTAGCAGACAGATGGGATGTTCCTCACAAAGAACATGCAAATACACCTGAAAAGGATGATTTCTCCTTCTTCCACACCAGCAAGTACAACAATCAATTTAAGACCAGCAAAAACTGTATCAAGGCATGTTCTCCCTCCAGTGAAATTGGTTTCTATTTCCATTTGCAATACACGGGAAGAGTTAGTACTTCCAGCAGCAAGGGTCATTTGGAGATCCTCTAGTCAAAAATATCATTAAAGTCTTGATTTGGAATGGAATGAATTCAAGGCAGAGGAACAAAGAATCTGGAAGATAGCACAGAGTTAGGAAAAAAATCACAGGAAAAATGAAAAGAAATTGAATAAGACAAAATCTGGGGTTTTTTATGTTCCTGAAGTCCTCTGCTTGCTGCTCAGAGTGGACAGTCCAAGAGACAAAGGAAAGAATCAACTCTTGCAACCAAATGCAACTCCTTGTAGTCAAGGCAAGATTGTGGTTCTGTGAGAAATTCCCAAGTCTTCCAATGCCATTAGACCTGTTAATAGATTAATAGAAGTTTAGAGAAAAACAGAGTGGAATCTTGTTAATTAGTCGATGAGATACCCATCATTATGATCTCATTTGTCCATGCTCTGAGTCACCACCAAAACCAAGGTTGCTCACACAGGCAATTTTTGGATCATCCACCACCAGTCAAACGCTAATTCACAATTTCCCCGAGTAGATGCATCCTAAATCACTCCTGAGCTCCCTCCTGACAGATTGCTGGTACACAGAACCAGCACACAGCCTTAATCTTCAATCTGCTGTCTGAGAAGACAATGAATATTTACAGAGAGCTCTCACGAGTGGCCACATCCTGCCACGTGTGGAGGCTTCAGCAGCAGGAGTCTCAGCTCAAGACACAAAAGCACGACAGGCAGAGCCCATCCAAGCACAGCGTTGGGCAGGGAGGAAGAAACCTCACGAGAAGCTTCTCGAGCTCTGCTGGAAGTAAACAGATGTAAATAATTCACTGTTCACGAGCTGCTTTCAAGAACTGGCTGGGAAAGGGAGAACAAACCCCAGCACAATGCAGCAGCCCACGTTTTACCGGAATGAAAAGAAATACGCTCAGCACTAAACGTCAATGTGAAGCCTTGCCTTTCACGGTGCCTGTGACAAGCTCGCACAAACATTCAATCTGATGGTCCTTGATTAGCAAGCGAGGCTCTTAAGTCTGCCAAGCAATTCTGCAGCCTGGATTTTCACCCCCAAAAAATGATATTTTTTCTGAAGCCTGAAGCATGGAAGGAATAGCAACCTACAGGGACACTCCTCATTGAAAAATGAGGCATTATTTCAGAATCTTGAAAGAAGAACAAACAATTTCATAGAATTATGGGGTCATAGAATGGTTTGGGTTGGAAGGGACCTCAAAGCTCATCCAGTTCCCACTCCCTGCCATGGGCAGGGACACCTCCCACTATCCCAGGCTGCTCCAAGCCCCGTCCAACCTGGCCTTGGACACTTCCAGGGATCCAGGGGCAGCCACAGCTTCTCTGGGCTCCCTGTGCAAGAGCCTCACCACCCTCACAGGGAAGAATTTCTTCCCAATATCTAATCTGAACCTGCTCTTTCTCCATTTAAGCCTGAGCATGGCCCTTCTCCATTAGAGGAAGGAGTCAATGTATGTCCTGTGCCTGCAGGTTCATCCTGTGGGACTTCAGATCTGTTTTTATTTAAAATGAGATACACATTAAACAAAACAGACAAAAAGACTGAAATAGAAAAGGCAGATTTCACTCCCTATTCAGAAAATATTTGAGCTCGGCAGAGTTTCCTGATATCACCTACTCCAACCAGTCTGTTCGAGCAGGATTAGCTACAGCAGCTGTTCCAGGACAGTGTCCAGGAAGGTTTTGAATGTCTCCAAGGATGGGGACTCCAGAACCACTCTGGGAAACCTGTTACAGTCTTAGACCACCCACAAAGTACGGATTATTTTCTTACATTTAAAAGCCATTTCCAGTAATTCTGTGTGTGCCCATTACCTTTTGTCCTGTCACTGAACACCACTGGGAAGAGCCTGGCTCCACCTTCTTCCCTTCCTCCCATCAGGAGAAGTAAGTACACATTCAATCTGAAAGGTAATTTCAGAACAAATATTAGAACATATTGCATCAACATTTCTACTTCAAGGGGTTGATTGAGCACACAGAGCTGCAAACAGACACTGGCAGCATGGGAATTCAAATTCACAGAGTAATACCTTAATATGATGTTTGAACATAATATTTCATTTATATACACACAACCAACAGAAATGGTAACACAACCAATATAAATGGTAACAAGCCCTGGATTTGTTGTAGCCCCTCACCATGGGTTTGTTGGTTGTTTTTAGGTTTGGGGTTTTTTTGCTAATAAACAGAACAAATGGCAAAGCTCACCAGAAAAACACACAGAAGCTTTAGAGCTTAATTGGCTTCTACATTTGGGTCAGCAAATGTTCCTGCTACAAAGCCAGCGAGGGATTCTTGCAACCTATTCATGCTTCTCACCAGCACAACAGCAGCTAAAAAGATAGGCAACCATGGCTACCGTCGTGGGATCAGCAAACTCCTTTTCACAGCTGTAAATATTTGTAGTGGAGCCAATTAGAGGCAGCGTGGTTTTGTCAGCATTGCCTAGGAAACATCGATGGCTGCTCCAAAGAATCCCCCACCTCTCCCGATCCCGCCGGCGTTTATTGAACAGCGGAGTGGCCGATGGTGCCTCCTCCACACACACAGCTAGAGCTAGGTGAGAAACTGGCTCTGGCGAGGAGATGAGCTGCTCCTGGAGGCACTGAGCTCCTCTGGTGGGACTGTGAAACCAGCAGGGAGGCAGCTGGGGGAGATCCCAGGCAGTGAGATTTGTTTTAAACCGAGTGGAAGATTTCAGGTTCCTTTTGTACAGCTTGTTTTGCATCAAAATCCCTGTTCTGAGCAAACCCATTTCAAGGGCATTTGTGCACTGATGCATCTGCTCTCAGGTGAATTCCATACGCAAGACAGATGTGTGTGTGGAAGTCATGGATAAAAGCAGTTTCCTTTTCTTCTGAATGTAAAAGCAAACAGAACCTCATAAATCTGGGAAAATTTTAAAGCACTAATACCTTGCATCTTTCAATGCAAGTTCCCCCAAGACACAAGGCACCTACAAGCAACATTCCTCAGTTACAGATTTTTCAAAACAAAGGAGTCTGTGTGTCCTGTCAGTTTTCAGGAGTATTTACCATGTCTAAACATGTCTAAACATGTCTAAACATCCCTGACCTCCACTTGTCAGGCACTTCACTGATGTTCAGGGCAAAATCTAGTCCATACTACAAAAAGATGAAGGGTTTCGCACATGGAGGAGGTCAGATGGTAATCCCAAAACTGATTACAGACTCATAGAATTCAAAAAGCCCTCCAAGATCATTGATTCCAAAAGTTAACCCAGTGCTGCCGTATTCACCACTACACCCTGTCCCCAAGTGCCACATCCAAACACCTTCTGAACATTTCCAGGGGAGTTTTATGCCACGTGGATGAGAGGACATTTGAAAAATTTCTTACTAGCTACGCATTAATATCTCCTCTTTGATTTTCAGAGGCTCTCCAGTTGACTCCCCAGACCCATAACATAGTTTATCCTGGCAAACCACTTTAACGTGAAGTATGGCTGCAAGCACATCAATCACGGTGAGTGGCTCTCTTTGTGCTCCATCTCAGCACTCCCTCTGGTTTCCTGTTTAAAGAGAACATCATTCATACAAGCTGCCAGGTGACCAGAGAAGCAGGACTGGGGCTCCCCAGAGGAGCTGCTTTATGTTGGGTACATTATGGGAATGTGGATGCCTCTTGGAGATCTCTGCACGATTCTTGCACGAGTGAAGGGAAGCGGAACCCGAGGTAAGTACAGTGCAAAAGCAGAGGACTCTGCCCTGCTACAGCAAATTCTGATGCCAGGCATTTCCCCCCTGCCTTGCCCGGCCATGCAGTCTGAAATACTGCAGCTCAGCAGGTAACACAGGTATGGCATGAAAGAAAGAAAGCCTGAAAAAATGAGTAAAAAAACCCCCAACTCCTTAAAACAGCCCTAAAGCCTTTCATAATTTTCACTGAAGAGGAACAAGTTGTCAAACAGATCTGTTTCTTCTGAAAGCATTTGGGGAACTGGTTAATATCTCTCCCTGCCTTTTTTCCTGATGCACTGACTGAAACTTCCCAGTTTTCCAGTGGGAAGCAGCTGGCAGCCGGTGCAGCAGAAGTGCTGAGCTCTCAGTGTGAGAGGGTGAAGGAGCAGGAGCCACAGGCACCCTGCTGACACACAGGAGCACGTCTGCTTTTCCAGAGAAGTTGTGCAGTTGTTTACTGTCAGCTGGGATAACAGGATCATTGCTCGGGCACCCCGGGATGCAAACATCATCCACTTCCATGAGCAGAAAGGTGACAGCTCACACTGTGATAACCACCCTGCTACCTCATTTCTCATGCTGTTACATAAATCCTCGGGAGGATAATGGGCAACAGACTTGCTCAAAAGACTAAAAAATTCCTGGGATGTCAGTGAATCAGGATTAGGTTAACATAATTCTGTAGTCAGGCAGATTCGGAGAGAACTGCCAAAAATGTACCTCCAAATTTACCAGCCTAAATAAAGGCTTGATGCTCTTGGAAATCTCCTGCACATACAGGTCTGTCCCGGCAATCTGGGAATTCCCATTCATTGAGTTCATTATCATGGAAGAGCAAATGTCTTGGAACAAAATGGAAATCTCCTGCACATACAGGTCTGTCCCGGCAATCTGGGAATTCCCATTCATTCAGTTCATTATCATGGAAGAGCAAATGTCTTGGAACAAAATGGAACATAACCTGCTTCATCTGCAAAACCAGTGCCGAGCAATGCTGCCTCAAACCTTGACAAACCAGTGGTTTTTTTGGGATCACAAAGAGAAAACAGTCAAGGGCCTCATGTGCAGGAGCTTTGTGTCCACAGCAGAATATTCAGCTACATGATGGTAAAGCCATTATCAAATCAGAGGTGAGAGAATTGCTGGTCCATTAATTCTGCCAATAATTGAGCTCATTACAGATCATGGTGCTGTGCTGTCAAATGACTCAATTTTAATAACACTATAAATAAAACAGAGACCCTATTCCAGCAACTTCAGCCATCTGAAAAGCTTGTGCTGGGAGCAGTTTATACCAAAGGCAACATCCAAAACCATGAGCAAAATTTCGTGTAGCCAAAGTCTTGCAGAACAAAGTGAAACATAGAAGAATTTGACTTTTAGGGTTATGATCTCACTCTGTCCAGGCACCAGAACCTTAAAATCAGAAGATGGGAGGAGGAATTGGATAATTTAGCAATGAATTCCAAGTTTTCACTAATTTCTATTCTATTTGCTAGATTTGCAGTGGGATTTTTTGCCAGAAAGATTATTTCCCAGATTTTCACTGGGATTTGCATATTCCCCATAGGTTCCTCTTCCCTTCTGCTATAAATGTCCCATTAGCAAGGGCTGATGCTCCTCCTCTCATCAGAGTCATAATCTCAGCACTAACAGTGCAAGGAGCCTTTGGGAAGGTGGGTGATGGAATCATTTAGGTTGGAAAAGACCCTGAAGATCAATTCCAAGATTTAACCTAACACTGCCAAATTCGCCACTAAAGCAGGTCCCTAAGTGCCACACCTCATGTCTTTTAAACATTTCCAGGGGGAGTGAATGGCTTTATCTGTCTGTGGGATGTGATCCACTTTGGTTCTCTCACATACAGAGGATCATCAAAACTGAGAGACCAAACTCAGTGTCACTGAGCAGTGTGTACAGGATTTTTTTATTTACTACTATCAAAGGTATTTATTTTTCAATCAGGGATTCCACGATTCCTATTCTCTCATCTTCAGCAGCTCTAACTTACAACAGGAAAAAAAACCCAAACAACATAGCAAACTTTCACCGGAGGTTGCACTGGTGATACTGGCATGTCCCAGCCTCCATGCCATCCAGTTTTGTGTTACTGCTGAAAAATACCTGCCTTGTACTAACCCAGAGTTTTTAGACATGAGCCAGCCTGTGGATCACAGCGGGATCCAGCTGAACCTGGGAAAAAATATTCTGGAGAACAGAAACTCAATCAACCCATGAGCAAACCACTGAGGTGCTATCACTGCAGAACTGAAGACACTGGGGGTGCGAAGATCTGACAAGCAGTGCAAAAAGGGGGAAAAGGCAAAAGAGAAGAGATAAATTAGGAGAGAGCTCTAATTTTGCATAGAATGAGTTGAAAAGCTTGCTGTTGTGTGATGTTCAAAGTCGCTCCTGCCTGGGCGGGTGCACAGGTCACACTGAGCCACTGAGGAGTACCAGTGGCTCTCTCTCTAGGCCAGGCTCTGTGTGCCCAACCTCTTCTAAATGCCATTCAGCCAGTTTTATTTCTAATAAAATGCTTGTAAAAGGGAGCTTATATCCTATTTGAATCTCTCATGCTTTTGTAATAATGCAAGATCTAATGCCTCCCGTGTGCTCTGTACTCTTTGTGCTTTACAGAGAAACAGAGCTGGAAACAGCGAGGGAAAAGGGGGAAAACACAGAATGAGAGAATCATTTAGGTTGGAAAAGACCTCTAAGACCATCAAGTCCAGTCATTAATCCATTACTGCCTGTACATCACATCAACAACTACATTTCAAGAGGAGAGCCCAGGTCCTCTCAGTTAATGCTACCAATCATTCTGGGTTATTTAACGAAAAATGCACCTCTTTCTTCACTCATTTCCTGCACATTACTGAGAAGGAAAAGAAGAAAAGAGATACGAAAGTAGGGTGCACACTGTAACAGCAGTGCCCTTTGCAAAAATACCTCCCACCTCCCTCTGTGACTGTCATTAGACAGCAGCTTGTGACACAAAAAATTTCCCCCAAATCCTCTTGCTTGCCTTTCAGAGTTAAGGGCTCCATTTCCAAACCTGCCAGCCCCTCCATCTTCAACATCCTCTCTGCTGTAATCAGTCAATTTCCCAGACTTGCATTTTCTTAAAATAACGGGTAGAGGTATCACAGATGCTTTTACAAGCATTTTTTTTTCCTTGTAATTTTGAAATCTCAATTTCATGTTTCAAAGTCCTGTAAAAAATTGTGGTGCTGGGTAAAATGATGTTGCCCACTGCACACAGGAGGACAGACTAGCGGCTGTTAATTCTTCCCCTCAGGCTTTAAAAACATTGGAGACTCAAAGCAAGCTCAGAAGCTGGCTAATGATTTAATTTTTAGGCTTCCTGAGGACCAGTTCATGTATTGAAACTTGAGTTTACATCAGGTCTATTCTTTAGGGAATTGAGAGGTAGAAGAACAGGGGCACCTCCACTGTCTTGAAGCAAAATGAACAAATTACATGAAAGTTTCTGTCACTAACTACTTTAGTTTGAACTATATTCAGTTTTTGGTAAGTAAGAACTATAAAATAAAGGCAACTCTGAACACTCTGCCTTACTGCAGTCCTGCTGCAATTTCATTTCCTCATGAGCATCTCTACTTGGGGGTTCTTCCATGCTACTGATTCACACAACTTGTGGATACAAGGAGCTTGATCTCATCTTCATTCAGCACCAACTGAAAGCAATAACACTCCTTTAAAGTAATTTTCTCCGTCAGTGATCTCCCACAAGTAGTTTCTTAAAGATCATTTTCAAACAGTGGGATAATAAATGCTCTTTCCACAACACATGGTCATCAAATTCCTGCTATGAAAGGCTTTGTATTTCCATATTTCCATGTTGATATAATATCATGGGTCCTGCGAAAAGGCAGTAAATTCTGGTACAAAATTTATCTCCCAAATTCTCTCTCTCTCTCATTCAACAACTTTGTCCTCCAAGGTACACTTTGAGTCTCCTGAATATATTCCAGCACTGGAATATATGGATAAGAGAACAATTAAATGACAAGTTGTGCACAATTCCGTTATAAGTGCAACCTGTTCTCCTCCATGAACGAAGTGGTGTTTCTCTGGACTCAGTAAAATCAGTGTTTCCAAGGGCACTGGTGAGGGTGTTGGTTCCTGCTCCTTGAATTCCTTCAGGTGCAGTGAAACCAAGCTCTTCTCTCAGCTTTGGTGGGAAATCATTTCGGTTTGTGTACTGCTCTACATCTGAATCCACATCTCTGTGGATAAGGAATTTGGGGCTCCAGGGGGTCATGGAGAACACCCAGGAACTACTACACCTGCCTGGGTCTATCCTTCTCAGCAAAGTGACCAGCAAAAGAAAAACTTATTTATTTCCAAGGTACCGTACATATAAATTTATGCATGGTGTGATTCTTGGAGCTGTAGAGGGCCAGGAGTTGGCCTTTGATGATCCTGGTGGGTTTCTCCCAACCCAGGATATTCTCTGGTACGTAGGAGACAGCAAACCAAAGAGAGGGGGATCCCACAAGCGTGAGGATGATCCTCCCATGGACCCGCATTTCACGTTCTCTGCTCACCAGACACTCCTTGGACATAGTGTTAAGACTAGAAAAGACTTGTCTCCCTCATGGGATCCTCTACGTGTTCGAAAGCCTTGAAAACAACCTTGCAGGCAGCCAGGAATCATCTCCTGGAAAATTACACTGCGGATATTCTTCCAGTACTTTTATTTTTCATCAGCTCCATTTGAAACCTTGCGCTGTGCTGTAATGGCTTTCACGGTTCATTATTCCATCCAGTTGTACAGCACGCTGAATCCCATAATAACAGCTCCCAACACTTCAAAATTTACTTGTTCTTCTTGTCATGTCTGATGGCTTTTTTTTTTTAGATTGCTAGTTAATAATAATCCTAGGCAACAGCATAAAAAAAAAAAAATAAAATGAGCATGTTTTCACTCCATGCTCAGTGTTCAGACTGTGCATCCTTCTTTCCCCCTGTGAATTCGAGGCATTTGAAGTTTACTGACCCCATTAGCACAACTCTGCTGGGAGCCACACTTTAAAAGTGAAAATATCTAACTGCACATATTGATTCCACAGCCCACGGGTGTTCTGGAACGCTGGATTAGCTTTGGGGGAAAGTTAACCTTGTCACTGCACAGTGACAAAGCAAAAACTCGCTGGTTAAGCTCAGCACAGGCTCTGCCACCCTCCTGTCGCAGGGGAAGGCGGAGGCTGTCAGTTGGGAAATTGGAAGAAAAATAAAGTGATGTGCAGAAGGAGAAGCTGAATGACAATCAATCAACAGCTGAGCAAGGGGAGTCAGGATGGGAACAGAAAAAATTGCCATGAGGAGAAAATGGGAAAAATATACACTGGGATGCAAAGGGGAGGAAACTGGAATGAAGAGTGCAAAGAGACTCATTTATACAAAAAAAAAAGTGAGCTCTTAACCTGAGCACTGCATGGCAAAGAGACTGATCACAACCCAACATACAAACCTCTGAAAAGAGCAAGTGTTGCAGGCACTGCCAACAGATCTTCCTCTGCATATGCTGCTCTGTGGTGGCTGAGGCTGCCAGCTCAAGAGGAGGAGCGGGAGATGGAACTTTCTCTTCTGTGCTGGCTTTAGAGGTGAGGGAAGAAACTGTGGAAGATTCCTCAGGTCACGGAAATGGCCATTGTCAAAGTTAGAATTAAGATTAATGCCCACCTGGCCCTCGCCCTTCAGCTCTGCCTCGTTCTTTGCTGTCCCACACAGCCACAGGTTTGCCTGAAGCACCCAGGCACTGCTGCTGCCACAGGAATAATCTCCAGTCCATCGAGGCTGATCTGGAAGAATATCATTTATAATGTACTGACTACGGCGTTGATCCACTGGTTCAATGAGCCAAAGAAAGAAAAGGGAAGAAGAAAAAGGTGGTTTGTGGGAGCTGGCTTCTGAAAGACTAAAAATAAATAAAAATAAAAATAATCGAATAAAATCTAGTTGCTCTGGAACCCCAAAATATTAATGTCAAATGGCAAGTGCATGTTCTGAGACAGCTTTGTCTCCTAGGGCTGCATTTCTGCCCTTGAAGCAGAAAAAAGTTTAAAATCCAGAGTTTCTCAATGAAATGAAAAAGCTTTTTCCTCCCGGGCAGGCGAGCAGAGCCGTGGCAGGCTGGATGTAAGGCAGAATGAAAACCTACCATGTTTTATTTTTGAGAGGTTCCTTGGTGACACTGCAAACACAAGAGATGACACGATTTTCTCCCCAAAATCACGCACATCTCTCGAGCAATGTCCCCCCTAGAGGAGGCACATCAGTGCCTACATCCTGGAAAAAATATTGGAGCACTGGGTATGGCTTATTTCCTTCACAGTAGCTCATATGGGGCTAAGTTTTGGGTTTGTGCTGGAAATGGTGTGGATTATTCTGGGATGTTTTTGTTATGGCTGAGCAGTGTTGGGGAAGATGAGACTGGGAAACTTTATAAATATGATTGCCTGGACAAAGATGCTGAGAATATNCTCATCACCATCTGTCCCGACCGTCCACCGAAACAACATCAACCTTACAGTATCCTCCAAGCAGGGCTTGGACAGAGCCTTTTGTGCCTCTCACCCACCCCACCAGTGATGGGGCTGGGGGTGCACAGGGAATTGGGAGGGGACACAGCTGCCACAGCTGACCCCAGCTGCTCCAAGGGATATTCCAGGCCGTGTGGCAGCGTGCTCAGCAATCAAACTCAGGGAAACGTTGTCCAGGGAAAATTGCCTGGGGACTGGCTGGGCATTGATTGGTTAGTGGTTAGAAATTTTATGCAGCGTGATTTTGGTATATCTGGTGCAGACTGTGGGGTATCAGTGGCCATGTGCAGTGTTTCATAAACAAGAAAGGCTTCTGTGTGAAAGTTTCCTTCTTTCCATGAGCTCCCCTCTGCTTCACCTCGAGGAATGCCATCCTGCTAAGAGAGTGGCACAGGGGAAGAAGGTGATGCTGCTTAAAAGTGTTAAAAAAAAAGGAGTGACAGTGATAAAAAACAAGAACCAGACATGACAAAGACATAAAACGTGTTTTACTGTGGGATTGGATGGAAAAGATTTTCTATGTGGACTGCAGTTTCATTCCCTGCAGGACAGAGAGTGAAAACCTCGCTGTAAATTCTAATTGAAGTGACAGCTGTAGTTAAACCACGTGTTGTGTATTAGCAGGTGTGAAAAATACAGGAATTAATACTCACACCAGGCTTGTGACAAATGCCAGTGTGGAAATATGCAACATATGGAGCACGGGGTGTCCATACAGGAATTATCTGCAGAGGCATTGGATGCTATACAAACCTGTACAGCAATGAAGGTGCCTTTTCAAGCAGTCTAAGAACTGAAGAGAGATTTCCTTCACCTCTCTGACTCATTGCCACTGCCCAGAACAAAGAGTGAGTCTGTAGCCAATGACAGAATCACAGAGTGGCTGGGTCTGAAGGGACCCTCATTTAGTTCCCATCCCCGGCCACGGTCAGGAATGCCACCCATCAGATCAGGTTGCTCAAGGCTCCAAAAAGCCAGGCCTTGAAAACTTCCAGGGATGGGGCATCCACAATGTCTACAGGCAGCATATTCCTGTGCCTCACCGCCCTCATATTGAAGAATTTATTCCTTCTATTTAACCTCAGGCATGAGGATGGGGCAGAGGAGTCGCTGAGCTCAGGTGGTTGGAGCGTGGGGTTAAAAACACCAGGGTTGCTGTTTCATCCCTGCAAAAGCCCTCGTAAGAGTTGGACTCGATGATTCTTCTGTGTCCCTTCCAGCTCAGAATATTCTGTGATTCTCTCAAAATTTTGCCATGCACGTGTAGACTTGGAGGACAGATAATAAATTGATAAATGCTTTCTTTTCCCGGGTTGTTTTCCTGTCCAATGATAACACAGGAGGACTGCTGTCCTCTGTGACTCCTGGCTTTAGTGGTTTTAAACTAAAAGAGGAGAGACTTAGGTTGGAGTCAGTTTTATGGGTGTTTTTCAGACGCAAGGCACTGCAGCCCACATTGCTACTACAGTGAAGGAAAACAGCTCCGGCACCTTGCAGATTGTGCCATCTGATTTTCATGGCACAATTCCCTCTGCAAGGAAAAGGAAATACACTGGCAATGTCTGCAGAACTTTATGTTTTGTAAGGCCTTTATGAGATTTTTTGGCGGGGGGGAAAGCAATTGAGGCAATGATGTGAATTTTACATGCAAACTTCTGCATCAGGCTGTAGCCTAGCAACATCAGCAACCCAGCATCCAAAAACTTTATCCAGCACGCTGGTGAATTCAGCAAGTCAGAAGCTGGGGGAAAGTGTGTGGCTGGTGTCAGCTATGTTTGTCTGTAAATTAGCTTTGATAACATCTTTTAAATCCCTAATCCACTAAGAAGAGCCTCTCACAAAGCTGGAAGGAGATTTACTATTTATCACTCCACTGCTGCACTAATGGAGTGGAAAAGGACTTTTTTTTCTGAGAGTTCTTTGCCTTTGGAGCAGTATCACTATTGCTGGAAACTCCAGATTGGAGAGAGAAAATCCCCAAAAATTTTTGGCAGGGAATTTTCAGTGGCTGAACATTGGCTCCTAAAATTAAACTGCAGGAGCCTGACAGAAAAGTAACCCATTTCCTTTTTGCCAATGGACTTCCAGGTGGCTGCAAAATAAACCAGATCAGCAGATTGGAAAGGCAGCCATGAATAGTTCGAAGTCTAACTGGTAGCTGGTTATGAGCAGGGCTCCTCAGGGGTGAGGCACGTCCCACCAGATTAAAATCGTAGCTAGACAGCCCCCAGAATGGATGGAGCTTTGGAAATTACCTGGTTTTAATAAACCATGACTCCAAGGAGGTTTTAGCTCTCGGGATTGAAAACAGCAGGACAAGATCTACGCAGAGAACTACCCAAGAGACGGGCAAGAGCTCCATGCACTTAAAACAGCAACTTAAGGGAAAAAAACCAAGACCCAGATGCAAACATCTGTTAACAACAAAAGCTGACACGATGCATTTATGCATTGCACAAAACATAATCAAGATTCAATCTGCCAGTTTTATTCTCAGCGTTGTTAAGAATTCAAAGTGCATTTTCGTGTACATGATCGTGTTGCTTCAAAAAGCATCTGTCTTTCAGCCCTTTGTGCTCCAACAGGTGCATTTCACACCAAATAGATCCTGTTAACTGTTGTTACCTTTAAGGTTGTAAAAAGATCACGTGGATAATCTAATATTTTGAGATATTGACAACTCCTCATTAGATCATGGGGTATTCTAGTTCCTCTTCATTGACTTCACAACACTAGAAACTGGAGGACCAATGTAAATCCCTTTTCTGCTAATGCAAGAAGGTGCAAATAAAAAACATTCACTTTTAGGATTTTTCTGACAGATTTAGTTATGTTAAAACAGCTCGAGAATCTCTTTGTAATCCTAACTGATCAGAACGTATAGCAAGGGGAAGGAAAAATAAATTAAACAATAATTTCTAGGCCGTAACAGCAAACAAGGTGTAGCTGAAATTAAAAGCAAAATGACAATCGTACTGTATGCATTTAATACGCCTTGAAAACAAACAATAACCTTAATAAACATTAGGAATAAGGAAAGAACGATAAAAAAAATTAAAGACAAAGCAAAATTGATAAATGGGATCGTTGCACAGTCTTGATGCCTGTTGTGGGTGCAGGAGAAGGAGCTGGGGCCATGGTGGCCAGCAGGTCAATCATGAGCCAGCAATGGGCCCGTGTGGACAAGAAGGTCACTGGGATCCTGGGATTCGTTGGGAAGAGTGACCAGCAGCTGGAGGGAGGTGACCCTGCCCCTCTGCTCTGTCCTGGACCTGTGTCCAGCTCTGGGCTCCCCAGGTCAAGACAGGCAAGGAGCTCCTGGGAGGGTCCAGCTGGGGCTAAGATGATGAACCAGGAGGTTGGAGCATCTCTGTATTCTCCGATGAAACAAACTCTCCCCATGAAGGGTCTGAAAATCTCCCTGTTTTCCGCGTTCTGCACAGAGCGTTCCCTTTTTGAGAATGTTGCTGTGAGCAACAGAAGAGGAGGGATCTTAATAAGGAGCGTTTACTGCAAATGAAAGGAAGCAGCCTCTGGACTTCAAAGGTCATTTTTGGAACAGCTCTGCTTGGGGAGGCACGGGATGGGAAATCTCTTCTTGAGCCCTCCAAACACACGGGTAGGGGAAGGGAAAGGAATAGAAAAGAATGTGATAATATGCCAATAAATGCAGGACAAGGCTTAATCGATGAGAAAAAAAAAAAAAAAAAGAAAAAAGCAAATGTTTTCGTCAGAAATGAGCTTGTTTATTGTTGGAAAAAAAGGAGATTTTACGCTTTTTACTCTGCCAAAGAACAAAGTCAACTCCGTGTCCCCAAAAAGACGATATCCTGTGGGTAAGCTCAGAATCTACTTGACTGGAATTATTGAAGTGTAGATGAAATTCCAAGATGGCACTTTGAGTCAGGAAGTCTGTAATATCTGGTGATTCCAGAGACTGCAGATGTCCTCCAGGGTACACTGTGAGCACCAGGAAATGCACTCAGGAGCTCAGTGTGAAGACTCAAACGACAGAAACAAGCTGGTGGTTTAATTTTTGCTATGTTGGAAGAAAATTAGAGGCATTAAAGACAATAAATTAGTATTTTCCTCTTGGCCAGGATGTATAGAGGCTGAAACTCAAGAGCACAATAATGAGGTTTGTCACTTCCTTTTCACAATTCCTTCTTCCCAGCATGACTCCTTGACTTCTTCAACAGTTCCCTGTGTTTGAACCCCTGGCTGCTTTCTAAGGAGCCTTGATTCGGAATTATTTTTGATATTCAAAGAGCTTTCACGTTTTAAACAGGTTTCTTTTTCTTTACTTCTCAGTAAAAATCATTATATGAAAAAAAATCATTTTTATATGTTCTGTAGATATTTTTATAAAGAAAAGGATTAAAGGAGAAAGTGGTTGGAACCACAATAAAATATTTTACTGAAAGGTACAGATAAGCACTAATTAAATAACTAGGGAATCCACATGAATAATTTCACAGCTGGGAAAGTCTTACTCCAAATATCAGCAGAAAAACAGGCAAGAAAATTCCTCCATCCTTAGCAAGATTATCAGGAGGTCTGTCATTAAAGATGGGGCTTGGAGTGAATTTTAATGTGAATTTTGATTCAGTTTCTCTCTAGCCCAAAACACTTCAACCAGGAGCTGAGAAATTATAAAAACCCTTGTTCAAGTTAGCACACAGTCCTTAAAAAAGTAATTGAAGGAAGTAACCTCAATAAATATTACAGATGATAAGAAATATTAATAACCCTCCACTACCAGAGAAATGGGATGTGTCAACCTCCCATCAGATCTCTCCTGGTTTTGGGGTGGGAAAGATTTTTATCTGCTATAGAATTATCTAAGGAAATTTGAGAAAAGCAAATCTGGACTAAAATTTGCTATTGGGAGTAGGGCAAGAAAATAAACACAAAAGGAGAGGATGGAAGAACGGCAGGAAAGAAAATTAACAATGGGAAATGCATGAAGAGGAGAATGGAGAAGAAAAGGTAAAAAATAAGAGCAGGAGAAAATGGAGACTTTTGATGGAAGCTTATTGTCCTAATTCAGGAATTGAAAGGTTGCAGCATGAAATGCCAGCATTTCCCTTGCTATCAATATCCCCAATATGATCTATTACTGCAATTTTGCAGAGCTCACTACTCAGCGAATATGGGAATATTTAACTGTCAGCAGTAAACGTCCATATTTACAGAAAATGCAGGCAACAGAACCATAGTTATAATTATTAGGATGAGTAGAAAACTGGGAAATGACATGGAAGTCAGTGAAGGACACAGTTACAATGTATGTTAAAAACGAGATTAAAATGGATGGGCAAGATCTTCCAAAATAATTGTGAAAAAAAGGTTAAAGTAGCAATGACAATATGATAAGAAAAAAGCGGCTGTTATCTCAAAAGAGAAATAAGATGGTTTGCAGCAAATGACAGATTTTTCTACTATTAATTAATTGCAAAAGGTAAAAGAAATAATTCAGATACTAAAGAACTGTTCTTGCCTTAACTAGAAAATTCCTTTATTGTGTCCATTTTCGCTTTGTAAAAACGATTATATTTAAAAATCTTATTACAAAATCCAGAAACGTTTATGATCTAGTTTTACGAAGCTGTTAAAACAATATGAAATTTTGTACTCTCAGAGTTATTAACTCCATCGTGGAAGGTAAACACATTCCTTCCTTTGGAAAGAAAACAATGATGACAAAAATAAATCTCGTGGACAAGGGGTACCAAACAATTTACTGCATATGAGTCTGGTTTTTAGCATTAAAGGTTTTAGCAAAAGCAATTGCAGGTTAGGTGGCTACACAGAAGCTTTATTACCATAGATGAGCGAGGTTATTTTTTTCCTGAAAACTTGAAATAATGTAGGAAGGAGGTAGGGGCTGATTTCATACCATTTTATTAATGTGTGTACACACACAGAGAATATGTGTGTTTTCACATCCATAAAAGCTCCAGACTCAATTTATTACATCCCTTTGGGCACAAAAAATTTACTTGTCTGGAAAGAAAGGGAATTTCTGTGGATGCCGTGTTGGGAGGAGGATTGGCTTCAGCGTTAAATTCAAGATGTAAATGTTTTGGTTTTGTTTTTTTTCTCCATAAAGATCCTTGAGTTTCCATGCTCACTAAGGGGAATTCCTGAAATTAACATCAAATGAGCAGCAGTGATCACTGTGGCCATGAAAATTTTGGCCATTCCCATCAGTCCTAGATATGAAGGAAAGGGATTAATCAGGAAATTAACATAAGCCAGTGTTCATTCCAACGGCAGCGCTGCCTTTGAGCCATGCCTACCTGAAAGCATTGCTTCTGAACGTGTAGGGAATGTTCCACCTCCAGAAAAAAATAATGAACAAGAGGAGTTATTAATTCAGAGAGGCTTAATTAGGGGTTAGATGCATTTGCAGTTTGGGTGGGTTGCAAGGCCTGCATCGTGCTGGAGAAGAGTGGAGCCAAGGATTTAATTTTCCATTAACAGTGGCTGTGTGAAGCGGGTGACACCTTATGAGACGATCAAGATAAACAGGCCTGTGAGGACTGCCCATGGCATTTCCAAGCTCTACAAAACCTGATGTTTCAGAAATTGTTTTCCAACTTCTCACCCTACTGCGATCTCAGATTTCTCTGGATTGTCCCTCTGACTCCATCTCCTGATTTAGCCTTCAGCCCATCCTACCCTTGGTGTTTCCCTCCCATGAGCTCTGCCCAGGCTGAGGTCAAGCACAGGCTGCCCGACAGCAGCCACTGGGAATCAAGCCTTTGGAAAGCTGCAGTAGCACCTGCCTCCAGCAGTTCCTGTGTATTTCACATTTTAGAGGAATTTTTATTGTCTTTTAACTGTTTTAATGCAACCTTAGCAACGTAACATTAACAAAATGGAATACAAGCCTACAGGTTTGATTTTTTTAATCAGAAAATTTATGATCCTCTTCAGAGGTGAACAATTAGATGGAGTTTGTATTTTTTCTGTAAACAAAAATAAATCTCTGGACACCCTCTGTTGCCATATTGCATTTTGGTTTGAGTATTCATCCATAGAGGTGTCACCTCTCCAAAACTGGAATCTTTATTTTCCAGCAGTAGGAAAAAATAAGGAATAGGAGTAAGAACATGAGGCCATCATTTATATATTGTTTTTTTTAACATAAACCAAATTTACCTCCATCCCACTATGGGCTGGAGAGTAATGGGGGGATTGAATGTGCAAATATTTTTGACTAAGCTTGAAACAAATTTTTGAGGTATCACAGCAAGCAGATGAGAATCATTGGGTACGAACATGGAAGGGAAAGTACGAACATGCAGAAGTGTGAGTTTGCCACTGTAGGCGGTAGAATACTCAAACCTTAACAAGAAAGCAGCATCACTCACAGTCTCTGATGCCCTGGAGAGAAACTGGTCACTTATTTCAAGATACATTGACTGATTTGCACCATGATGACAGGAATGACTAGGAATTTTTACAGTTCTGTTCCTAAAATTCCCAGAATTCCAAGTCAGCTGCAGCTGCCTTGTCCCACTACGAGAAAAGCAGGGCAAGAAAGTGATGTTTGCTCTGATGAAGTCACAGGCAATGGAAAGAACTGTGCATTGTGCAGTTTTTGTTACATCAGCTGAACATTCCCTCAACCCTGCTCTAAAGGGGCCCCAAAAACGAATTCAGGATTTCTCTTTTGTTTCCCTCACATCCACTCGATGCCCCAAAGATTCCTAAGGGATGAATCTCAGTCATGTTCAGGGAGAGGAGCAAACACAAGCTCCCATGTCAAGGAGCGAAGGTGTTCCCAGTACATGTTCATTAAAATTTTCAAGTCAATTTTTTTTCAATTATCTTTTAGGGAAAAAGAGAGACATTAGGAAGACAGACATTGTGAAATGCTCAAACTGCACTGGGTCACATTTTTTTCCAATGCTCAGGAGAAAATTTTCTCAGATTGACTTTGATTGAATAATGTTATCTTGTCTCTGTTCCTTCACGAGGTGAGCAGGGTGGGCAGGTAGACAAAGGATTCCCACCAAAAGGAAAAATTGTTTGTTCTGTCATCTCTCACATTCACTGTTCATTTCCCAGCCACTTTGGGCATGATCCAGGCCACTTCCTTCACCTACACCATGACTGAAAGTTCACACTAATGTCCAGAAGTCAGTTTTTAATGCTGGAATATCCCCTCACCCAAACAAGAAAATTCGAATGCTGGTTTCAGAACTGATCAGCGTCCTTGTTTGTATCCCTGTTCAGAAATGTAAAGGGTTTTTTCTCTGGTCCCTTCAAAATCCTCCTAAAGTTAAGCAGAAGGGAATCTACCTTCCCAGTGCTCTGTGTGGAAGGTACACTTGGAATTCAGATTTCCAGTGAAAATACCCAAGATCCTGGCACCAGCAGCCCACTCTCAGCCCTGAATTTTGCTAACTCCATCATGCCACACAGAGGCAGCCTTTCTCCCAGTTTCAGGAGGAAGTATCAGCCTTTCTCCCAGTTTCAGGGGGAGGTATCAGCCTTTCTCCCACTTTCAGGAGGAGGTATCAGCCTTTCTCCCAGTTTCAGGAGGAGGTACCAAGGTACAAAAGACGAGCACACGTCTTGAAAAGCAAAGGATGTTTCCTCTCCCATTAAATACAGCCTGCACAAGCCTTCCCTCACTCAGAAACTCAGCTAAACTTGTTTGCATCCTTTTTCTGGAAGCCTAGAAAGAGCAATGCAACAGTGTGTTCGATATTTGGTCAGACTTTCCCCCTGTCTCCACATCATTGCAGCAAAGGGCAGAGGAGATCATAGGACAAGAAAAATACGATTTAAAAAAAAAGGAGATTTGCTCCATCTGAACTAAGTTTATGGTTCGTGTTGAATGCAAGATGATTCTTAGTGTTTCTGTGCCTATACAACCCAGTCCTTATTCTACGGGGAAAGAGAATATTCACTGCACAGCTTTCCAAAGAATAAGTTAATAGTAATAGCAAATACAGGCACTCTTACCTGAGTCTCTTTCACGTTCTCCATTTCAATTAAAAACAAGCAAACAAAACACAAACCCAACCACCAAACTCTCTCAACTTCCTCATGCTCACTCCCTTCGAAAATAACAATAATTTTTCAATATATATTTGAAAATCTTTGATTGCTCCAGTACTGCTGGTTTACTCTCAGGCAGGAAATGCAATGTAACATCCAGACTGTCAGCATCCTTTCCATGCTGTCAGAGCAGATTGGAGGAGCTCACATCACCCACATTTGTTATTACACCTCAAAAGCTGCGTCTGGCCCTGCGGCCATCTAAGGAATCAGGGAGATAATTCTGCTCGTGCACAAATCCCCAGCAGACACAACGCTCAGCAGAGCCCTTCAGGGCTTGGGGGATGGCTGCCAAACCAGCCACTGGCAGCCTCAAAGCAGCAGCAGGAAAACCCTTGGGCCTCAAACGTGCATTGAAGGTTACGCTGAACTCTGCCACCCTCGCGAGGGCAGACAGCAGCTTTTCCCTTGGGATGGAAGGATGTTTTCATGGCAGCCCCAGGAAGGCTGGATCACCATATGCCCAGGCAGCTCCAGAGTGCTCAAGGTGCTGCAAGAAGCACAAAGAAATGGCCTTTCACAAACACATTTGCAGGGGAAGATGAGACTGGGAAACCTTATAGATATGATTGTCTGCACAAAGATGCTGAAGATATGAAAACTGTAATCGAGATTGAAATGAAGGCAAGCTTTGAAATACCGAAGCTTAGCTAATACACAGCTGGAGAACAATGGTGTGGCAGACAGAAGGTAATCCCCCCTGATTGAACAATACCCTCTGCCCGTAAGCCAGATCAGACCCTGATGGCTTACAGGAATGGGTCCAAAGAGCAGTCTTTAGAGTTTAAAATGTAATGTAGTATGGTAATGTAAGGATTCTCATAGGCTGTATGTAAATGTTGTAGGATTTGTATCTTGTATCACATTGGCTACTGGAAACTAGAATATTCATCACAGAGAATGATTTAATGTATTGTAAATGAGAACCTGGCGTTCATTCCTTTTCTTACTTCTTTCCATTCTTTCTCTTACTTCATTCTTCCCTACACTCTCTTCTTATTTCTTCTTTACATCTTACTCCTCTCACCCCCTCTTGCCCTGCTGTCTCCCTTGTATCATCTCCTGCCCTCGTGCCTCTCTCCCTCGCCTCTCTGGCCTGCTTTGAGCTGCAGCTAGCAGCTCTAAGCAAGGCCCTTCCACAATAAATCCCTTAATCCAAAAAGTTACTTATAGAGATCTCTCATCATTACCCGTACAACGAGGAGGCATTTTCTACACACATTCATGCAGCAAGGATGAAAACCCAAGAGCAAAATGCTTTACTGGTGGAGAGGAACGATGCTTCAGCCCGTCCCGCATGCATCAAACACACACTGGTACAGGTTCTTACTTTGCTTAGAACAGGTTGAAAATTGCCAATAAGAAAATTAAAATGGCTGGAGCTTGGGAGAAGCATTTTTGACATATTTAAGGCTCACAAATATCTATCATGAAGCATTTTTGTATTATCTCACAATATCTGTCATGAAATATTTCAGTATTTTGACTCAAGACACCAATTCCATTATCTTTATAATGTCTGGATTAAAAAAAATAAAGCTCAGATAACTGAGGACTGAGTTTCAAAAATGGTGTGTTTGGGGTTTTTTAGTTCCCAAAGCTGCTTCAACGAGGTGTGTGGGAAAGATAAAGATCTACATTTGCTTCTGATTTGGAAGCAGAAGCCTTAAGGCTACTGAAAGTCTACTGAAATTATAGTGGTAAACAAAACACCTTTGTTTACGTGTGAACAAATAAATACATAAAAAAATATAAGATACGTCATTTATATATAAACAAAACAATGTGTTTGTTTTCATGCATAAATACATACAATTTCACACACATTTCAAATTCCATATATATACACACATACACATTTCATATACATTCACATTTCATTGGTTTTGATGTATAAATATTTAGAATTTCATACACATTTTATATATATACGTACACACACATATATGAGGAAATCATTCAAGTACGAAAACTAAAAGTGGAAAAGTGTGAAGCCTTTCTCTCTAATTGGAATGAAACCTCATTCCAAACCAGCTGCCAAACGTGAACAAAGCCAGGGGCTCATTCCAGCCCTGCCTGAAGCTCAGGTCCCCCCTCTCTCCAATATCCTCCTTGTCAAGCTCTTCTCCACATTCTGCAGCTCTGTGTGATTTATTTGAGGTGTTATCAGAGCCCTCAAAGCACCTCCGAGGATCTTTTTTCAAAGAAGCCAGAAGTCAAGGCCCTGAATAACAGAAGATTATGTTAAAACCCTCACATTAAACCCCAAACTTCCAGGTTGGGTGTTGCTCGTTATGAGTTTGACCAGGATTTCTGTGGAGGAAGAGCACACCAGAGTCTGATTCCCTCGGGATTATTGCTCCAGTGGTTCTGGAGGAGAGCTCCTGTCCTCCATGCCCTTCCATGGAGAAAAGGACAGGGCTGGGAGCTCAGGGACAGCGTCTGAGGGAGGTTGCTCCTCTTGGGCAGCCGAACTCATCGGAGAGGATTTGGGAATGCCTGGAAGGGAGAGGCTTTGATCTCCCCCTGTCTTTGAAGATCCTGGCTGCCCTTAGCAGGAGCTCGCTGAGCACATCTCAGTGCAGTAAACATTCTAAAGATCCTGGCCTGGGGAAAAAAAAAGAATCCCACAATAAAATCCTACAAATACTACCAAAAAAAAAAAAAAAAAAAGGGATCTGAGCAGGATCTGAGCAGGATCTGAGCAGGTAAATTAGCTCCGGCAGCCAGAAAGTTAAAACTAATTCAAATGAAAAGAAAGCAAACCAATCAAAAACAAATTAGGAATTTATGAATAACTAGACAAGCCCACCTCGACTCAGAACAAGGTTCCTGCTTATCTAAAATGAAAATTAAGAAAACTGACTATAAAACTCCCCTTTACTGTGTATTTACTCAGAAAGATTTTAATTATGGAATAATCGTGGAACTTGTGGAATCCACTGCAACATTTTGGAGATAAAAGAATGAGATGACCAATAGATAACGGGTGCTCAAATTGAAAAGGAAATCCAACTTCATTTGCAATTTGAATCTCTAAACTGGAGAGAAAAAGCATTGAAAATACTGACGAAACTATTTACAGGGAGATTTGCATCAAGAAATCCAATATACCCGAAGACTGATGTCTTAAAATCTAGAACTGTGATAACATCTCCTCACCTGGAAAAAAGGGCCAAACTCTCATTTATTTGCAGAAAAATGAAGGGGTTTTTTTGGGTTTTTTTGGGAATAGGTTTAGATGCAAATATTATTCTATTCCTTTCCCATTCTGTTCCTCCCTCCTCTAATAAAGTAGTGTTCACAAAATCAAATTAAGTCAATTTTTTAAACTGACAATTTAAAATAAATAAAGGTACAATTTGAATAATTAAGGCAGTGTAAAGCAAACACATCCCAGTTATCTACTTGGCACTGACTACGATTTATCAGGTGTCCCACAGCACAGAGGCCATGGCAGTGCAGCCAAGAAATATCAGGATTTTGGAGCTGCACATTCCCAGTCAAATTCTAAACGCAATTCTAAGTTCTGCCAGATCTCAGTATTTCACAACATTTTTTTCTCTCATTTTATTAATCAAACTATTAAAATCAAAATGCTGAAATATTTTTAAAGCAGATTTCTCTCTTACTTTGTTCTTAGCTGGAAACTGAAGTGGGAGGTGCAGCTAGATCAGGTTTTTTGCTGTTCAAAAGTACATTTTGACTTGCAGACATCTGTAATGCCATGGAAAGATTAACAGCACCATGGATAGGGCTTGAGGGAAATAAGCTGCAAACACGAAGTTGCTGAGGACTCACGATTTAATTGAAAGTGACTTTCTTGCAAAATGAATTAGTGACACTGTGTCCTGCAGCTCTGAGTCTCAGAGTGGTTTACCCAATTTTCACGGAAATAGAAGAAATTTGAGAAAAATCATACTGAAAATACAGCCTCATGGTTTTTATCAACTGTACAAGTGATTTTAAAGATGAAAAAGATCATTTAAGCCATCTAAGCGACTCTGTTAAGAAACAAACTAATTATTAATGCCATGTCTAACCAATACTTGTTTTCTCAGTGGGATGAGCCACAGCACAGGGTTATTTTCCAGCTGGTAAGATCTGTGGAATTTCCTGGGAAGAAGCTCTTGCACTTGGGTGTGCCAAGGCTTTGTACCTTTGTCCTCAGAGCTGTTTCCAGATTGTGAAAGGCACCCCCACGTATTCACAAACCACGTGGCAGACAAGAACTTCTGAAAGGTGCTCGAGCAGCTGAACGAGCTGAGCAAACCTTCTCCTGCTTCTCAATACAAAGGGCAACTGCTTGGGCTGTTTGAAGCATCATCACCCACAAGTGGCACTCAGCCCTTGTGTCTCCCAAAGGCCACGTGCTCCAAGAACTGGAATTTCTGAGGATTTTTTCGCTCAGAGGTTGGCCCTGGGCTTGTGCTGTCAGATGCCACAATGAGGGTGACTGCCAGGCTTGAACAGAGTAAAGTGTGAAAGGTGTAAAAAGTGGCAGCTGTGTAATTTATTTAATTTACTCCAAAGTCACTCATGCCCTCCAAGCAAGGCACTCCCTATTCCGTGCTGAGATGTGCTCACTTCCCTGTGAAACTGAGAGCCAGAAATCAGCCCCGTTCTTCTGAAACGCTCCCTTTGAAAGCAGAAGAACAGAGATACTTTTAAGTCCTTTCATGTTCAGTGAAAGCTCTAAGGAATTTTCTTTTTTTTTTTCTCCCCTTCTGGACTGATGACAGGGATTCAGTTCAGTAGAATAATCTTGCCCAAGGCTTCAAAGACGACATGAGAAGTCCAGTGAAGAATTCTTAATCGAATCTGCTGATTCCAGCAGGGGTCAATCACACGGTCACTTTTTGAACAGCTAGGAAGTTTTTAAGTCAGGTATTCTTTTATAAGCACAGCACTTCACTTTACTGCTCTGTTTCCACTTTAATTGCCAGCATTTCTCTTGACATGTTTCCTCTCCAGCCCACATCTACTTTAACAAGTCCTGCAGCTCTGGGGAGAGAAACTTTGTTGAGCAAAATCATCGGTGTTGAAGAATCAGTGTTCACACGATGCACTTTTCAGAAGGTTTTGTTTTGAATTATCCCATCCTGCTGTCCACTGGAATTTTACATGTTTGTCAGAAGTGCATCTTCCAGATCATCTGCACCCAAAAGAAATCCAGCTGTTTTACTCTGATGTGGCTCCATGATGTGAAAATACAGCATGGGAACCATGGAGAATTGGGAGAGTCACTTTCAGAGTGCACTTCTAATCTGTAAATAATGTCTGCTTTAATTTTAGGCAGCTAAAATCTGGCAGTTTTCAAAGTGTAACTGTTTTCCCCAAGATATTTCAGATCTACAGTATACAAGATTGTAATGACCAGCTTGGCAGCAAAAAGGCAGCTCACAGCAACAGCTGTCTGCTACTGGAGAGAAGGTAAAAAATCTGAAAACACAGGACAGTGGTCTTCCTCACAGCTATCACATCAAGCAAGAGAAAAAAGCAAAGGGCAACAGTACAGTCACTATTTTATTCTCTGATGGGAAACTTGGTATAAGAATAAAATTCCCATTTTATTACTGTCGTGCACCTCAATCCAAGGAAGTCAGAACACCTTCCAATTGAAGGATGGAATTTTGTCATGCACTTTTCCAAAGCTGCTGCTTTTCAGTTACTGAACTGTGGGGTCCTTTTTTGTCCCTGCAGCTCAATGGTGCAAGGGTTTTCATTTCTGAAATATATTCCACTGTCAGGAGCACAAAGTCTGACTGCTTGTATACATCTAATGACACATTTAATTCATAAAGCTGCATTTGTGAAACATGTTTTACCCTGTAAAAAGGAAGACAAGCCTAAGGATTATCAACTGAACTTCTAAGAGCTAAGATGGTCCCTGCAAGATTTCCTGGAGGAATTACCTTGAGAGTGGTAGCACAGACTCATCAACAGTTTTATATATCCCTGTTTTTTCCTTGGGATGGATGAATTTGTCTTCAGATCCTTGAGGTATTCAAGACTCGAAAGGCCTGACCAGATTGTGAGTTTCCCAGCAACATGGAATACTGGAATGTCCAGTGGTGACCTCACAGATCACAGCATCTCTGTCAAAGGCAGCCAACATCCCGTGCTGCAGGGGCTCAGATGGTCAACATCTAATATCCACTCTGAAGGGTAGGTTTAGATTGCATGTGAAGATGGTTCTGAGATATTTTTCTAGAAAAGGAAGAGCTTTTATCAGGAAGCCTCTATTTTCTGGAATTCTACCAGAATATTCTACCTGTTCAACAGCATTCAGCTTTTTTGTCAAGTCCTTCCATAGAAAGGGGCCCATGCATCTGAAGCAGAAGCTGAAAAAGGCTACAAAATTCCAGAAGCAAGTTATTACTGGTTTGGCAGTTGAACAGATCCTAAATCCAAGTACAGAGAATTCATATATTTAACCCAAACTTGTACTGGATCATTCACTGTGCCCCACCTTTTCATTGAGACGATACTGTACTGGCTCATTAAAATCACTGAGACTTGCACAAGAACCAGCTGGTGAAGTATCCATACATGTATTTTCTTCTCCTCAAGGTTTCCTTGTCCCAACATGAAATCTAATAAGCCTAAAACTCCTTTAGTCCACCCCTCAGAATTTCTTTTTCTCAGTCACTTTGGACAGCACCATTCTCCCATCTCAAAAATGGCTTCTTTTTCACTTCCAACCTATTTTAGTTTTGTTGTCCTTTCCTGCATAACAATTCTAACACCACCAGCTCCTTTGTAATTTGCCCAGAACAAAAGCTGCAACTCAGTTTCCTCCTTCTTGTATCTCAGTAACTCCAAAAGCCTCTTCCCTGGCTGGGCCAAACCTTGCTTTCCTCACAGCGATCAGAGGCATCACTTTCCTTTTTGTTTGGCCAACTACAATATCCAAACTGACACCATCCTCTCATCTTTTTGCACGATCCTTCTCATTCCATCAAATATCAATCACTTGTCTCCTCCAGTATCAGGAAAGAAGTGCAGCAGAGCAGCCAAAAACAGTTTAAGTGCGAAATTTTAAATAGAGTTAGGCAGAAACAGGATGTCTGAAAAATAAAAATTAAAAAACCCAAACTCATACCTCAGAGTCACCTAAACAAAAGCAGAGGACTTCAGCTGTAGAACCTTGATGTGATTTTTCCACTCTAGGTACGGCCTCCTGGTTTTGCCTTGCACCTGACCTCTCTGCAGCAAGGTGGTTCTAATCAAGCATCGCTCCCTGATTACCCTTAATGAATGTGTTGAATGATTGA
>VZTG01003213.1:308295-393199 GCA_013397845.1 Melanocharis versteri | reverse complement strand
GCTTTTGTTCCAACCCAGGCAGCTCTCTGTGTAGTCCTGACACAACAGCAAGGACACAGCCTGAAGAACTTCATCTCGGTGTGTTGGTGAAAGGGACGGCAGAAAACCCAGCTTGGAAAATCAGGTGCAGTTTTATGGAGACTGTTTGGGGGTGGTGGGGCCAGAAATATCAGCAGGCAAATCTTGCTGAGGGTTGTGGGTGCTGGTTAAGAGCTTTCAGCCTTCCTTCCTGTGAGTTCTTCCAAGCAGTGTCCTCTCACATCTGAAATGGATTGAGGTGCATGGGGATCCCCTCTCCAAGACTGGTTTTATCTTATATTTTTATCTTTTTATATTTTTAAATATTAGATATAGATATAGATATATAGATATATATAGATAGATATAGATATAGATATAGATATAGATGATATAGATATAGATATAGATAGATAGAGATAGATAGAGATAGATATACAGATAGATATAGATAGATATAGATATATATATACATATAGATAGATATAGATACAGATATATGTATATCTATAGATCTATAGATATAACATTTATTTTTATCTTTTTAAATTTTTAAATTCCCACAGTCTGTAGCCAGCAGCCAGTGGAGTGGGATCATCATGCCAATGCCTCCCCTGTCCATCTGGTTGTGAGTTTTATCCAGGACATGAACATGGGATCTGTTTTATGTTGGGAGAGTTGTGCAAACATGATGAGAATAATTCGGGAGAGGGCATCCAGATATCCCTGAGGAGGAGGTTCTTTGTTCAGCCTGAACCAGGGGGATTTGGCCAATCCTTCTGTCTGTTTTTTTGCTGGAGATGTCATTGCCAGCCTAATCAGATTCCCTTGGGATGAGTCATGAGCTCTTTAATAAAAGGAATAATCTCATTGACTTCAGTTCAAGGCCTGCATATGACCTTAAGCATCACCCTAAATTTTAGGTTGCTGGGATTATCGTAAAATTATAGAAGGGGTTTGAGAAGGCAAAGCCCATTATGATCTGTAAATCTCTTTAAAAACTGGCTTTAGGTGTCTTGGCTGTGTGTGGGTGCCCAAGGGATTGGGCATTTCACATAAAAAAAAGGTATTTACACCTTACCTATATCATTATTTCCTATTGTGTGGGTGCTTTAAAATTCATTTAATATTAGTAAAGGTGGTGTTTTGCCTACTCCAGAACACCCAAAATTGCCAGTGAGCATGTGTTAGCCTTCCTATTTATCAGTTCCTAAATGATCAGATCCATTTTTAACCATTCCGTTTTCCTGCGCTCAAAGTACAGGCGAGTCTCGAGGGTGAAATCCCAGCCACAACCCCCCATAAAATGCAAACAGGCTGAAATACAAACAGGCTGAAATACAAACAGGCTAAAGGAACTCCTCAGGTGCTGATCCGAGGATTTGCTGCTCGTCTAAGTGAAGTATGAGTGTCCTAACCAAAGCCTTATTTCTAATACAGTTGGAATGACACTAAGGCAGTGCTAATTCCCAGTAATTCCCAGTTTGATGCACAGATGTGTGGATATCACCCACCCTTCTCCTTCCCTGGGCATAAACCCTGTGTTGCCTCTGTCAGGGTTCATTGGATATCTCATTTTGAAGGAATAATGATCCACAGGGATGCAGCTCCTGTGCTTTGGAGGCTCCTTGCTGTTGACATCAGCTCAGCTGAGTGATATCAACGATGTGGTATCAAATTTGCTTTACAGAAGTCTCTAGAGAAAGACTTTTAAGGAAAATCCACGAACGTTTTTATTTTTCCAAGCCTATTAGCTGTGTTTTTCTTTGGCAATTAAAACCCAGTGATGTGTAAAGCAGTGATTGATGTGTGTACATTTTTGTTGGAACACAGTAAAAGCAGAAATCGTTTCATACCAGTTAAACAGGAATAATAGGTGAAAATAGCACTGACACTGCTTTTCTAATCATTAGGGAAAGAAAAAAAAACCCTGAACTGTAATGACAAAGGGCTCAGTAATGGTGAGTTTTTGACAGTGTGTCATTCAAGGCATTGCACAGCAGAGCTGCCTCCCACATGATCCAGTCACAGAAATTGGCTTTCTAAAGGACATGCAGACACCTGCCACCACCAATCTGCATCGCTGACTCTTCATCTCATTTGCTATAATATTTTTCGGGTGGTTTTTAATAGCTCTTGCACAGAGGGGTCTCTCCTAATTGCAGCACCGGCTCAATTACGAAGCATTTTGTGTTCTAAAAATAGGCACGGGTGGAAAAAATCAAAGCAAAGCATGGAAAGGCTCCTCGGGCAAACAAAGCCAGCAAAACAGAGCTCAGCTCTCACAAAAAATAGGGATCTCTGTCACATCCCCAGTGCCCTGAGACTGGCAGGCTCCTGAGGGAAGTCTTGGTGTTGCAGTCGTGTTTCCAGGGCATGCTGAGTTCAGGAATTCTGTTACTCTCATAATTTCTGTTATTCCCATTATTTCTGTTGTTTCCATTATTTCTGTTATTTCCATTATTTCTGTTATCGTTGCAGCCAGTAATGGGAACCGAGGGGGGTTTTGTAGCTGCTCTGCTGGGGTAGAAGTCTCACCTGTGGGACAATCAGTGGAGCTGGAAATGATGAGGGATGTAAAACAGAAATCTGAGGCCAAATCCTGCGCAGGAGCTGCTGTGACCGTGTTTGTTCGCCCATCCTTCGGTGCCATCTGGGAAATATTTCTTTAAAACTTTCCTTGCCTAGGAGTCACTTCGAAAAAGAATTACCATATTTCATAAAGCACAAACCCAAGTAGGTCCTACGAAAGCAGAAAGTTCCTCTTGTTTTGCTTATAATTGAATCTTCTTTGCTGTAAAGGCTGATTTGTTTTAAGCAAAATTTGGGGAAATTTTTCAGTACTCAGGACGACTCAGGTAATTGTTGCTATGTGAAGCTACGTGGGTTTGATTAAAGTTTCCAAATGCCATTTACTGAGACAAACTGCCCGGTCTGGAGGGGCTGGGGATCATTTCAGATTGCTTAAGCTTTTATTAAACCCCTTTGGAGCTTTCGGAAGGAGGTCACTCCATACAATAATACCCTGCCCAAAGCGAGGAGCTGGTGGGCTGACAGCTGCTGCTGGCACCTCCTGGGCTTTGGAGCGTTTTTGGGGGAGCAGGGAGCTGTGTCAGCCCGGCATCACTTCCCAGTACCCGCCGAAGTTGTGGCGCTGAACGCTGAGGCAGGGTTTTAATGGAGGCTACAGAAAAATCTCATTATGCCGGGAAAGCCATTGGAGTCCCCATTAAGGGTGGGTGGTGGTGTGTGCATTGCACTCCAGTGCGTTCCAGAAGCAGATGTCAGGCTTCTGTGCAAATATTAGCTAATTAAGCCTCTTCTGAGAGCCACAGCTGAAGTGCTTGTCCTCAGAGATGGGCAAACTTTGTCACCGACAACCGAAGTGACTTTCCCAAAGTCGCGCGGCTGCTTTTAAATACATCCGGCTGAAATTAAATAATGCATGCAACTTTCTGCTCCTGTGGGCCTGTTCAGCTTGACTGAGAATTGGTACTGTCCACAAAGTGTTTAAAAGGCGCCTTAACTCTTTCACTGAATAAGGTGTTACTCACAGTAACCTGTCTGCATTCCTGTTACACCCCCCTGTTGTATTCTCCTCCTGAAATCATTACTAATTGCTAATTGCTAATCCTTCTCTGATGCTGGGGTTACTGGAGCTTGCACAGTGTTTTTCTGTGCTCACTGGAGTCCTTGGTTTGGTATTGTAAGAACTGTTGGCAGCACTTTGATCTCCAGAATTGAAGTGTTAATATTTTCTTCCTCCGTTTTCCCTTTTAATCTGACAGGTTTCTGGGTTTGTGTGTTGGGTTTGGGTTTTTTATAAGCAAATAAAAACAAAAATCCTCCTCTGCTACCCAGGGTTTTTGGGTTTGAGGACAAAGTGAGGTAGAACTTCATGGTGTTGCCAGCATGAAGCTGAACCATCCACTCTGCCATTCAAAGATTGCGAGGTGGCGTCCTCAGCGAAGCTCCTCACCAATAAATCTTCACGATATTACTGTTCATTCCAATTTAGGTGTTGCAAAAATCAATCTGTGGCCTTCAGAAAGCACGGCCGTAATCAGCCTGATGGCTTTGATGAGGCATTAGCCTTTCTTATAATTATCTTAATCTCGTTATTTTACCCGGAGCCAGATTTGGAGCTTGCATGAGGCTTTTCAGAGCCGACTCCCAAAGCCTCGTGCTTTGCAGAACAAACAATAGTGATGAATGCTCTGCTTTATTTGCTGATTCTGACCGTTCTCCCAGCATCTCCTAGATGTTCGTCCAAGCAGAGGCTGCTTTTCCTGGTAGCAATCATTTCCTTGTCAATATTGAGGTAAAAAATAGCACATTTCTTCCTGCAGGCATTCTTTGGGCTTTAGGCTGTTGCTCCTCCTGCAGCTGTCCTCAGAGAGGATGGGATTCAGCCTGGTGCCCGTGTGCAGTCAAAATATATAAAAATCTGTGCGCTGGCAGGTGGCCAGAGGAATGTTACAGTGGTTCCTGTAATCTAAAATTTTAAAAAACTTGTAGATTTTATAGAATTTAGCAATGAAAAATTGGATCTTTCTAATTGATTTTTTTTTTCTGTTTTCCTTTTGTCCTAAGCCAGAAAAGAAAGAGAGAAAGGCTCATAAAGGTTTCTTTCCCAAAAAGGGAAGTGAAGCAGTGACAACTTCAGATTTTATTTATTTAAATTTTTTTAAGTATGTGTGCAGAAAACATTTTTAAGAGGGGATAAAAATCAAGGCTGAGTTTTCCATCCTTGTAACCTTATAATGATGTTCCTACCAGTTCCTGCTGATAAATATTTATCACCTCTGTGTTTTCTCTGCTTCCCAACTGCACTGACAACAGGTTTGTAATTGCCAAACCAAGGCTCAGCGACAGTGGAAACAAGAGAAAAAAATAAAAAAATTGAAATGCAGGAGATTGTTAAAGATCAGAGGCTGCCAAAGTGATTCCATGTCTTGGTGCTCCCACAAAGCAGCTGCTGGTGACAATCCTGGTGCCACTGCTCGGCTCAGAGTCACCTCCTCCCTTCACTGCAAATCTCTGGAATTCAGTGTGCAAGGAGAGCAGAGGGAGTTGTATTTTTGCACTGCCTGGGCCCTGAGGAGAGGGAAAAGAGAGAGGCGGAAGGAGGAATTTAATTTAATTAAAGCGCGCTGTGGGTTAGCATGCAGCTGGCACCAGGGGCTTCCTTTGGGGAAGGAAGGGTCTCCACACATGGGCTGGGAGAGCATCAGCAGTGAGGCTCCTGGGGGGAAACGGGCTGGCTTGGGGTGGAAGTGGTTATTTAAGGCAGTAATTCCTCCTAAATTCATACGACAGAGCTCCCCCAGCGTTCCAGGTGCTGAGGTTTGCTCCAGGTGTGTGTGCTGCTGGGGGTAAATCAGCGCCGTCTCCCCATTTCCAGCCTGGGGAAGGCATTTCCTGAGCCTTGTGTTGATGCTCCTCAGCCTCCTGCTGCCTCACAGTCCCCCCAGGCCCCACCAGCCCACCCTCCAAGCTGATACTCGCTTTATTTCATCGTTTTCCTTCATTTGAAAAGTTCAAATGACAATCATGGCTGTAAAATTCCGAGCGAGCATGAGCTAAGCACCTTAAGCAAAGCGTAGCTCAAGCATTACTTGTATTTTATGTGGCCCGTGTTTATCACATCTACTCCGTTCAAAAGCTTGCTCTGCCTCAAATTCCTTTCCAGGGGTACCAACTCAGGCTGCGAAACTCCTCGTGAGGAGAAACCTTTGATCAGCCTTTAACCGAGTTCTTTCTCTCCTGGCAGACCTTGAGAACTTCAAGACCAGGACGAGGAGCACGGTGTCCGTCCGCCAGGGCCAGGGCATGGTGCTGCTCTGTGGGCCCCCACCCCATTCCGGAGGTAAAGAGCTTTTCTTCTCTTGATTTCAGCGTCTGGCAATGAATTGTGGGGTTTCCATTCTCAGGGAAGAGAATTCTCAGGATTTTCAGGACGTTTGAAGCGGTTACCTGCAAGGAGAGGGCTGTGGGAGGGCCAGCCTGGCTGAGGGGTCGTGCTGGGTGGTCCTGGGGGCTGGAGAAGCTCCAGTTGGGGATAAATGCAGAGAAAGAGCATTTTATTAATCTGAGTGTAAACTTCAGAGATGAACTGAGGGAAACTGAATGCGTTCATATGCCAAAGACCCTGTGCAACCTTTCTGTTTTGTGGCCTGGGTGTGTCTTCTGCTAAAAAGTTGTAGATTGCTGACAGAGCCACTTTCGTGCATCATCTTTTCATTATTTTCTTTTTTCCAAACACTGCTGGCACTATTTTTTCTGTCCTGGGTATTTAGGGTGTGTCCAGATCTCACAGGGTGCCGTTTGCCTCAAAGAGGATGACGTAAATGTTTAGAAAATACCAAGCAATTCTGTCAGTTTAGCACAAACTCATTTTAAATGCTTGCTGAGCGTGCGTGTTGCACTGTTCTGTTTGAATTGCGTTGGAGAGGGAGCGGCTCAGTCGGAATTCCTGCTGGATGCCCTGGGTGTGCCCGACAAGCTCCATGTGTGTGTCCCTCCCCACCAGGACCCACACCAGCCACTGCAGCTGGCTCCTTGCTCGGGGGGCTGCTCGCTCCGTCAGAACGACGGAACATCTCCCGCGGATCCGTGTCCCCTTTAAAGAAATTTGCAATCCTGCTTTGAGATCTGTCCGGCCTCATCAGCGGGGTGGAAATTGCCCGGTGGACCATGTGCTGTTAGGCTGAGCTTTTTGCTCAGATTGGAGGAGACAGAGGCTCGAGGAGCTCCTGGGCTCGTGTCGGACGGGCTGACAGAGCTGCCCACGCAGTTTGTCCCACTGGAGCCCTTCCCGGCCAGCAGGACTGACCCCACGGCACTGCCCACTCCTGGGGACACCACTGCTGCTGCCTCCCGCTCCCCCAGGGCAGGAGGCTCCAGAGGGACGCAGGGATCACAGGAATTGTGCACGTTTGTCCCCTCAGCAGAGCTCGCTCTGCAGTGGCTGAGTTCCCAGTTTGCCATAAGAAATCCCGGCGGGGCGAGCACCGTGTGTGGGATGGGGCAGCTGGTGGGGGTGAGCAGTGAGAGGGGAATGCTTGTTCAGGGGGAAGGTTTGGTCTGGGTTTATTTACTGGTGATACAAAAAGGTAAACTCCCAGAGGTGCTGGTGTTATTTCCAGCTTTGGTTCGGTGAGAGGGAAAGAGCCTTGTGATGACTGGAAGGTGAGAACATTTCTGGGTGATAATTCCCCTCAGTCGTTTGGGTGGTGAGAGATGACTTCCCCCATGATCACCATCCATGACCTGCTCTGGTGCAGCCAGGGAATTATCTTAATTGTAGCCAGAGCCACAATTAGTTTAAACTGGCGCTGTCACAGCTCTGTAACCGAGCTGAGCTGGCGGTACTGGGCTCGTTGTCTTCTGGCTTGCACAGAAAATATTTACAGGAAACTCAAAACACGTTAATTCAGACCACTCGTTCTGCAGGAATTAACCTGCTCCGTGGCAACATTTGTTTTTCCTCCCTCCCAAGGTTAGACATAAGATGAGTTTTGAAAGTCACAACTGCAGATTAATGCTTTTTGGTGATCATCGTGTTGCCATCAGCCACTAGGAGCTCTTGGGTCTGTAGCAGCCTTTGCACAATCCCACAGTTCTGCTGCTCAGCTGCGGGCAGAGGGAGGTTCATGAGGAGTATCAGGTGTCAGGGGAAGCTGCTGCTCACGGTGTTCCGTGGGCAGGCACATCCCCAGGGCCCGGCGGTGTTGGCAAAGCAGAGCTGCAGGGATCAGCCCCCTCCAGGCCCCCAGCGTCACACCGCGAGTGTGGAACGCTGTGGTGCAACAGGAAAAAACTGTTCAGCTTCGAGGTGAAAAACAATCCAGCTCGTTGGGAGTGCGAGTGGCAATAAGAGGAGAAAACGCAATTACTTATTTTAGAATCTGATTAGGGCAGCGAACCCGACTTCATCATCCTTGCAAAAAGTGCCTGGTGGCATTAATGACCAGTGCTGAAATACAGGACTAACTGTGGGGAAATATACACTGTCTTTTTTTTTTTTTTTAAACTTTAATTTCATATGTGCATTGAAAATGAAATATGAAAAAAATAATTTAAAGAAGCAAAACTATTCAATCTGAGAACTGCCATTGCTCTGCTGATGAGGGTATTCACTGGAATAGTAGATGCCTGAAAAAACCATCCTGGCCAGGTGCTGAGATTTGGGAAAAGAAAAACAGTGAATGAGAAGGGAATTATTTCCTGTCAGCCATTGTGTCACTGGTTGTCTTGGGCTTAAAAATTGTGACTTTATTAAAAAGATGCTGGTCAGCGTCCAGCCCATTAACCTTTCAGCTGTAGCTCACTCTGATACTTTGCCACTTGGAAATACCCATTTTTGAGGAGCTGTCAGCTAAAAGCGGCGTTATGTTGGCCTACATACATTAGTTGTGGAGGCTTTCTTTTTATTTTTTCTTGCTAATGATGCCCAATAAAGAGCTTCCCACTGTTCAAACATTACAGGAAATTCATCCTGAAAATGAGTCCAAATGATGAACAAGCCCTTTCAGCATCAACAAATGGGCTGTGTGCAGCTCGCACGGAGCAATCTGGGCATTGCCACGCACTGTCCCGATTTTGGGTTTGAAATGAGCTGGAAATTCAGCAGACGGATCTCAGCTCCCCCCCAGCCCCCGAATGGAAATGGGATGCGTGCTCCGTGCGGCGGGGAGCCGCTGTTTGTCAGGTCACTGCCTTGTGCTGGTGCATTCTGTTAAGCAGCATAATGATGTGATGGCCTCCTCTGATGAAGTGCACGCTGAGTGCTGGAGGTTTGGAAAATAAATGTTCATCTGCGGCTCGGGAAGCGGCTGGGCTGGAGAGCGGAATAAATGCAAATCAAACATTTGCTTCTGGCGCGTTTCCTGCGCTTGCAGCAGTGGATTCCCAAACCCCCGAGGCCAGTCCTGCCGTATTGATGACCCCTTTGTCTGTTAGAAGTTCCAGTTCTTTTCCTTCCCTTCTTTTTCTCTTTTTTTGCCTTCTCCATTTGTTCCTAACAGACTGGTAGAAGCCTGCCTGGGCTGTTCGGATTTTTCTGAGATAATTACCCTGCGTGTGAAGGGTGTTCCCTCATTATTTCTGCAGCTTGTTTAATCAGAAGCCCAACGATGGTCGTGTGTCAACCATTCTACCTTGAAACTCCACGGGAGAAATTACTGAAGAGTAAACATTGCTCTGGGAACATGGCATTGGGGCCTGGGTAACAGCACGAGGAGCTGCTGTGGGTTTTAAGAGGAAACAGTCAAAAATCCTAGAAGTTGGTGTGTAGCTCAGATTTGGCTTTGGTTTTGGTGCAGAACAGCAGGGCCACAGCATGAACTGGGCAATTCCCAGTGATGGAGTCACAGAAAGGGGTTTGGACATGGGAGGGACATCAAAGAGTTTCCATGAATTTCTTGTTGAGACTCCTTAAGGTACCTCAGCCTGTCTTAGGAAGACAAAGCTTTGTATTTTCAGAGTCCTGTGAGATCAACCACTGAGTCACAGAATGGTTTGGGTTGGAAGGAACCTTACAGCCCATCCAGTGCCACTCCTGCCATGGCAGGGACACCTTCCACTGTCCCAGGCTGCTCCCAGCCCTGTCCAGCCTGGCCTGGGACACTGCCAGGGATCCAGGGGCAGCCGCAGCTGCTCTGGGAATTCCATCCAGCCCCTCAGCCCCTGACAGGGAAGGATTCCTTCCTGATATCCCGTCTCTCCCTGTCCTCTGGCCGTCCTCTGAGTGGGCTGTCACAAGAGCAGAGTGGTAGAATCCCCTTCCTTGACCATCTGGAGCATTTTGAGCCAAAACAGGAAAAATACCACCCAAACAGGTTTTGTTCTTTCATTCTGTTGCATTTTAAAGCCGTTTAGAAACCATAAACCGTTTCAAAGTGTATGATAGTGTTCAAGTTAAGCTCTTGGTGGAAATGTTTTCCTTCTGAGGAGCTTTGCAGGGGGAAACAAGTTACCTCTCCTTGTTTGCTTTTTTCAGTGTTGTTAATCAAATTTGGAAGATACATTTCTTGGTGAGATAAAACTAATTGAAACAAACAAACAAAAAGCTCCAAAATCCAAAGCAAACACTCGCTTGCGTTTCCCAGGGCTCTGAATCTAAGTTGTGTTCTGAAGGGGATATGCCTGGGAAATATTTGGAGGTCACTGTCCTTTTAACTTTATCTCCAGATTTCAAGATAAAGTATTCTTTTGTGCCAAATAGTTCTTTTCATTTAAGTTTGTGGGAGCTGAGTCATTTAGCTGCCACTTTTATTAGATTTATTTGATAGTCGGGGCAGGGTTAGTTAATATTTTAGCAACTACAGTTTTCAAATTCCTTCTAACATCCCTGGCATTTCGGTGTGAGACCAGAGGCTAAAAAAATACAGTCCTGAAAAGCATTTTCTACTTGACAGGCTGGTAGCACACCCATCCTCATGCAGAACAAACAGGTCTGGAAATCCTTCCCTTCCCTTCTTTGGGAAGATAAATGAACTTGTCTTTGGGATTTCTCTCACCCCCCCTTCCTGCGAGTTTCTGGTGGTTCATCTTTAGAAAGATCTATAACCAAGTTCTCATGACATTTGCCTTCCAGCCCTCGTGGGAAAAGCCTGTGGAGATGGAGCTCTCCGAGTGCTGTGAGAAATGCTGAGCATACACAGAGGGCGGGTGAAAATGATCTCTCAATTACTGGATTATTTGAATTCCGTGTTCCCGTTGCGTTCCCTGGAGGCGTGTCCTGTTCTCGGTGCTTCGCTCATTGCACCACTCACCACAGCTGGAGCACATTTATTCTCGCTCCTAATCTGTCTCAGTCATCTGGGCAAGAAACAAACCAGCTGATGGCTTTTTTAGGTAACAAAGAGCTCAGCTGGGCAGATGGGAACCCGCCGGTGTTCTCCAGGATGTGTCTTCTCCTGCCGCTTGCTGAGGGCCTCAAAGTTCCTGCTGACCCTGGAACTGAACCTCCCCAACGATTTCTCTCCCTAGCCCTCGGTTCCTCAGGCACCTCATCCCTCTGCTCCTTTCTGACCTTCCTGGGTGTCTGGGAGCTGCCCCCCCTTTGAGTGAACAAAGGCAGGATTTCAAGGAAAATCAGATTTCTGTCTCTGCAGTGCCCACGTTCTCAATGCGCTTGGAAAATTCCATCTTCCCGAAGAGGAGGAGGTTCATTAAAGCTCGGTTGTTCCCATGATTCTTTCCTATCTGATGCCATCACTCCGGATGGAAACACAGCCATGGGTGGAAACACATCCTTGTCTGTGAGCTGAGCTGTTGACAGAGAATTATTCCCACATCTTTTCACAGATTGGATGCATTCAGGTTTTCTCATTCTCTCCTGCCTTTTTTTCTCCCTGCCGGTATCCAGGAGAACTTTTAGTCCTGTTGCACAGCTTAATCAAGTAGAACTAACTAAATTTTAGGATTGACAGAGGCGATGGCAATTCTGATTCCAGCTCAATCTCAGCCTTTCATGCTGCACGGGCGGTGGCGACGTGTGGACACCAGACGTGTTTGCAGAAAGCACTTTACTGATTACAGTGCTGCTGGAACCACTCCTGGGCACAGAAATCTTTAGTGGCTGCTCACTTTTTCACTCCTTTGATTATTATTTTTTTAAAGGGATGATGGACACCCCATGGGCTGGGGACGGTGAGGATGTTTTGGCTTTCAGGGTGGCTGACGGCCTCTAGTGGGATGAATGGTTTGAGGGGTTTGTCTTGTAAAGAATCCGTCCCACAAATGGTGTCTCGTGTTCCCTTGTGTTTGTACAGCCCCCACCACGCAGTGCAAGGAGGAAGGGGAGAAAACCTGGGAAAAATCAGACCGGTGCAGGAGGAAAAAGGAAATTATCAGGCATTTTTATGTCATGATTAGTGAATGGGACATAGCAGGAATCCTGGAGCATTTAATGTCCTCACTCCACTACTGTAACCTTAATATTCAGCCTTTATTTTCTGTTTCTTTCAGTGTGGGATGCCCAGAGCTTTTGAGAAATGTGAATTTTCCAGAACCTGTATTCCCAGTTTCCCCTTGCCAGGCTGGTTGTCAAAGGGTTGAGCTACCCCTGTTCCTCCTTATTAAGGGATTGATGTTTCTCCTCTTTCTCTCCTGTCCTAATGTCTGTGGAAGCCTTTGCTGCTCGGTCAGGTTTGGTTCCAATTAGTGAGAAGCTAATTTAGAGAGGAGCCTCGCACACATGGGTGGGCACCCTGGCTGTAAAAGTTCCATTTCTCCAGGAAACCAAGCAAAAAATCTGCTAAGCTGGTTGGAAGTTGGTTCAACTATTTGTCAGAACGCTGCAGGGTCACTGAGCAGCCTGTCAGGGATCACTCCCAAGGCTGGAGGGAAAATACGAGCAGGTAAACTCTCCCTTGGGGCTGGGAAAAGCAAAGAAGAAAGAGGCAGGGAAATATTTTTCCATGAGGGACAGTCAGTGGTGGATTTGACCTATTTGCCTGAGGTGTTGGGTTGGTGGTGGCAAACCTGGAGCATCAGGAGGTGTTGCAAACCTCCCTGGATTGCAGGGCAGGCGTTCAACCGTGTTTTCCATGGATAATTCTGCTTGGAGGATGCAGGGAAGGACAGAGGGGAGGCTCGGTGTCCAAACAAGCAGGGAAATGCCCCAGCAAGGTGGTGTTCCCATGAGCTGGGGCTCCACAGCTCACAGCTGCCTTTCCTGGAGTGGGAACACTGAAATTCCAGCAGGATTTCCTGGGTATCCCCAGGAGGGGGGTGCAGGATGAGTGCTGGGCATGGAGGAGACCATGAGCAAAGCAAAGGGTACAGCATCAAAAATATCTGAATCTGTTACCAATTTTATCTCTTTGATAGTGACTGCCACTCCCATGTCCCCAAACAGCAGGAAAGTTCCCACATCCAAAGTGTCAACATCCTGAAAGTGTTTTCCAGAGCATGAACAAGCTGAGCTCAAAAAGCCTCTGAGTGATTTATCTCGGGCCAAGATCCAGAAAACAACTTCTCAAATCTTCCAGTTCCTGCAGCTTGTCTCCTGCTCCTGAAAGCTTGAGGATTTGAGCAGCTTGGCAGCATTTCTGCCAAAAAATTCTGTCCAAATTCAGCCCAAATTTCACTCCAGGTGTCTCTTTCCATCACAGGGAGTAGGTGAGTCCCACACTGGCTTTCTGTAATTCGTCTGGCTCCATGTGATGGGGATTATTACAGTTCAGCAAAAACGGGGTTCATTAAACTTAAAATCAGGCATATGAAACTCTCATTTAAATAAAAAGTGATTGAGAATGGTAACTTCCATTTAAAGTGCATCTCCCATCATTTATTTTTTATGCTCTGCCACAGTCACCGTTTGAATTATTAAAAGCCAGAAGTAAAAAGCTTCTCAGGAGATAGAAATGGATTAGATTAAAATTAATCTGACATAATCCTTTCTCTAAAACTGCTGATTCAGTTTGTGCACAAGTTTATCAACATATTTGAGGATAAGGGATAAGGATAAATTCTCCTCTAATTTGGGAGTGCTTTGCCTTGATGTTTCTGACAGCACAGGGAACACGCAGCGCTCTCTTAATTGAGAGATTTATGAAATTACAAATATTTCCAATGGCAAAAATGCCAAGCTCATCATAGATTTGCACTCATTTAAGCGCCCGAGGTGGCGAATGGGATCTGCCTCATTTCCTCTGAATTTTGAGGTGGAAAAATAGGGGCAGAGTCAAGAACAGAGATTGGCCACAGGAGTTTGGACCCAGATTTTCAGCTGGAACGTGTCACTTGTCACCTGTAGAGTCATCACACCCCCCCAACACTCCCAAAATTCTTTTTTTGTGCCCCAGCTGGGTGGCATGGACACAGGAGGAGATCTGGGGTCTGTAACTGGGGGGGAAGAGGCTCAGCCCTCCAGTGAAGGCCTTGGAAACAGCGAAATAATAAGGAACATGACGTTAATGGATTTTTTATTTATCAGTGACAGCTCGTGACATCTTTAAAAAGAAATCATCTGCGAGGCAGTGGTGTGGTTTATTCCCTGTTTGGTTGCAGTCAGCACTACATGAAGATTGAAATGGGATTGAGAGCGGGTAGGGCCGGCAGGGTTTGGCTGAAGATGAGTGAAATCTGTCGTCTGACAGAACCCAGTCAATAGCATTTATCGGGAGTTGTAGCATCTCGTGATGTCTTTATGAACGAAATTAGAGATCAGAGTCCTGCTCCCAGGCTCTGCTAAGCCTTTCCCTCCAAATCCAGCTCTGCTGGCCTCTGCAAAGCCCTTGGGAGCAGCCAGGGATGCAGAACGTGCCTGGTGACACAAACACAGCAGTGAGGGATCAGATTTGGGGTTCCGCATCCCTGGGTGCACATTTTGCTTTGTTCAAGTCAGCAGTCCTGGCTGTGGGAGCCCCCGTTCCTACGGGGCTGATGTTTGGCTGTTGAAAAACAAACGGGGATATTGGTTTGGGCATTTGCTGTTACCTCATGCACGTGAAGTGCCTAAAGATGCGACCATTTAAATATAATAAATGTGCAACCGTGATGTGTTTAAATATAATAAATGTGCAGCCACGGTGATGTTTTCAGCCGGTAGATATCAAAGCACTTTATCTAAACACTGTTTATCTATCAAACATGTGAAGAGAATGTTTATTTCCTGTGTGCTACAGGCAAGTGCCCTGCAGGCCATACCCCCTCAGGCTGTTTGGGCAGGTATTTCAGCCTTGCAGTTGATCATAATTTTAATTCATTGCAGTAAGAAAATTCCTCTGCAACCAACTTTTTTTTTTTTTTAGAGGTTTGATCTAATCTCTTACAACTACAGATCAAAGGTAGTGAAAGCTGGTATTAAAGGATTAGCTAGGTCACATTGAAATATGTTTTAAAACAAGCCCGGGGACCTTTAGCTTTCCTGAAGCAAGTGCACACCCAAAAAAGGATTTTTAGGCTAACTCTCTGTGACTTTAAACAGAAAACAAACCGCTGGATTAAATCTGTGAGTCATTCCTTCAGGTGCTGTGTGGAGCACTTTATGTAACACAAGCCTGGAGAATATCAGCCGTGACTGAATCTCTCCCAGCACAAATCCAGAGCGGAATTTAAATTCAGTGTAGGCACACGTGCTCGGCTTCCCGTGTTTTTATTCTCTTTTGATGATTGCTTGTAAGTAATTAGCAGCTTCAGCCCAGCCTCCTTTTATCTCTTTCTCTGGCTGATCTCTCCTGTTTCCATTTGTCACAGGGGTGCTTTTTCTCTGGCTGTCAGGTGAAGATGAGTGTTTCTTTCAAAGATGTTGATGCCACTCTCTGGACCATATCAAGCCATTATTCCTTTTTTTATTACTGGAATTTCCTCATTGTAGTGAACTTCGAGAGTGTCACACAGCAAAAACTTCACTTTAAACGAGAAGTGCTTGAAAGTGGCATCAAATCCGATCCTGGGCGAGGCTCAGCATTTCCAGTAAACTCCAAACCTGCTTCAGGAGGTACCAGAATGATGAACTCAGGTTGGCTTTGTGGCTGGGTTTTCTTTCCAGGCAAGGCTGGGCTGAGCTGTAAATGTCTGTAAGACAAGTTTTAAAGTTTTTCAGACAAAAAACCATCGTGTTTCTCCCCAAACCTGCCAGGCTGTGCTCCATGGGAGGGTGTCTGTGCCCAGCCGATGCTGTTGAAATAATCTTGGTGTTTAGCTGGAGTGAACGTGCAGGACTCCATCTCAGAGCGTTTTCTATTCAGCACAGATAAAGATTTGTGTTGATTTTTCTCCCTTGGGGTGCAGATCGTGGTCGCTGGCGTTCACAGCCATCGGCTGGGGCTGGAGGCTGTTTTGGAGAGATAAGCCAGGCCAGCTGTGTGCAGCCAGCAAATATTTCACTGCTTCAGAGATCCACGAGCTGGAGATGCAGCAGATACAGGGAATTATTGATTAGCCTTCAGGTAATGAAGACCTCTTGCCCTTTTAATTACCCAGCCCTGGGCAGTCGAGGGGCTGGGAGGCAAACGCAGCACTGAAAATTGCTGTAAGAATGAATCTGACAGAGAAATTGAGTAATTTGGGCGTTTTTCTCGTTCTTGTAAACTTCTGACAGCACATTTCTCTGGTGCCCGGCTGCTGAGTAACCGTGTCCTCAGATTTGGCACAGCTGAGGGTTCGTCCAAACGTGTTTTATTAACCTTAGATTAATCTTGTTCATTATTTATCGCTCCTTTTATTAAAAGCTGCATTTGAGGCCCAGAGCTGTGGTGTGATGTAGCTGGGCAGCAGAGCTCAGACTCAAAGGGAGAATTACCAGGTGATGCTTTTGTCCAGGTTGATTTCCTTAAATTGTTCTGCAGTTATTTAAGGCTGGAAGATAAAAAATTGATCCAGTGGTGCTGGCAGGGCAGTGGAACAGTCTAGAGGCCCACAAAAAAAGGGGCAGTGCATAATTCATGTAGCTTTAACATTCAAATAAAACTGGGAAAGAGAAAAATGGTCAGAAATTCCAGGAATTGCAGAGGACTGGAGTGTGTGGAGAGGAGCCTGGAGGGTTGGGTAGGGCCATGAACACGGAGTGTTGTGCCAGGGATTTGTCTTTCCCGGATAATCCCCTTTTCCCTTTCCCCAGGGCACTCTGGCAGGGTGTGGTGGCACTTGGGGCCTCTTTTCCTGCTCACATTTTGTGATTCACGGGGTTGTGGGTGTTGATTGCTCAATCAAACCGCAGTGAAATCTGAAATTATGAAATCTGAATTGTGGATATCCCCTACAAGCAGTTGGCAGATTTTAATAAGCAAGTTGAGAATACAGAAGGAGTTCACAGGACACTCATCAGATAATCAGTTCAGCTTTAGCATTGCCCAAATTTGCTGTAACCTTCACTTAAGAGCAGTTTGAACACCGAGGAATGGAAGCAATCAGAGCAAAAAAATGAGAAGTCTGCGAATTATCCACCAAAAATCAGCTCTCGATGAAGTTTTTACAACAGCAGCGGGTGTGGCTGGGGGGTTGTACAACAAAATGTTATTGTAGCATTTGGATGTGTAAAACAAAGAGCTGGTGGGAATGTTTGGCACAGGAACACACCCAGAGCCGAGAAATTTGTGCTAAATCTCTAAAAGCAAAATGCTAAATGCAGCTCTTCCTGCCCATCACCTGCAGTGCAGCAGCTGAGGGAGCAGCTTCTCTCCAGGAAAAACTTCACTGCTGCTGTTGGCTGGGAATAGCAGGGAAAACGGAGTAAAACAGACAGGAAAACTTCAGCACTCCCCATTCTGCGGAAAATAATTGAGTTTTGAAAAAATTAAAAAAATAGCCATGATTTTACAGAAGTGCCTGGATTTAAATTGTTTATAGCAGGGGATGAGCCTCACCTCTCCTTTCAAAATGTCTCCAAATTATTTAATGTTTCAATCGTAGTTTAGGTTGCTTGGGACAGTTTAAAGGGAGGATTTCATAATTTCCCTAATTTCATGTTTTTCTCTTGCCATGTGTAATGGAGCCTAATTTTTGTGCATCGTGATTTCCAGAAAACCTTCTGGTTTACACTGAAAATCAGTTCCCACCTGTCCAGCTTGAGAGTGACAGAGTAGGTGATAACAGAGGAATTATAGCAATCATTAAAGGTTGGATTAATCTCTGTAACTTTCAGTAAAGCCTATAAAAAATAATAGTGTATTGTACCCACACTGTTCTTATTAAAAATGATAAATGACCCCCATTTCTTGGCTAATACTAATCCCAAAATTTCATTCTTCTCCTCAGCTTTATGGCTACCATAATCTTGAGATTTTAATAGCTTTTCCCATAATAGCCACAGAGACCTTTTTAAGTGGCAGCCCTGAGTTTATGGAAGAGACTTTTGAACAAAAAGAATCAAGAAGAGTTTCTTGTACTTAAAGGCAGAGACAAGATATGTGCACGTCTCAAGACAAGCAACCAGAGAATGTTGTTTTGGCAAACCACAGGCCTGGTTTTAATAATTACTCGGAATTTCTGTGCAGTTTTCACTACAGAGTAGATAATGGAAGTGAAGAAAAATAAGGTTACTGCTTGTCCTGGGTTTGTGCAGGGGTGACCAGGCAGGAGTTCAATGCCTGCTTTGGGATTGCAGCTCGTGGAGTTTCTCCTTTCCTTTGAAAACAGCAAATGCAGGTGAGAAATTGAGTAAATTCTATGTTCGAGAGACGTGCTTGAATCTGCTTTAAAGGGGGAATGAAAAGTGGGGTAAATTAGGCAAAAATCACATGAAAAGAGCCCCAGATTAGACAGGAGGAGTTTGTAATGAATTCCCCAAGGAATTAGAGCCTAATGTGTGGTTGGAAAAGCAGGGCTTGCCTGTTGCTGCTGATTCCCTGTGCTCCAAGGCTCTGTGTTGGTGACTTTGGGAAGCGTTCCCATCACCAGGAGCCACCTGGGGCTGTGTTTCGAGGGTCTGTTTGCACAGGAGTTACAAATTGCCTGTGGGATGTGAGCTGCCTGTCACTTCCAGAGCAATTAGAGAGGGAGACCTTATCAAAAGGAATCCGTCAAGTTGGAGAAGCCATAAATATTGCACCAGGATCTCTCAGGAAATCAGAGGCAGTCGGAGGGAGGATTTATTTACATGTTGCTGCACAAGCAGGTGCATTTAGAGAAGCTGCACTTCGTGCTGTTCCCTGGGCTCGGTGTTCCATCAGTCCCGTGGTGCTGGAGAGAGGGAGAGAGAGAGAGAATGAGCCAGTTTTAAATATTATGTATTTAATGGATTGATCCTGATATCCAGTCCCGTGTCATTTGGGCAGTTGGATCTTTCTGGGTAGGAAGGCAGAGCTGCACCTCCAGATCTTGACTGTGTTTCTCAGGTTTATGCAGCCAAATTAACAGAGTTTGAAGATGGAGCTTTTGATGTTTTGCCCTCTAGAAATGGGACTCCTTTAGTCCCCCCTGTGCTGGGTTCCTCGTTTTGGAGGGATCCCAGCTCCTGCATTTGTTCCTCTCTTTGATCACACCTCCTTCTCTCGCACAGCCTCCTGTGCCCTGCTTACCCAGGGCTTCCAACCCTTCAATATTCTATAGCAATGTATTTTAAATATTTTTGAATATTGTATAGCAATAATGGACTGCTCCTAATATCAGTTCTGTGTCATTTGGGCAGCTGGATCTCTCTGGACGTTGATAGGAAGGCAGAGCTGCACTTTCAGATCTTTACTGTGTTTATGCAGCCAAATTAACAGAGTTTAAATGTGGCTTTGGGGGAGATTTTGATGTTTTGCCCTCTAGAAATGGGTCTCCTTTAGTTACTGCCACCATTTTGGAGGGATCCCAGCTCACCAGCATTTGTTCTTCTCTTTGATCACACCTCCTCCTCCTCTCGCACAGCCTCCTGTGCCCTGCCTACCCAGGGCTTCCAACCCTTAAATATTCTATAACAATATATTTTAAATATCTTTAAATATTATAGAGCAATAATGGACTGCTCCTAATATCAGTTCTGTGTGATTTGGGTCTCTCTGGACATTGATTGGAAGGCAGAGCTGCACTTTCAGATCTTTACTGTGTTACGCAGCCAAATTAACGGAGTTTGAAGGTGGCTTTGGGGGAGATTTTGATGTTTTGCCCTCTAGAAATGGGTCTCCTTTAGTTCCTGCCACCATTTTGGAGGGATCCCAGCTCCTGCATTGGTTCCTCTCTTTGATCACTCCTCCTCCTCTCGCACAGCCTCCTGTGCCCTGCTTACCCAGGGCTTCCAGCCTGGCCCTCAGCTCCAAGGACAGAATTATCCCAGACTCTTTAACTGAGGCAGAGCCTGGGAAAAGCTCCCACAACGATGATAGGGTTGGAAAGTCTTGAAAATGCCAGCACAAGGGCTCTCCATGGCTCTCACCAGCAAAGAGATGAGAACTCCTCAAGCCAAAGGGATCATTAGCCCACAAGCACAGAACTAGAGACAATGAAAATATTTAACCTGGAAATTAGAGGGTTCTTAGCAATTAGAGTGATGCTGGCTCGCAGAGAAAAGCAGGAGCCCTTTCTGGGGTGTAATTACACCTACGAGACCTCCTGGGAGAGGATGGGAGGGACAGGGATTGATCCAGAAATTGCCTCCCCACTCTTTTTCCGTGGTCAGTTCATTTCCACAGGCAGGGCAGAATTGCAGAGCTCAGGGACTCTAGTGGAAACCTCGTGTGTGAAGAGTCACTCCAATTTCAACACCTCTGTGCATCCCAGGGCAGGGATGTTTATTTGCCTGGTGCTGCCTGCTTCTGGAGGAGCGAGATAATTGTTCACCAAGAGTAAATTTAAAAAAAAAAACAACAAACTTAACTACTTGCAGAAAATAATAAGCTGGCTGAGAAGTGCTGCCTTGTTTGCTCTGAGTATCCTCTTGACATCAGCATGAGGCTCCTTCTAATGAGATGCACATGTGTAAATATGATGGTTAGATATTCCCTCATAAACAGAATTATCATATCTTCCTGGAAGTCTAAGCAGGCATTTTCAAGCCCTGTTGCTCAAAATAAATAAATAAAGGCCAAAAGGCTGCGTTCAGCCTCTTCTGGCTGCAAACAGTGGGACGTGAGGGCAGAATATATTTTCCAAAGTACCTAATGGCAGCTGAGGTCAATTACAGCCACGACTCATTAGAGTATTAAAATGAGAATATGATTTTTAGTATAATTAGTGTTCCCTTGGAAAACTGCAGCAGTCTGGTATCCACTTCAGCCTCTTTGAGTGTGTTTGGGTGTTTGGCTCGGGCAGATATAACAGGGTGAGACTGCATTAACCTCCCTCACAGCCTCTGCAACATCTCTCCCTTCTTCTTTATTGCTCAAATAACTTCCAAAGACGCCTTATAAAACACAGAGCGCTGTCTAATTAGTCACAGAGAAGATTACAGCTGCTTAATTTAGTGTTCGGTTTTCTGCTGATTCAGAAATTCCCGAGGAATAAAGAAAGCTTCCAGTGGGTGATAACAGGACTCGGCAGATCCTCAGTAAATTTGGCTTTAAAGGGGGGAAAAAAATTAATTAGGAGGGATGAAAGCAAAGCCACGAGCCAGGCTGGAATGTTCAGGACAAAAAGGTGAGATTCCTGTAAAATGCATTTTATTCTGGATGAAGCTGATGGAGTAGCAGGAATATCAGATCCGTGTGCAGGCTGGGAAGCGTCACAGCTGGAAATTTGCATTTGTAGTGATGCCTTTTTCTCTCTACTCCTAAAAATATGAGCCAGACACAGTTAGGGTGATAAAAGGGGGACCTTGATGTGAGGATCCTCAGGTGCACAAATTCAGGTGGAAAAGGCTGAGGATTCACCTCCCACGTGATGTGTGTACAATTTTTATAGGTTCTTCAAATCAGCATATCTGACAGGAACCCCCCAATTAGGAACCTGCCCAGTGAATTAATCCCCCAAATTCTCCCTTCTCAATTCTCCCCCCTCAGACGAGATCCAGGCCCCGTTTACAAAAATACGTCTCAAAAAGCCGTTTTCAGCGTCGGTTTCTAAAGAAAACCAAGATAGCAGAGGGATCCTGGAGTTTGTTTTGTCTTCCTGCCTAGGGAAATGTTGAAGCTAAGCTACGATAAAAAGTTACAAATATCTGTGTAAAGAATATGGAGAATATAGAAAAGTAAAAAAGGTAAAAACCAAAATGGTATCTGAGAATATAGAAAAGAAAAAAGGTAAAAACCAGAATGGCGTCAGAGGATATAGGAAAGAAAAAAAGGTAAAAACCAAAAGGACATCAGAGAATATAGGAAAAAAAATGAGTAAAAAACAAAATGGTATCAGAGGATATAGGAAAGAAAAAAAGGTAAAAACCAAAACGGCATCAGAGAATATGGGAAGCAAAAAAAGGTTAAAAACCAGAAAGGCATCAGAGAATATAGAAAAGAAAAAAAGGTAAAAACCAAAATGGCATTAGAGAATATAGGAAAGAAAAAATGTAAAAACCAAAATGGTATTTGAGAATATAGGAGAGAAAAAAAGGTAGAAAACAGAAGGGCATCAGAGAATATAGAAAAGAAAAATAGGTAAAAGCCAAAAGGGCATCAGAGGATATAGGAAGGAAAAAAGGTAAGAACCAAAAGGGCATCTGAGAATATAGAAAAGAAAAAAAGGTAAGAACCAAAATGGTATCCAGGAATATAGAAAAGAAAAAAGGTAAGAACCAAAATGGCATCAGAGAATATGAGAAAGAAAATAGGTAAAAACCAGAAGGGCATCAGAGAATACAGGAAAGAAGAAAAGGTAAGAGCCAGAAGGGCGTCAGCAGCCGTGGGGCTCATTCCGCGGGCTGCGATGGCTCCGATTTTCCCGCTCACAGCGGCTCCCTTGTGCTTGCAGAGCTCACCTACGCCTGGATCTTCAACGAGTACCCGAGCTTCGTGCACCAGGACAGCCGGCGCTTCGTGTCGCAGGAGACGGGGAACCTCTACATCGCCAAGGTGGAGACCTCGGACGTGGGCAACTACACCTGCGTGGTGACCAACACCGTGACCAACAGCAAGGTCCTGGGGCCGCCCACGCCGCTCGTCCTCAGGAACGACGGTAGGCACCTCCCAGGCTGGCCTGGGGGCTTTGCCGTGCTCTTCGTGGCCGGATGTCACCCCGAAATTTAAAAAGTGGCCTGAAATGTTTAGATTGGAGTCAACTGAGAGGTTTTTCCCCTCGCGCTGAGGTTCAAACTCACGGACGGCCAAAGTCGCTCTTCCCGCCGCTGGAGCAGCTCTGAGAGTCAGGCAGTAATTACAAAAGAAAAACCCATTGGGGGTTGGCCGAAGGCAGGAAACAAAATAGGTTTTAGAGTCTGTATTTAGGAGTTTTTCCCGTTTTACACAGCCCAAAAGTGAACAAAGGCACTTTGTTGTTTCGGTAACTGTTAGCTCAGCCTGTATTTCCCAGCAGAATTAGTGCTATTTTTAGTGGTCTGTGGAATAATGCAAAAAAAGGGAGAAGAAAGTAAAAGAGGATTTCTAAATTTATACAGACAATTGATCTGTATCATCGTCATTTTTGAGGAGATAAGAAAAATACATTTGCATGTTAATTTACAATTAAAATTAATTAAAATGTCTCTGTTTAAGGGATAGCAGTTGGGACATTTGTTCCAGGAATAGAAATGCGATGTTAGCAGCTTCTCCTGGAAGAAGATCCACTGTCACCTCGTGGGATTTGACAAAAAATTCCTTGCTTGGAAAATGCAGTTGCTGCAGCCTCCTGCCCATCCCCAATCCCGAGGACAGGGAGTGGGAAATGCTGTCGGTGATGGGGAATTGTCACAGCTGGGCTGGGAGGGTGCTGCTTTTCCAGCTCTGCTCCACATCTGCTCTCCCTCACAGGGAATTCTGGGTTCCCATAAACACGGCAGCAGCAAATCCGTCCCTCTGAGTCCACAGTGGCAAAGAGCAATGTTTAAATTTGCCTCATGCTAACAATTGCAGGGCTGAAATAGTATTTTTAAATATTCCAATAATAGGATTTTTTTGCGAACCCCACTGGAAGAGCTGGAGAGGGACTTGGTACAAGGGTGTGCAGTGACAGAAGAAGGGGAAATGGCTTTCAACTGATGGGGCAGGGAGAGATTGGGAAGGAATTGTTCCCTGGGAGGATGGGGAAGCTCTGGCTGCCCCATCCCACTCCAAAACCTGCTGGGAGCATCCAGGTGTTGAGAGCTGCTGTTACTACAACACTTCTCTATTTCTCTTTAAAATGTGGGATTTTCAACAGCAGGATTGAAACAGGAACAGTAGGAAAGGACCAAAACAGTCCTGGAATAAAATTGCCACCAGCAGCAGCTGTACAGGAGAATTAAACTGTAACATTTCACAGGTGTTGTCAGGAAATGCAAATCAAATCCTCAGACAAACCAGCCTCCTCCTGAATTCCTGGCACTTGCATCCCAAAGCACGTTTTTAAGCCTTGAAATTGGAAAAAAGGTACCAAAGCCTGTGAGATGCCAGCACATGGAGCATGTGATGTGCCATGACGCTGGGAGTGCTCTCCAAGCCTCAAAGCCAGGGTTTCAGTCCTTTATTTCCTCCTCTGTCCCTGCCACCTGCACAGCTCAGTCAGATGTGAAATCACCCAGGAACAGCAGGAAAAATGAGGATTTTTCTGCATGGAAATGATCATGGATTCAGGATGGAGATGTCTCAACTGCTCTGATGTTGCTCCTGTAGAGAGGAGACAGCAGGACTCACTTCATTCCCTGTATATATTTATGGAGATGGGCAGGGTGTCACTGCAGCAGAAGCCTTGTGGCTTTTCCAGGTACAAATCCTGATTTTTCCAGGTACAGATCCTGATTTTTCGGTGGTTGGAGTTGGCAATGAGGCTGTGAGAGGCCAGAGCAGCAGGGCTGAGGGTGCTCCTGGCTGTAGCTGATGTCCCACAGCCCCAGGGAAACATTCCCACCCCACTGAGGGGTTTTATCCCCCTGGGATTTCAGCTCTCCAGTCCCAGCCCAAGGCAAAGAAATGGGAATAAATAAAAAGTGAGTCAAAAGAAGGGGGAAAAAATCTCCACAAGTTCAATCAGCTGCTGCTTTGGAGAACACGGGGAAGTTCTTGGCTTGACTGAAGCTCACCCAGCAAATATTTAGCACAGGTTTTGGAGAAATTTAGGCAAGATTGCAAAGATTTGGCAGGTCCCAGGTGGGAAAACAGGATTTTGAGCTTTTGGAGGGTGCAGAGTTAACATGCAGAGGGCTAATGAGTGACGTGCCACGTCATTCTCGTTTGTACAGTTTGTAAATGCTGGGATGTCACCACAGAATCATAAATTCCCTGTTTCATGTGCCAGGCAGGACATGAATGTGGGGAGAGTACCCACATTTTTAATAAATGCATTTAATTTTGACACCTGAGGCTGTGCAGCAGCTACTTTGCTGAACATTTATTTGCAATTAATGTGGTGGAAGAAAGAAGCCATAACCTGCTGTTGCATCAGAGCAGGGAACGTTCAGGCCAGCAAGCAAAGCTGGGCTTGGTGTAAGCCTCACACTGAGCATTTCCAGCTTCATCACTGGAAAATTAAAGGAAAAAAGCAGGATTTTCTTGCATGCTGTGTGAAAAGCAAAAGCAGCAGGGCAATCCCAGGCCAACACCAGCAGCTCTGATGTGCCCCAGTGTCACTGCAGGCTCATTTCTGCATTTTTGGGATTCACCAGGGCTGACCCAGCTCCACTCCTCCCTTGGCCACCGTCCAGGCAGCGCCGCACTGGTGAGATTTGAGCTGCAATCATCAATTAGCTGATAATCACTATTGGTGGAATTCTGCGTGCCGGGTTTAAGACAGTGCAGTGGCTGGAAACGGAGCCATTTGTCAGCGGTGTAATGGCCTTTTTATGTGCACAAATTTTTAAACACAATTTCATAAAGAGGCTGCCACGCTCCGTGATTTAGTGGGGCAGTAAAAAAATAAAGAAATTACCCGAGGACTAGATGATCTCTGTGCATTGAAATCCTGGAAGTTAATAGAAATATCTCTGTTAACTCCAGGGATTTTAAAACTTTTTCCTAATGGCTGTTTGCTCCACGTTTCATTTCTAGAAGATGCTGAGCCTCCCTGGTTATTGCTCCCCTTGTTTCGCAAGTTACCTGCAAAAATCCTGCATATTCAAAAGTGAAAAAGCAACAGAGCCATGAAGAGATTTTAATCTTTGGCAGATGGTGTGGAGAGTTGGTTCAGCTTCTCCTCTGGCAGTAAATGGGAAAAGAGCCCACACTCCACGGCTGTTAGGAACGGGCCATGTTTAAAATGAATGGATTAATTGGGCAAGTAATGATGTATAGAACAGCTCTGTGCTAGCCCGGGAACACTTGTGAATTTGCTGCTGAAATCCAACCAAGCCTGAGCATCTCCTTCCTGTTCCCAGGGGTGATGGGAGAGTACGAGCCCAAAATAGAAGTGCAGTTCCCAGAAACGGTTCCATCTGCCAAAGGAACAACGGTGAAACTGGAGTGCTTTGCCTTGGGCAAGTAAGTTTGGATCCATTATTCTTATTAATTATTATTCCTGCAGCTTCTCACGTTCGTGCTGCCGGGTTTGTGGAGTTTGCAGCAGTTCCTAATGATCCATTTCCCTCAGCAGGAGTTACTTGTGGCCAGTTTTCATAGCAGCCACAGGGTTTGGGGACTCTTTCTGGAGTAAACACTGGTAACACTTCCAAAATGTTGGGACTGGTAGGAAACTCATCACAGAATGGATGATTTGGGTTGGAAGGGACCTCAAATCCCATCCAGTGCCACCCCTGCCGTGGGCAGGGACACTTTCCAGTGTCCCAGGCTGCTCCAAGCCCCAGTGTCCAGCCTGGCCTTGGGCACTGCCAGAGCAGCCACAGCTTCTCTGGGCAACCAGGGCCTCCCCACCCGAAAACGGATGTGTTTTTACAGTAAAACCTCAAAATCAACTGGGTCAAACCAGCATTTTAATAATGAAATCATTGCCTCCTGCTCTGAAGGCTCTGTGAGATACACCGTGATAAACATATTTATATTGATGTCACACGTAACGCTCCCCTAATAAAACTCCTCTGGCTCAGTGCCAGGCTCCTCGCACTGACCACACCCATGGCTTCCTCTGCCAGCCTTACTTTGCTTTATTTCCCTCTTCAGCCCAGTGCCTACCATCAGCTGGAGGAGGGCGGATGGGAAGCAGATGCCCAGGAAAGCCCGGAGGCACCGCTCCAGCGGGCTCCTCGAAATCCCCAACTTCCAGCAGGAAGATGCCGGGCTCTACGAGTGCGTGGCTGAAAACGTGAGGGGGAAAAACGTGGCACGAGGACAACTGACATTTTATGGTAAGCAGGCTGCCTGCTTTCAGGGCTTTGCTGCAGCCGGTGCAATCTGCAGTAAATATTTTGCGAGGACGTAATTTTGCGAGGAGATTTTTGAAATGACTTCCTTTTGGGATGGCGCATCTCGAGAAGGGTGTAATTTGAAATAAAACCTGGCTGAGTGGTGCATATTAATTGAGAATCAGAGCAGCTGGAACAAAAACACATCCCTGGAAGGACATTGGCATGGAAACGTGCTGGAAATGCTTGGAAAGGGCTCATTTGCCTTCTCGTGGCTGGGAGGGCAAGGCAGGAAATCTGGGGGAGCATCCTCGTGTTACAGCTTGGGATTTACCATGTATGGGTTGCCCCAGCTTTCGTGGATAAATGTTAATTGCTGATAACCAATTAAGAGCTGCTTTCAAGAGGATCAGTGATTGCACAACATGGAGAGTTGGGATTTAACACTGCCAGGGCAGAGCCCTCTCCCCTCAAAGGCTTTCTGCACCTGCTCTTCCCTCGCTGAAATCAGAGCTCTTGAGCCAGGCGCTGTAAAATGCCAGACTCCAGCTTCCCAGGCTGCTCTGTTAAACAGAAGATGCATTAATGCCTCTGATCCTGGTGCCCATCCCCAGATTTCTGCTGGGAACAGCCCCACAAACTCAGAGTGTGGCTTTACCTGTGTGCTCTTGAGTGAGAGTCGCAGGGAGGGGATTTGGGGGCACAGAGGGCTCTGGGTTTGGTGCCAAGGTTCTGTTTGAGATGTTTTGGAGAGGAGAAGCTGCAGGTTCCACATCCCCCTCACAGGTGTGCAGAGACCTCCACAGCATCAAAAGAATCCTGGTTTTTTTGCTGCCTTGTTCCCATCTCCAGGAACAAAATTGTGTTGTTCTTTATAGAAAATACAGACAAAAATTGAGGCTTTTCTCCACCAAATGCTCCTGAGGGCCCAGCTCCTGTTAGCAGGGAAGATGGGGTTGAACTCCAGAGATGAGGAGAATGGTTTTTTATTTATAATAATTTTGACACAGAAAAAGAGTTTGGGAACCAGGCCTCCTGGCAAAACTAATTGAATTTGGTGGGTAATGTAACATTTTTTTAAAAAGTAGGGATATGTTCAAATTGGAAATATTTCTGAAAGACATTTCATTTAGAAATCAGAACTTTGTGTTCCATTTCAAATAAACATTTCTCCTTTTAAAACGGAGGGAAATATAAAATGAGACAAAATTAAGAAGGAGTGAAAGAGCAAGATAAAGTGAAATCTTTCATGTTAAGGAAAGAATCTGGGGTTGATTGGAATGAGTTTTCATTTTTTTAATTAGATGATTTAAAGATTCCTTTTTCTGTGCTGTTTCTCCTGATTTTTCCCATGTGGAGAGTAAATTAAAAGACTCATCAGTTGTACGGTTTTGCTCTACCCACGGCCAAAGCTGCCTTCCTTGGAAAGCAGTAAATGGAGTTTGGAATACTCCCACCACAGCATATATTGAGTTATAATCTCATTACTGTAATGAATTTACCGCTCTGGATCCTACACAAAAGCTGCCACGGTGGCTCGTGCTGCTTTCCACACCCGTGGTGGCATTCCAGTGAGAAGCTCGAGGTTTTTTGGGAAGAGGAGTGTCCTGCTCTCAGTCTGGCGTGCTGGGAAGTCTTTCCCTCTCTTCCCTGGGAGTGGAGGAGTTCCCGAGGGAGAGGTGGCAGCCGGACGCCTCCCCTGTTGCAGGTTTTAAAGATAATTCTCTAAAATATCGTCCTTGTTGTCTTGAGGATGGTGATTTTCCAGGGGAGTAGTTTGTTTTTTTTAGGATAACTCGTGTTTTGCAGCCAGCACTGGAAATAGATCTCTTAAAAAAGAAACCCAACTTGAATTCTGTACTCTGGGCTCTGGAGTTTTGAACGGCAGCAAAAGTTTTAAGGGAAAAGTAACCTATTGTAAAATTTCATCCAAATAGTTGAAGAAAAGAATGTCATTTTCCTTAATAATCCTTCTTTATAAAGCTGAGAGGTGTTATTTAATTATTGAAATAGAACTGTAATGGTGGCAGAGCTTTCTAGTTGCTTTTGGAAGGTTGAGGCTGGTGCCTGGAGAAGGAAACACTCTGGAGGTGCAGAAAGGGGCAGGTTTGGATGGATTTTAGGAGGAATTTTTTTATCATGAGGGTGCTGAGGGCCTGGCACAGATTTCCCAGAGCAGTTGTGGCTGCCCCTGGATCCCTGGCAGTGTCCCAGGCCAGGCTGGACAGGGCTGGGAGCAGCCTGGGACAGTGGGAGGTGTCCCTGCCATGGCAGGGGTGGCACTGGGTGGGATTTGAGGTCCCTGCTGCCCAAACCCGTGTGGACTCAGTGTGATCTGGGTTTCCAGAGGCGCTGCCCTCGTGCTCTGCTGTGCTCTGCAGGTCACAGCGAGGCTCTGACAGCACAGCTCCTCTGAGCCCAGTTATCAGCCTCTGCGCATGGCATAAAATAAGAAAAGAGAAGGAAAAGAAATTCAAGTTTGCCTGCTCGCTGTAGATAACCCAGCGTTGTCAGCTGCTCTCAGTGCTCCTGGAAGTAGTCAGGAAAGGTTGACTTTTACTGTGTTTCACTCTTGTATCGGTGTTTATTTTCTCCTCCGTTAGCATATCAGTGACACTGAAGTTCTCTGGCATCCTTGTTGCAGCAGAAAAGGTTAATTAAATGTGCAAGATCCGTTCTGGCTGCATTTTCTGTGCTCTGAGCCCCTGCACCAGGCTGTGTTTTACTGCTCTCCTCAAGCATTTGTTCCAGGGCTGTGTCCCCCTTGATGGATCGACCTTCCCATGGCAACGTGTTCCTGTTAATGCAATTACAACCACTCACTCCTGTTTCCCTGGCTGATGGAGCTTTGAGTGACACATTTCCTTGCTGGGTCTCTTGTTCTCCCTGCTGGCCCTGCCTCAGGTTAATTCCTGGCAAATCCTGGTGGCATTCTTGGGGCTGTCCCTTGCAGGGCCAACGACTGCACTCGGTCCTTGTGGGTTTCTCCCAGCTCAGAATATTCCCTAATTCTGAATTAACAAATTAAGGCCGCTCAGCCTCTTCTTTTCCACGTTTTAGCAGCTCTAACTGCTGGTGCTCCCTTCCTGACCTGGCAGCTTGTTCCCTGTGCCAGCTGAATCCCGTGGCTGAGGCGGGTGAGGTCCCAGCGGGACACAGGGTTCTCCTCTCCCAGTTTCTCCAGTTTGTCCCAGTTTCTCCAGTTTGTCCCAGTTTCTCCCGGCAGCGAGGGCCCTCCTCACCCTCAGCTGCGTGTTTTGGGATGCACTCCCATTGACCTGATTGTATTTTTAATCTGGCTGCTTATAAATTTTACATTTGCTAACCCTCCGCAGGGCTGAGATTTATATCCTGAGCAAACAGCAATGCCAACAATTATTTTGTTCCTGGCAGGAGTACAGTAAACAGATTACCTTAACCAGCTAATTTAAAAAGAAATTGCCTTTTTGTTCATAAAACCAGCATCAAGGAGATGCTTATTTATTATTGATGTTTAATTCACGGTCAGTTTAGATGCTGTTTCAGCCCAATCTTCTTTTGTTGATATTTGTGACCCTGAGGCTGCTCATCCCTGGGTTTGAACTCCTGGGACTCTGATGAGTCAATGCAACATCTTGAGATTCCCCTTCCCAACAAAATATTTAGCCTGAAAAGCAGAAAATGTGAAAAATAGCTGCTGGTTGAGGTGATCTAAACAGAAACATGCTCAGTGGGGCTTGGGGTGGCAGTTCTGGGCAGGGCTGAGGAGCTGCACCACCACTGAGAATGTTTGTTCGCCAGGATTTTGACCCAAAACATGAGATTTGTCCCTGGTTTTCCAGTCAGATCAATGCTGGGAAATATCCAAGCTCCAAACCAGCTCAGTCTGAGGCAGCAAAGAGGCAGCTGCTGACTCAGCATCTCCCATCCCCTCCTTCCCTGGCAAGGCAAGGAGAGGAGGAAAATATTGCAGCTCCAATGTTTTCCAAAAGTGTCAGTGCAGCAGCATGGGCGTTAGCAGACAGACAGACTTCTTTGTCACTAATTACAGTTCTTTGCAGCATTTTCTGAGATATTCAGCAGAACCCATTTAATTGCCTGGGCCCCTTTGCAGATTAAATCCTTCTCAAATCCAAGTCCCGCTAGGAATTTGTGAGGCTCCTTAATTTTGTAGTGAAAAGAGTCCCCCTTTCATCAGCAGGCCTGTGTTTTATTTGGGCAAAAGCCACTTTATGCCACTCTGTCAAACAGCCTCAAATGTAAATCAGATTATGCTCTTCATTATGGCCAGAGATCTGAAAAGGAAATTTGCACAAGTGAAAATAAGACGATTTTATGTCTGCTCAGTTTAGGTCCCAGATCACAAATAATTTGCTGAAAATTTGAATAAAATGAGTTTCTGGACTGGATAAAAATACAGGAAAATTCCTGTAAATAGGGCAAGTGTATTATTATATTATTAGTATATTATTATTAATTATCTTTCACATCACTCACTAGAAAACCCTGTTGTCACCTTTTGCACAGGTACCTGTTAGGACAGGAGGGAGTAACTGTGAGTTTTGAATTCTTTGCTGCCCAAGGGAAGTCTTGCATCCAGAACAAGTTCCTGCACAGAGCACAGACGTGTTTCTCATCGGCTTTTCCTTTTCCAAGGGATTGCTGGAACCCTGCTTACAGGGAAATCCAATTTTTAGGAGATTCAGGAAAAGTCTCATATTGTTATCATTGTAGCTTGGAGAAACATCTCTGCAGCAGGAGAAGCAAAAATACAATTGAAACACAAATAGAAATGAAATGTGAAGGCTACTCATAGAGCAGCCCACACCTCCCTTACACCCCTGAGCAGCTGCACTTCAGTGTCAAGATGAAAAAAAAAACTAAATCCATCCCTGTGGGTGTGCCTGGAACACCCACAGCCCTTTGGTGCCCACAAAAACCGGGGAGAAAATCCTGTGATGGTGCAGAACAGCTCATGGAACACGAGGTAAATGAGAAGTAGGGACAGTTGAAGTGTTTTTATCAGCTGCGTTAACTCCTTCAGATCTTCCTGTGTTTCTTTTCGTCTGGTGTTTAATATTTTAGTGTCAAGCAGAACTCCCAGGCTGGGTTATCAGGGTCAGTCTGGTCGAGAGTATCTAGTGGTGTTTCCAAAGACTCAGACAAATGGAGATTGTTTAGGTGCAACATTCCATCAGATTGGTTTGGTGTAGAGGATTTGCACACCTTTAAGTTGTATGGATTTCAAACAGTCCTTCACTGGCAGTAGAGGTCAGGAGGAAGGAAGGGAAGAAAGAGGAAAAGTGGGAACTTGAGGTCTGGCTTCACATCCCTGTGATCTTTGGGAAGGAAAAATCGGGGATCTGAGGGGTTTGTGCACACGAGCTGTGTCCCCATTTGGGGCAGGATGATGTGTGCACAAGCCTTACGCTGCCTGCACTCTTTATTTCCAATTCCTCATCTGTTTTTTTCCCATCTGGTTGTTTTTTATTTTCACTCCTTACACTTGGCTTTCTGGTCTTTAGACTGCTCTGATCCTGGGCTCAGTCTCAATCTCCTTAGAATAGAGATGGTAATGGACAAGTCATTCAGCCTTTCATCTGCCATTAATGATGAATTACACAGCCTGCACCAGGTCATCAGCTGCTAGAAATTGGCTTAGGAACACTGAAATCAATACCCACCAGCCGAGAATTGGATCCTGGATATGTATCAGCACCTCATTTGCTTGAGTCTTTTTGGTTGTTTTGAACTCACAGATGATAGCAGAGTTTAGCTCTGGTTTATTTCTCGTATTTCTCCCGTACTTCTGGGGGGTTGTTGCTAATTTCTGAGGTGGTGCATCATCACCTGCTGCATCATTTCATTTTCAAATGTCTTTTAGGACATGATTTCCAGTTCCTGCTTTGGCCTTTCAATTTATTACAGTGAAGGACAGACTGAATTTTTTTCTTTTAGAGAAGTAAGAATGTATTCGGGCATTTTTTCCTATTCACCTGGTTTTAACTGTCCCACTTTGTGTTGGTGAAGACTGAAAGGCGATCAAAGGTAAACAGGGGTTTTTTCTCACTGTTTCCATCACTTTTCTTCCGTCCCTCTGAGTACAAACTCCAGCTCTCATCTCCTAGGAGGGAGATTCTTCTTTAAAGCAATCCTTATGTAAGAGTCGTGCTTATATCTCTAAGCTTTTTCTTTCACTTTGTAGATTTAGCATATGAATTTTGCTTGCAACTCCGATGAATTCTTAATCAGCTTCCAGATTTTTCCTCCAGGATGTTTCCAAGGCCAGCGCTATCTTGAGTACTCCAAGCAGGGCCAAAATATTTCTTGTAAAAGAATTCCTCTTTGGTCAGCGCTGCTGAAATGATCCAAAGGACTTTTTTCTAGACCAGTCACAAATTAAACCTCATCGTTACCTCAGAGAACGTCGCCATACCAGAAAATGTTGTAGAGAGGAGCTGGTTTCATCCCCTTATTTGAATTATTTTAATTATCCTGCCTGAAATCTCATGTCGTGTTAGCTTGGTCCGATCCCCAGTGGGCGCCTGTCAAATTTCATTAGATTGTGGCCACTCTCCTTTGGTGGCTCAAACATATTTGCAAGCCCTGAGTATTCCCCAAGATGAAGGCAAGAGCTTCTCTCTGCACTGAACTGTTGAAAGGAGAGCTTGACCTAATTAGAAAAGGCTCCCAAAGAGCAGCAGAGAACGAATTCCTGTGAAACAAAGGACTCAGAGCTTCTCACTGAGATGATTTTTTGACCTGCGCTGCTCGTTCTGGGGTTGTCTGCACCATAAATGGCTCTGGGATTGAAAATTGAAGCGGTTCAAATAACTGGAGGGGGTGAAGGATGGCTGTGGCTGTCACCAAAGGGTGACGTGGGTTTGGGGAGGGCAGCTTCCAGCACTGCACGTTTCCATCTCAGCCCTCAGGGCAGGAGTTGGGATGAAAAACCCACAAACTACCCCAAAAATGCCTTTTGGACAGAATTTTCCTTATTTGGGGAAAATTATTATTTCCCTTATTTAGGGAAAGTTATCATTTCCCTTATTTGGGGAAAATTATTATTTCCCTTATTTAGGGAAAGTTATCATTTCCCTTATTTGGGGAAAATTATCATTTCCCTTATTTGAGGAGTCTGTATGAAATATGAAATGAGCATGAATTCTGAATTTTCTGACCTCCTCAGCACGGGAGTTATCTTTGTTTTTCCACACACTTGTGTTATAGAGCACAGCTTACCATTCATGGCTTTTCTTGATCTGCAGATTATTTCCAGTTGTTTTGTCTGGGTTTGTTTTTTGTTGTTGCTGTTGTTGTTTTCATGTGGGAAATCTGTAAAACAGCGCTGCAAAAAATAAAAAAGGCAAATGGATGTGTGTGGGTTTTATAGAGCTCCTTTCATGGGATCATAAAATTCCCTTCAAAATGATGAGTTAGATGCTGTTAGAATAGTAAATATGTAAATTCACGAGCAATTTGCAAATGTCCTTGAGCCACTGAACCCGCTGCAATTGCTCGGCTCGATGGAATTGTTCAAGTTCTCACTCCAGATGACAGAACTGACTTTCATCTTCCTGCATTTAAAGGCTTTCCCTTTCCTATCTCTTTAGATACAGACAATAAACAAGCTTAAAATATTACAGGGGCAGGAGGGGCAGCCAGGGAAATAAACACTGCTCGCTTTTCCTTTTACTTCTGCGTTGTCAGGGTGCTCAGTTCAGCTTTTTTTTTTTGGAGTCCCTTGGAGCTGAGATGCTGTGGGAAACTCTGCCGTGTCCTCTGTGCTTTGTAGGCACGTTCAGGGTGCCAGAGGTGGGGTTAAACACAACCTGAGCTCTCTGAATTTGTATTTCCAGCATCCCATCATCACAGATGTACCACTATTTGGGGTATAATCATACCAATTTGCCCTTTTGATGTGATATTTTTTAATTTATCCTTTTAAACCCATCTCTGCCCCCTGTCCCTATCCAAAGTTATGACCTGGCTTTGAGGAATCTTAATTTTTTCTCTGATTACACAGGGAAAAGTATTAATCAGGTTCTTGGAGACCTCTGCTGGTAATATCATCCTGCTAAATCAGATGTTCTTATGTCAAAATAGGGCAAATGCCCATTAAAAAAATCTGAACTCTGTTGTTTAGTGGGACTTTCTGAAAAGTATTATAGATACATTAAGATACTATTAATAATAAGATCTTAGATAGATTATATTGTATATTGTAAATATATCTGGACTGAAGGTAACTCTTAAGAAAATCTGAGGTTTTGTGTGGTCTTCAAAATCATGTGGCAATTTTACTGGAATTTAGTGGAGTCTGGCTAAACCTAAACTCTATTAAAAAAAAAAAAGCCAACAAACCAATAAAAATATGTGAAACGCTGTTAAAAATACAATTCACAAGTGTCTGGAAAGTGCCAGTGCCAGTTTTCACCAAATTCCACCAAAACGTGTCTCCAATATCTGCTTGTGGCCTTTCTAGGTTTATTCAGTGTCATTAATACAATGATTGGGTGCAAAGATTCTTCATTCCTGTGGCAAGACATGGAGATGTGGCCATAATCAAGACAAGACTGAGAGCCTGGACCTGAAGTAGTGCTTAGAACCATGCACAGTTACTGGAATCACCTCAACTTCAGTGCAGAAGTAGTTCGAAATTAAAAGTTTTGAAATCAGAAGCTAAATTTTAGAGCTTTGAAGCTCCAGTCATAGAGACCCTGAGGAGGAAAATGTCTCTATTTGAAGGACCAAGGGTGTAACTACTGCTTTGTTTTTGTAGGATGAGCAAGGTTTCTGAAGCTCCTCTTTTTCTTTAAGGGTTTTTACTAAAAATAAAATAAAAGCAGCTTCTGATCTTGCCCGTGCCACCTTCAGAAAGCAGCACTGGACTCAAGGAAGAGCAGTAATCTTTAGCAGTTCTTACAATGCCTTTTTTGGGCTACCTAAAAAGAGTAGGCCAGACAGAATTAAGGGAATAAAAAGCAGTTCTATTTATTGAAGGGCCTTCAGGTACATTTAGGGCAGACAAAGCCCCCCAGGGGCTGCACCCAAAAATGGACGATGGTCACGGGTTTCACACTTTTATAAGTTTGGTCCATTTGCATATTGGGGTTTAATCCTCCAATTACAGCTTCAGGTAATGAAGTCATTCACCCCAAGTTTGCTCCCCCCAACTCACTTTTGTTTCCATCTCTCAGGCCTGAGGCAGTGAGGTGTCCTTGATTGCCAGGCCTGGAGAGGAATTGTTGTGTCTGACCAAAATGGGAGAGCAGCAGCTGACACTGTGTGTGGAGTTTAGAGTGATCCACTAAAGAACTGCAGGGTTACAAATAGACGGAAACCATAAAAGCTAAAATCCTAACGTTATCAAATCCAGCTTTGAAACGTCCTGATAAGGGAAGAAACGGCCGTTTGGCAGCAGAGAGCTGCTGCTCCCAGGCACGAGGCTTCCCTCCCTGCTTGCCTTGCAGCCCAGCCCAGCTGGACGCAGCGGATCAGCGACGTGCACGCGGCCATCGAGGAGCGCGTGGCCTGGGAGTGCCGCGCCAGCGGCCGCCCCAAGCCCTCCTACCGCTGGCTCAAGGACGGGGAGCCCCTGCTGCCACAGGTAGGCACTGCTGGAACCCCCTGGGGAGGGGCCCGTGGGTGCTGGGGTGCTCTGCCTGCTCTCTGATCTCCAGGTGTTTGTTTTGGGTTGGGGAGGACGGAGGTGCTTTAAGATCGCGGAATTGCGGGATGGTTTGGGTTGGAAGGGAACCTTCGAGATCATCCAGTTCCACCCCTGCCACCTTCCACTACCCCAGGGTGCTCCAAGGCTCATCCATCCTGGCCTTGGACACTGCCAGGGATCCAGGGGCAGCCACAGCTTCTTCCTCCCCACCCTCGCAGTAAATCCCCCGTTCTCCCCATGCCTGGTGGCACCTCTCTACAGCTCCAGGGACAAGCAGGACACACAACAGCTCTACGTTCAGAGCTCCTCCCTGAAATGAAGGATCCACGCTGAAAACCTAGGGCTGGAAAGAAGAAGAAGGAATGGCTGAATGGGGTTTTGGATGCTGTCACCAGAGAATGATCACCTCAGATTAATTATTTTAATTTGTGATATTTGGGTCGAACTTCAAGTGAGAATGAAACTTTGGGGTTTCTGCTGGTCTTCAGTGGTGTTCCCACTCCTCCTGCTGAGCTGTGTCCCTGTGCAGGTGACCAGGAGCTGTGGAATCACACCCCTCCCACCACCTTGTCACCACAAACTCAGCCAAGTCACCAAAACTTTGCTTTCACAGTAGCCAGCACTTTTTCCCCTTCACTTCCTGTGAAAGAACATGGCGGCCCCAATTTCATCAAACCCTAATAAAAATTGTACAAACATTAAATTTCCACCCTAAGGCCAAAAAGAAAACCAATAGCTCTTTATTTTAGAATTATTATTTTTTTTAAAATGTCAAACTCCTGGGGAGGGAGGGAACACTTTGCTGTACTTATCAGAATTGATAACTCCAGGTCCATATCCTCAGGCTGACAAATGATAGCCTGGTCTTTCACTCCACACACTAATTTTGGTGGCTTCACGCTGGTCACTGGCAGATGGTCTTGTTCTTAAATCACGTTAGTGGCTGATATGAAGTAAAGGATCATTAAATTATTAGCATTTACATGGTTTTCAGTAAACTGCAGAGGATTTTAAGTGTTTCGTTCTGTGCTGGCTAAGATGGCAACCAGTCTTACTAGCCTGCATTGTCATATACACTCGAAATGGCCTCAAGCTGTGCCAGGGGAGGGTCAGGTTGGACATCAGCAGGAATTTCTCCATGGAAAGGGTGCTCAGGCATTGGAACTGCCCAGGGAGGTTTGGAGTCCCCATCTCTGGAGGTGCCCAAGAAACAGCTGTACATGCTATAATTTAGTTGCTACAGTGGTGTTTGGTCAAAGGGTGGACTTGATAATCCAGGAGGTCTTTTCCAGCTTTAATGACTCTGTGATTCCATGGAAATGCCGTTGTTTTAAATGTTTCTGAGGAGGGGGTTGGCTGAGATGTGCCACTGTGGAACAAAAGTGCATTTCTTGCTTCAAGCTTATCTCCTTGAAAGGGATATTAATCTAAATGCTTTGGGTATTAAATCAATGAGGGGTCAAGGGAAAGTCCTCCAATTTAAATTGCATTTACCAACTCCTATATTGGTTTTACCATTTAGTCTCTAGCCTGACATAAATTTGGCTGGCAGACAAATAAATTGGAGCATGCAAATTCTTCCCGCTACCGCCGTTCCGTTTTGTCCACCCCGCTGTAAAATACACCACAACAACCTCTGGGTTGGTGCTCTGAGGAGGCGTCTCCTTGTTCATTTTGGCGTTGGTTTTGCTGTTCCCCCAGGGCAGAGTGCAGCTGGAGCAGGGCTCTCTCACCATTCCCAACGTGAGTCTCTCGGACGCGGGGATGTACCAGTGCGTGGCGGAGAACAGGCACGGCGTCATCTTCGCCAGCGCAGAGCTCAGTGTCATAGGTGAGTTCACTTCCCCGGGATGCCTGGAGAGGCCACCTGGAACAGAGGCTGGGCAGAGTAAAGAAATAGAGCAGGTATTTATTGAAAAGGCTTTCAGAGGATGCACCTTGGGCAGCACAAGAGCCTGGCCGAGGCTACAGCCAAGATGGACGACAGGTCACGAGTTTTTACACTTTTATAAGTTTGGTCCATCTACATATTGGGGTAATTTGTCCAATTACAGCTTCAGGTGATAAAGTCCCATCCTCCAGTTTGTTCTTTTCAATTCGCTGTTGTTTACTTTCTTGGGCCTGAAGCTGCAATGGTGACCTTGGTTCTCAGGCTGCAAAAGGATTGTTTTGGCTAAGCTGTGAAGAGAACCTGCTAACACTCTGTATGAAGTTCAGAGTTATATACTAATACAGTACAGAAGCTGAAAAATAGGAGAGTTAAAATTTAAGGCATCACCCGAGCACTGCAACCCCCCCAAAACCACAGCAATCTCTGCCCAAGCTGCTTTTGCCAAGTTGCAGCATCTGAAGCAGAAGGGGATCTTTGACGATTTGTTTTTAAGGAAGGCGTGAAACGAAAACTTGAGGAAGCGGAGAGAAGAGAACAGATGTTTTTTACATCAGCCCATATTCCCATATTCCTCCAGGAGCTGGCAGGTGCATTCGCTCTCCTGCTGGTTACAGCAGTTTGTGGAGGAGCCTGAGCGTTGCCATTCAGAACATCAGGACGGTAAATGCCCAGTCCTGGGCTGCAGAGGTGACTCTGCTCAGGGCATGGTGACAAACCTCCTGGCTGGAGAGACCTTTCAGCAATCTCATGGCAACCAAAATGCTGCATCCCAAAGGGAATCAGCTTCTACCCCACAGTCCTGTGCACGCCTGCTCTGCTCCTCCCGGATGAAATCAGGAGAAGCTCATGTGAGGGAATACCTGAGGGGAGGCAGCAGAGATTATGGAGCCAGGATCTTCTCAGAGGTGCCAGGACAGGAGGCAGTGGCCACCAACTGAAACCCTGGAAATTCCGCTTAAAATAAGAAAAACTTTATTGTGAGGTTGGTTGGACACTGGAACAAATGGTCCAGAGACATTGTGGCATCCCTGTCCTTGGAGATGATCAACATCCAACTGGCCACAGCCCTGGGCAACCTCCTGGAGCTGCTCCTGGCTGAGCAGGGGTGGGGTGGGACCATCCCCGAGGTCCCTGGCAGGCTGTAACTCAATCCCAAACCATCTTCTTGTCCAGTGGCAGGCCTGGGAAATGCTGTGTCAGCGTAGGGATGTAGTTTCAAAGGATTAAACTGAATTCCTGATTACAGAACAGTGGTTTAGTTGTTCTCAAACCCAGCGTTCAGTAGCAGCATTCCCTGATTTACCCTGAAGAGCAAAGCACGAGGTTTTCTCCAGCTATGGGATTTTCAATTATTGGTCATTTTTTATCATCACTGATGGATGCCTGCATAGAAAAAAAATTCATTTGAAGGATTGTCTGTGTTGCTGGTGGAGAAAGGTACGATAATGCTCAATAAATTAGACTTCACAATGCTGAGATTTATTGGACATGAAAGAAATCGAAATAAACCCACTGATGCTTTTCCTGTCTATTTAAAACCTGGTAAAAAGGGACTTTTGGGAAGCAGGGAGACGTTTTCAGAGGAGAGAGGTTTGATCCTTGTTGGTGGGGACTCCCAGTGTGTCCCTGTTCCCATCAGCTCCTCGTGTCCAAACGAAAAACAAAGATTTTGTAGAGTCTGGTCTGACAAACCTGTCAGGGAATTTTTATTTGGCCAACTTCTCGCTTGGGTTCTGCAGCTCTGTTTCTGTCTGTCACAGGAAAAGCACCCAAAGGGTGTCCTGCAGATAAATTCCTGTGCATGTGTGATTTAACTTGGCACATTTTGAAAGGAAAGCAGCAGGTTTGCCTTTTCGCTGGAGTTTCAAAGGAGGGCAACATTCTGAGCCCTCCCTGGGAAGTTTTAGCTTTTAACCAGATCTGAGTGTTGAAATGGTTATTTTAAAAGGTCCTGAAGTTAAGCACTTGCTACTAGTGGTGTTTAATCATCTCGAGTGAGACTTACAGCAAAATTAAGTGAAAGAGAGAAATGGAAAATTACAGACAGAGCTTTTCTCGGAGTGATTCTTCTCAATTATTGTTGCCAATTATCTTGCCTGGAGTCTTTAAATAAAAACAGAATCCAGTGGTGCTGGACATTGTAGAATACATATTTTGAGATGCAGTCTTGTCTTACAGAATTCTCGGGCTAAATGTTCAAAAAACAAATTGAAAAAGTGAAATGTAGGCCTGGAGTGGGAAAAAAAAAGGTCATTAAAATCCCCATTTGATAAACAAAAAGTGTGAATAAATTAAATTCCTTACTCCTGAAGTGGCACAGGGAAGTTGTGGCAGTGCTGAGAAATGAGCCCAGAGTTTCTAAATGTCAAATGACAACGTTTTGAACGTCACAGAGTAAAAGCCACGGTGAGCAACTCCTCTGTCTCACACAGGAGCAGGAAAATGCAGAAAATTACTCACAAAAAACAATTTAAACTGCTTATTACAGAGATGGGAGTAACAAGATTATTCAAAAAATCTCTTTTGCTCATAAATTTGGGACAATCATCTGAGAAATTTGTTTCAGAAGTGATAATTAATAATGGTGTAAATAATAATGCATTTGGCTCTGAGTGCATTGGTGGGAAGTGTCCTCAAGATGTCTCCTTTAATTCGGGAGGGTTTTACAAAGCCAGTGCTGGGTTCAGGGCTTTTTTACAGTCTTTAATATCCTACCTGTGTTTCTCTGTGCTAAAATTAAGTCCCTGCCTGTGATTAGACATGGAAAACAAAACAGCTCAGAGATCACAGAACTCTGATTCAGGAACTTGGAGCACTATTGGGTCGTAAAGCCCATCCCATTTTCAGTGTGGGATTGGGCTTTATTCACCTCTTTGGCAGCGGGAATGAAATCCAAAAGAACTGAGGCAGATGAGGTGCCCTGAGAAAAAGGAATTTGCTGGGTTTTGTTTCCCAGCTGCTGCAGGTGAGCTTTGGATCCTGATCTCTCATCTGATCTCACGGAGTGCAGAGATAAGGGAGTCAAGGGCAGTGCTGAGAGCTGGAGGGATCCAAGGATGGAGCAGGAGGGATCCAGGGAGCAGGAGAGATCCAGGGATGGAGCAGGAGGGATCCAGGGATGGAGCAGGAGGGATCCAAGGATGGAGCAGGAGGGATCCAGGGAGCAGGAAGGATCCAGGGAGCAGGAGATATCCAAGGATGGAGCAGGAGGGATCCAGGGAGCAGGAGGGATCCAAGGATGGAGCAGGAGGGATCCAGGGAGCAGGAGGGATCCAGGGAGCCGGAGGGATCCAGGGAGCCGGCAGGGAGGGTGGAGAGAGCAGGGATTGCTGCCACTGCTCCAACAGAAAGCCAAGCTCCTGTCAGCAGCAGTTGTTCCTAAACCCCTTCAGCTGCCTCACCTTTTGCTCTGAGCTTTCTCCATTGAAAAGATTCATTGTCCTGCTTGATACCAGTGAAACCTCCTGGTTGTCTTGGGGGATTTCGGTGCCAGAGCTGCCTCAGAGCCCAACACAGGGATCATTGGAAAGCCTTTGAGGCAGGAATCAGGAGCCAAGGCATCTCCTTGTTCCCCGGGCTGCAGAGGGGCTGCAGGGCTTTGGGGTCAGCTCAGCGGGTGTCTGAGTGTTTGTCACAAAACACAGGAGTGTGCCCTGGGGGCAGGAGACGATGATTCTTTGTGCCCTGGAGCCAACAAGCCTCGCCTCACTTTGCTTGGTTCAGGGCCTGGCTGTGTCAGTGTCTCCCACCTTTATAGGATTAAAATAACCCAGTTTATGCAACAATTATGAAGAGAAGGCAAAAAAATGTCTGCCTTTCTGGAAATACTAACATTTCTGCTTAATTGTATGGGTTCTGTGGTTGTGAGAACTTCCCTGCCTGACAAAAGGATGATCGTGACACAGAGAAAGGAAATACTTTATACTCCTCATGCATGAGTGGTTCCTAGGGGTGCTGTCCCAGTAAGAAGTGCTTGATGGGGTTACTGGTTTCTCAGGTTTTTAGCTGAGCACGCATTTTTAAACAAATCAAGTATTTTTTGTAGTGAAAGAAGCACTCAGGTGTCTGTTTGCCCCATCCACACAGTTCATAAAGCCCAATCATTTAGGAATTGCAAGTGAGAAACAATCCTGGAATTCTGTAATGTACAGAAGAGTCTGACTTTGTTTTTTCCCGAGGGAATTCTGATCTGGTTTGTGTCGGTTTTGCTTTCAGCCATCGGGCCAGACTTCTCCAAGACTCTCCTGAAGAAGTTAACTCTTGTTAAAGTGGGTGGTGAAGTCATCATTGAGTGCAAGCCCAAAGCCTCCCCCAGACCTACTTATTCTTGGAAGAAAGGAAAAGACATCCTGAGAGAAAATGAGAGGTAATGTCTTAAAGTAACCATTTCTTTCATTAACTAACCCAGGGACTTTCAGCAATCAGAGCTAAATTTGTCATTAATAGCTTCGCAAAATTGACTTGCAAATACACGAGGAAGCAGCCAGTGTTCAATCCCATGGAGCTGGGGGTGAAATTCCTATTCCCATCGTGCCCATCCCACCTCTGTGTGCTCTTAAAGCCTCCCTGCCAAAAAGCTGATAAAGATGCGCTCCAAAAAACCAAATATTTTGCCTCTGCAGTGCAATAACCATTGTTTTTAAAAAAAATTAATTCCCAGGAGATAAAAGCCTCCACTGCAAATTGCCCAGCTCTGGTACATTACTCAGTGTCCTGCAAACAGGAGTTATTTGGTGTCAGTAATTAATTTGGCAGTTCTAATGCCTGACTTGAAGGTGGCTTTCTCAGACTAGCCACATTTTTTTTTCCATTTTTTTTTTAATTCAAAAGCCAGCTTTTCAAATCTTCCTCTGTGGTGTTACAGTGATTTGTTGTTGGCTGTGTAGAGGTGTGGTTGTGTCACCTGCGCTGCACCTGAGAGCAGGACATGGAAAACTGTCCTTGACACTCCTCCAAAACATGATGTGGCACTGGGATTGATGGGGAGAATCCTGTCCTATTAGTAAAGGTCAAAAAAACAGAAATTACAGGAAATTGTTCTATTTAAAAGCTTTAATCTGTCAGAGCTGTTCTTTTATATTGGAAAGTCTCACCTTGCTCCACCCTGCCTGTAACGCCCACTGAAACAGACACTGTGGTGGTGTGTCTGAGTGTGCAGAAAGCTCCACTTCATTTAGAGCCAGATGATTAAAATATTGAACACCCTGCTTCTGACTTGTTTAGCTCCTTTCCCTGATCCTTACAAAGCTCTTTGCTGTGGGCTGTTCCTTCACCCCCTGGGATGAAAGGAGTCGGCGATCGATGACACAAAGCTGCCTTTAGCAGGCTGGGCACAGAGCTGCCGAGGTCAAAGTTGTCACACATCAAGGTCTGTTGATTTTTAGAGCTGAAATAACTTGTTCTTCTGGTGAGGGTGGTGCCAAGGGTGGGCGGTGTTTGGTGCTGGAAGCTTTGGAGTGTCAGCCTGTCTTGGTTTGAAAAGACAGGAGTCTAATTCTGAAATTGAGGAGCTTTTAGGCAATGATATGAGAAAAAAAAAAGAATAACAGTTCTTTATTAATATAAACAACAACAGTACCCACTGACAGAGTCAGAATACAACCTGACACCCTGTTCAGGGTGGTTGGTAGCAGTCCAGATGAAAATGGTCCTCTGAAGCACTGATCAGGTAGAAGGAAAGATCCTGATGGTCCAGTGAAAAGCTCTTGTCCTCTGGATATCCAGGAGCAGGAGCTGTGTCTCAGAGTCCAGCTTATATCCAGGTGGGAATGCTTGGCTCCTCCCCCCTGGGTGGAGCCTCTTCCAATGGGATGAGATGACTCATGAGTCATGTGGTGAGTTCTTAATGGCCCATTAGCAGAGACAATGGGCCCCAGGATAGCAGGAGATAACAGTGTTTTAACAGTTTAACAGTTTAACAGCTGTTTCAACGGTTGTGGAGATGGTGATAGAATAAACCTATTTTTAACCTAGGACACAGCCCCACGAGGTGCCATCTGTGTCCCCGTGCTCGCTGGCGCAGTCTGGGGCTGGGTGTGCTGCTCACTGCTTTCTTCCCCTTGGCACAGCACGGTTCCTGCTCCTCATTTCAGTTTGGGAGTGGGAGTGCCCAGCAGGGTTGGGGCAGTGGTGGGAGGAGGCTGCTGGGCACCCCCTGAGCTCAGGGCAAGCCCAGCCAGGTGCGCTGCGGGCTCTCGTGGCAGTGCCAGGCTCGCTCCTCTGCTCTGCTGAGCCAGGGCCAGGAGCCTCCCACCCGGGCACCCGGCCCTGGATGGCAAACCGGGTGTGAACCGTGCCCAGGCAGGTGTGAAATCTTGAGCTGCTTCAGCCCAGGGGTTTTCCAGCCAGCGGGATCACCCAGCAGGGGTCACCTGGCAAGGGTCGGTGCCTTGGCACTGGGACCTGCCCCGCTCTGGCACACGCTGGGCTGTGTCTCCTGTGGGTGTGAGGGTGTGGAATCCTCACCACCGCCTTCATTCACCACCTGGAGACTGGGCGAAATGCACAGTTAGGGAATCACACTGTCTGCTGTGCTTGTGGCACTGCTCATCAGCTCCGTCTGCCTTCCCAGGCCAGGGGAGGCCAAGTGCCTGTGCTCTGCTTAATTCTGCTCTATTTCTGCTCTCTGTGCTTGCTGAAATGTCATCTCCTCCCTGCTGCCCCCGGCGACAGCAGCAGTGCCTGGAGTCCAGCTCCAGTATCTCCCTACACCCACAATTGTGCGTGGACTTCAAACAAGAACTTTTTTGGCTGTTGGAAAAAAAATCTGGGAAGAAAGATGCCAGGAAAAGCTGCTGCTGCAATCTCTTCGTCTAGGAGAGGAAACAGAACTTTCAGGCAGGCGTGGGAGAAGAAACTTCAGTGAAATCTCTGCTTAAACTGAACTTAAAGGGTCCTGTGAGTACCAGAGAGGCGCCTGAACATCTGGAGCCTTCTCCAGCCTGCAGGTTGATCACGTGAAGGTTAATCAATAGAGATGATCCTTCCAATTCCAGGTGGAGTTAAAAGCAGCGTGCCTGTGTCAGTGCTTGCTGTGAATGCTGATGCTCAGCCTGATGGCTGCCATGGCAATCGCTTCAGAGTTCCTCCTGGGGCTTTTGTGGCTTTTCAGCTGGTGTGTGATGTTAAATGCCTTGCTGGAGACACTGTGCGTGGTTTTTGCTGCTGGGACTCTGGCTCTGGAGGCTCCTGCTGTCCAGGAGGCCCAACAAAGTGCATTGTTCAATGTTTGCCCAGAGAGCAGAGACTACCACGATGAAAAAAAAAAAGAGCTTTATCGGTTTAGGTTTCATATTCTTCTCTGGAGGCTGAGGTAGTGTGTGCTGCACCTCTAATGAATCACATGGCCTGAGGGCATCTCTTACTGGTGGTTGAGAACTGCAATTGTGTTATTAGGAATTCTGCCCTGGGGTACAATTATATTATTGCAGTCATTAAAGGCACTTCATCTCCATAATAATGGAAATCCTGCCTTGGAGGCCTAACTGAGTCAAAATGATGTTGGGGGCCTGACTCCAGAAGGTAAATTGTATATAGGAGCAGGTCTAGCACAGATATAGATGTATTGCACATGCTGCTTGGAAACAAAGGCTATTTCTGTTTGGGGAAAGCACAGAGATCATTTTCCATCCTTGATCTTCACGTTCCAGTGCAAAGCGAGTGTTACACTCTGGGAAAGGCCTTTACTCCTGGTAGTGCTGCTCTTCACAGGGCCACTGGGAGAGTAGGAGAAGCTGGGACATGAATAAAACCCAGCATTCCAGGAAAGCCTCTCAGCAGCAGGGGATGCCTTTTTGGTGGGAATGGCCCCTGAGTCTTCCAGAGCCCACAAACAAACAAGGCTGATATCCCAGTGAATCCACAGCCCTGGTTCTGGCTCTGCTGTCCTGGGGGAGAGCAGCACCCGAGGGCTTGGCTGTGGGAGCAGGGGGCTTTCACATCAGGGCTCAGCCTGGTCCTGTCAGCTGTGCTGACAAACTGGGGCTTTTTGTCCCTCCACTGCTCTGGGGAACTGGATTTTAATAACTTGGCACCAGAGGCTGTTTAGTTAGAGCATCTTAAGGAAATTTCTCATGGAATTGGTCAGGGGATTTATTTTGTTGTTGGCATGGGATGGTTTTGCTGGACCAGTCTGGACATAATCTTGAATCCTGCGCTGTAGGGGGAGCTGCCTGAGCAGGGAGGTCGGATGTGGTGACCTCCAGTGATCCCTTCCAACCTGAACCATCCTGGAGCAGCACTGGAAGGGGCTGTTCAGCCCTGCAGGGTTTGCATCGCTCCCCTTCCCTCTTTTCTCAGGTCTTGGTTTGGAGTTAGGCAAAGGGCTTTTAATTTGCATGCCATAATGGCAATAATTCCATTTATTTATTCCTCACAGAGTGAGGCACAGGGACATTTCCAGAGGTGAAGCTGTAGCATTGTGTGGTTCAAGGGCAGATTCGTGGTTCATCCTCTTGCTCCTCCACAGCTTCCCACTTTTCCCCTTCTCCTTGGCTCCCAACAGCAGAAAGAGTGCAGGAAAAACAAGCCAACTTTTATTTAAAATATGTACACAACAGTCTTAATTCCTAATGTTCTCCTAGAGCTGTTGGAAGTCATATTTACCCTGCCACCAGATATGTACTCAGGCTGGGACAGAAAAATAATTGTACTTTTAAGCCCCACAACAAATTGCTCTTCTCTCATTCTTCTTCATGTAAAGCCCCTACATCATTAGAGCTGTTTCTTTTCCACGAATGTACAGTGCCTGCATTGTTTATACAGTTTAATTGTAAGGAAAGAAATGCATAAAAAAACAAATTATATTCTGTGCTGGTAGCAAAGAATATGAAAGTGTCCAATTAAACAACCATTCCCTATGACTTGTGTAACAGCAACATCTGTTATCTTAATGAAACAAGTTTCTGTACAAAGGGACCCTCTTGGTGCACTTTGTTAGAGCAGGATCTGACCCACATACTCCAGGCATGCTCACGATCCTCCTGGAAATTCTCCCAGTTGGTCCCATTATCTCGCAGTCCTGACAGGCTCTGTGATGTGTGAGCTTGCACACGCAGAGCCACAGTGCTTACAGCATGAACGCTGGTATTTTTTGTAGCTGAAAGGCAGCAAAAGCACAGGAAAGCAGCACATGGTGGCATTTTCCCAGCGAGTTCAGCCGCGGAAGCGTTTGGAGCGCCCGGCTAACTCAGTCCTTGTCAAACAGCGCTGAGGAGACAGAACTGCACTTCCAGACAGCTGCTGTGATTTGTCTCCCAAACTGGCTTATCTGCTCCAGGATTTCAGTAATTTGGGTCCAGATTTTCCCAGGTATTTCACTGTTCTCTCCATAGCCCAGACTCAGGGACAGTCCAGGAGGGAAATTTGGTTTCCAAAATCGTGAATCCCAGAATGGTTTGGATTGGAAAAGACCTTAAAACTCACCCTGGTGTGGATGCCATGGGCAGGGACACCTTCCACTCTCCCAGGGTGCTCCAGGCCCGGTCCAGCCTGGCCTTGGACACTTCCAGGGATCTAGGGGCGGCCACAACTGGTGTCCTGAAAAGAAGGTGAGGGCTTGAGCCTGGGAAGGAGCAGCGGGAATGTGACAAACCTCAGGGCTGCTCACCCTTCCCTCAGTGCAAACCCAACCAGAGCTCCCCGAAATCCCAGCCTCCTCGGGAGGCAGGACACCAGGCAGCTGGAGCTGGAAAGCCTCCTGGATATGTTAATACCCAGCTGTGCCTCCAGGCTTGTTCATTTGGCAGGGAATGTTCATTTGTTGTAAGGAACATCATCCAACGCAGGCGCTGCAGCTGCTTCGGAGAGGAATTGAGGTCCTGCCCTGGGGACAGCGAGCTGCTCCCTCCTGTCCTTGGTCCCCTGGCTGGCACGGAGCCATTGGGAATCACCAGGTAAAGCTGGAGCAGCTGAATCCCGTCTCCAAGAGCTGGAGTGATTCTGGCCAAGGAAAAGCAGGAAGCTCTCACCTAATTTTTTTTGTTGTCCGCTGCACTTCAGAACTGCTCAGTAAATCTTGGCTCCATGAAAGAGTTTAGCCATGGTTTTCTCAAGAGTTCACACCTAAGGACCTCCTCATAAAGGCTGTCCATTTATGGACCCCCTCATTTAGGGATTATTTTATAACAAGAATTTTAACACATCCATATTGATGCTACGTCATTTTGAGGAGGATAAGTGGTAAAATTGAACAAGAAAATTTTTTCTCCCATTCTTCCAGCACGTCTTGGGTACAAAAAGTTGTATAAATTCCAGTTTTATATTTGTTGCCTCAAACTTCCTAATTAGTGCTTAATTACTTTAAACAGCCAGAAAGAAAATGGCAGGAGGACAGACAGCACATCTTTCCCAGGCTGGTGCCAGGGTACAAACCGTGGTGATATTTTTATCCTGATTACTTGAGAGATGAATTGCCAGCAGTGTCTTTTGGACACGCAGTCTAGTGACACTTCAGCAGAAAAGAAAACCTCAAAGGATGCTTCCCATCATTGCTTCGCATTAATTGTGTTGACTCTTTGTATTTTTTTTTTTACATAAAGCACCTGTGCAATTTCTTGAAGGCAGACAGGTAACCAAACCATCAATAACTTGTCGGGTTTTCATTACATCCTGCCCAGGCAAAATGAAAAATGACACCCTGCAAATGGCTTTCTGAAGTTTGAATCGACAGCGCAGCGTTCATCTTACTTTGCAAAGACCGCGGCACAAGACGGCTCTACTTCATTGCAGCATCTGAAATACCTGACTTGGCCACTTATTTTAACCAATTTTCTGCAGAAAGAGAATAAAATGAACCAGGAAGCTGCTGGATTTGATGGTCAGAGGTCTTGGGAAGCCGTTGTCACTGACGGCCCCTTGTTCATAGGCTGTTTGCCAGCAGAAGGTGGTTTTAGCTCCGTGTTGTTGTGGAAGACCAAGGCCAGGCTGGATTGGGGCTTGGAGCAGCCTGGTCTATGGAAGGTGGCCCTGCCCATGGCAGGGGTGGAACTGGATGAGATTTAGGGTCCCTCCCAACCCAAACCATGCTGTGATTCTGTGATCACACCATGTTTTAGCTCTGAAAGGGTTGTCCAGCCCAGGGCAATGGTGGAGTCCCCATCCCTGGGGGATTAAAAAGATGTGGCACCTGGGGACAGGGGTGAGTGGTGGCCTTGGCAGTGCTGGGTTAACAGTTGGACTCAATGTTCTTAGAGGGCTTCACCAGCCAAAATGATTTTATGATTCTATAAATGTTTCCAGCTAAAGGTTACCCGAGAAGGGTTAGAGATTTATGTAGAATCCAGGTTAGGTGCTGCTTTATTCTGTATGCATCAATAATTAGGCTGATCCCTAAAATTTCCATTTCTTCCATCTGCTCCCGTAGAAGCAGGGAATGATTTCCTGTTTCCAGGCACAAACTGTTGCCGAATGCTCTGACGAGCGCAATCCCAGCCTCTGCCAAGTTTCAGCTGGTGCTCCTGGAATGAGCCTCTCCCTCACGCCGTGACACAGCCTCCTGTAACATCAGCAATCTGTTCCTGTTTCCCCAGCAGATCATTTGCAGCGTGGTGTTGTTGTAGCGCTCAGTGAAACACGTGTAGGACATCGCTGCTGCCTGTGCTGCTGCTGGACCCGGCTCAGAACCCTGCTGTGCCCAAACCCACGGGGCTGCTGTGCCCCAGGAGGTCAAAAGGCTTTTATCTTGGTGCTTGTGGAATGGTTTTAAAAGCAGAGTTCTCCTTGCAGAGGTGGAGGGGTGAAGGATCCAGAGCTCTGTCCCAGAATCATCCGACCTCCGGAGCGCAGCCAGACGTGTCCCATGCTGATGTCCTTAAAAGAAATGTGTGACTTGTCCTTTTTCCTGCTCGAGGTCTCTCATGGTTTTATGATTCTTAAATTCATCTCTGGGTGCTGAACACACGCTACAAATCGTTCCTCCCTCTGTGTAAAGCTGCTCCAGGAAGGAGCCGGGCTTTGCTCCGTGCTGAGCGCACCCTGCAGCCACTGCTTTCCAAAGAAATGCCTGTCATCTGTCTCCTGAATGCAGTTTGGAATTGATGTGTAGCTTCCTGCTTGTCCTCCAGCTGAAGAGAACAGCAGTAATGATTTTAGGAAGTCTGTAGCATTTTGAAGGAAAAAAATTATTGTCAAATGTTTCTTCTCTTGGGTGTTTTTGTGATGAAGAGCAAGCAGGTAATGATTTTCCAGTTAGGGCCATACTTTGAGATGCACGTTTAGAATCCAAGGAGATCATTGCATGTCTCAAGGGGAAGAAGGATTCCTAATGAACATTTCAGAGTTGGTGATACTTTTGATGGTTATTCAAACATCATTTTGAAGTGACGTGAACGTGTCCTTGGATCTCACAAATCTGTTAATGTCCATTACAAGCAGAGTGCTTAATTTCTCTTTGTACTTTGGGCATTTTTTGTTGGAACCAGAGGGAAGGATGTGCTATCTTTGAAAGACGGTGCCTTTGGGCTTGAATTCGAGTGGTATCAGCTGGAACAAATAAGCTGAGAATGCATTTGCTGCCTCTGCTCTGATCTCACGAACGCTCCTAGAAACGCTTTGTGTCAGCAGCTGATGCACTGGAAATCTTGCATGGATTTTTTTTCCTCATAAGAGAATAATTTTTACAAGCTCCAGTGGAGTTCCCTTTGATTCTTATGTTCTACAAACCTCCCCAGTGTTTGCTGCAGTTAGAGGGTGATGGTTTTTCCTTGTCAGGAAGGAGCTGTTGGCATAGGTGGCTGGATGCTGCACTCCAAACACGATTCCCTGGATTTCCACTGTCCCTCTCCATGAACTAGAAGTCATTTAATTTCCATGCCTTGGGCTATAGTCAGTGCCCTGGAAGAAGGAGCACAGCAGATATTTCACTGAACGTTAGACAGAGTGAGAGCAGGAGTGGCTTTGCAGCACCTGCTGCTGCCTGCGCAGGATTTTCCTCGCTTGCGAGCGCAGGAGGAGGCGTGTGGAGAGCTGTGTCTCTGCTGGCTAATCGTGCAGAAAGGGAGGCTTTAGCCTCACGAGGTGCTTTTCAGTGGGCTTTGCCCCTTCATTGCCACCAGCAAGAGCTGGTGCAGGTTCTGAGCCTTCTGTTCGGGGTGTGGAGCATCCCTGTCCCTCATGGTGCCATCGCAGTGTTAATGTTTATAGGAAGCACCCAGCTTTGTCTATAAAATAAACTGCCAGCTGGAGGGGCTGTGCCAAAAGGGCCATTCCCCATGGGGGATGGTCTTCATTTCCCACCAAAATCAATGGAAAATTGGCTCTTTGCACCATCAGACCCTTCTAGACTTGCAGAATCTTCCTGGATCGAATGGTCACTGCCTCACATCTCAGGAACGAAAGCTGTTGTAAAAACAAAGCTTTCCTTTGCTTTACTCAAATCTGCTTGCTCAAATATTTATTTTGATGGCATGGGCTTTCTGACTGTATTTATTTTAATTTTGTGTGTAGTAAAAAATAGAGTGGTTTGGGAGAGAAGGCAAAAGGTTTCTATCATTTGCAATTCTCCACAGCCCACTCACTCCCTTCAGGGTCCCTCGCAGTGCTTGTGTTTGGTTTTCATTTGTTTCCTCCTGTTATCAGCGTCCCTTAAGGAAAATATTTTTCCGGAGAACTGTTCTTCTTAGATAACCTAGGGATATTTTTGTATTTGAATTATAACTCCAGGCATCTCTGAACAATCTACATGAAGTCTCTAATAGCTGTAAATGCTCCCTGCCTTTCCTCCTGCCTCCCTGCTCCAGCAGGACGAGGTTCTGTCACTTCCAGACTTGTCTTAAAAACGTACAGACCAAAGGGAGGATGATGACAAACCACAGCTTTTGTGTTTATAGATATTAATAATGGCTGGATGCAGCATTATTGCTTTGGACTGCTCCGTCACTGCAGATAAACAATTGGTGAAAAAGAAAATTGTGGGAAAACTCAGGATGCCAGATCCAGGACTGGTTTAAGCTGATGCTGAATTCAGTGGTGTTGTGCTGTTTGATGTTTCCAAAGGGGCCACTGCTACAATATCAGAAATAGTTATCTGAGCAGAATATGTCCTATTTTTTCTTTCTCTTTAGAACATTATTTACAGGTTTTTATGAGAAGTCAGTACTAAAAGAGGGAGAGTGCCTTTTTCCATGGACAGATAGTGCCAGGACAAGGGGGAATGGCTTCCCGTATTGGGAAGTGGGAGATGTGCTACGGAACTCGGTGCAACAGGATTTTACCTCAGTTTATTTAGAGCAAATATAGTTCTTACCTGAAAATTAATTATAGGGGGTTTGCTGTTAAGAGGCCTGTCAGCTGTCATGGATAAGGCAGGACTTATCTACTGCTGCCTTCACTGAGAGAGAGACGTGCACTAAATTAAATGGGCTTTGACGGAGGCTCTAAATTATCTCAGGCTTTTCTGTGAACTGTGAAAAGACAGGTCCTGGCAGACAAATAAACACTGGAGCAGCTCTGGGGGGTTGTGTGAGGCACAGCTACCAGGGCAGGAAGGTGCAGGTGTGTAGGAGGCTGCGTGCACAGTGGGAGAGTCCACTCCTTGGGAGTTTAGATGGATGAGCCAATGGAAAACTCGTGGTGCTCCACCACACGAGATCGTCCTGCCTTTCCCTTGGATTTATCCTGACAGCTGTAGAAGGGACCCAACTTGTCCCCTCCTTGCTCAGGTTGGTGTTCTGAGCCCCCAGTGTGTGTTAGAGTCCCACACTGGTGGTGGTGTGGACGCCACCCCTTTCAGAACTGGAGGAACAGGACGAGGGGGAAGCCCCAGCCTGGAAAGCCCTGCCCGCTTCGGGGGGATGCTGAGGGTTTGGGCTGGTGTTGGTGAAGGGTGGCAGCTCTCAGGTGACAGGACAGAGTGCTGGGTGGGGTTTGGGGTCAGGGCTCTCTCCCCCCGTGCACCATCAGAGTTGTGGGGTGGAGCCCCAGGACCGTGGCTTTGACCTTGGGGTATTTTAACGGAGATGAACGTCGGGAAGCAGAGAGCTCTGACCTGGCTGTTATTTATTTATGCAGCACAAAGGTTGGAGTCACACCTGGGGACAGCATCCCAGGGCCACAGGAATTGTTACCTGTGGACTGTACCCTGAACCAGCCCATTTTTCAAGCGATGAGCAGGTACTCGTGAGCAGCATCCCTGATCTGGGGGGGCTGTGCTCTGAGCAGTAAAACCTGTGAGGATTTCTGAACTCCACTGTTTACCCAGAATAGCCTAATGGCCAGTACCACATCCTTGAGATCGTTTTAATAACCCTCATTGCATGGCAAGCATTTTATAAAAGGTAATAAACTGCTACAAAGACGTGCGATAGAAATAGAAATAATTTGATAAATAATGCAACCGCCCGGAGTTGTGGCGTGAGGCGAAGTTGCTGTTAGGCTAAAAATTGCTCTAGATATTCCTGCCTAGGAACTCTGGGAAAAGAGGGAACAAATACACTGCTGAGACTGCAGTCAGGGCTGCCTGGTGCTCCTGCTTTCCTCTCTGCTTCCAGCCCCCCAGCCCAGGCACAGCGCGAGGATGAACAATAGGCCATTCATCATGCCAGCTGAAATACACTGTTTTTCACAGGTACATTTAACCCAAATCCTCTCTCAGAAGACGGATTATCTCTTAGAAGAACTCTGGCACCAGTGTCTCTTTTCAATGGCCACGTCACCACTGCCACAAAGGCTGTACATGAAGGGATCAATGGTAGTTTTATCTCAAATTGCACTCAGTGTGTGTTTCTTCCAGCTGACATTCATTTAAATGCTTGCTCTAAGCCATCTTTTCTCCCTGTAATAGAAAAAGGATCGGACATCCTAAGCATTGTTTCACGGGGGAAAAAATATTTAAAATATTCACTTGGCTAAGCGTGAAATATTTCAGCTGCGTGTGTTTAATCAAGAGTGAAAGCAAGGGTAGTTATGCTTGTATGTCATAAATTAAAATGCTAAAATGATTAGATAAGAAAACAAAATACCTTATTCCATTGCAGCACCGCTAATGAAACCACTTGAGAGGAGGAGGGAAAAAAAAAAATAAAAGTCACTTTGTAATTCTGAGCACTTTTGCTCCAGAGAAACGCCAGGCTCTAATCTGCAGTGCCGGAGCTGTGCCGTGTCCCTCGGGAAGGGGCCGCACGCCCAGGCTGCCATATGCACTGCATTTGTACTCCATTCATATTCCAGCCCCATCCCACCTGTTTCCACCTGCTGAACAGAAAAACAGAGGGCAAGCTGAGAGGAGTACATTGAGGGATACCTGCCGTGCCACCTGGCTGTGCAGCTCTCCTGGGGGCTGGGTGTGCTGTGGGAGTTGGGGAATAATTCCCGCTGGGAAGGTGGGTGCCTGGCCCTGCTCCTCACCCTGCACAGGCTCCCTGCAAGGTCCAGCTGAGCTCCAAGCAGCCCTGGCTCTGCAGTGCTGCTGCTTTGCTTCCTGGAGCCACGTGGGTTTTCTTGTGATTAAATTCCAGAGCAAGGTGTTCCGGTAGGTGCTGTAAGAATGGGATTTTCAGGGAATATTCTGTCAAAGCAGGAGGCCCAAGCTGAGCAGCAGGCACGTTCTGGGAGATGCGGGTGATGCAGCCAGGCACCCTGAGGTCAGATTTCCATGGAGGTGGTTACTGACACCCAGTTTTATGATGTGCTCTGGGAGTTGGGCAGATTTCCACTATCATTTATATTCCAGGTAAGGGCTTGATCTCATTTCCACAAAGTCAGTGATAAAACTCTTCCCAAGCTCGACAGGACAATTTCTATCTCTAAATGCATATGTTACTGCCTGAGGAATATTTATCTGCTCCTGGGAATGCTGCAGTGGGCTCCATGAATCACACCTGCCGTGCTCCATCCGGGGTGGAGGTAGCACAGTTGCTGGTGGGGGATTTACAGATCTGGCAGCTGGATCATGAGCTGGGAATGAGCACCGATGGATCAGCCCCCAGTGATTCTGCACTGCTGTTCCCCCTGACACTGCTCCAGGTGTGCCTGAGCTCTCCCATCCCTCTCCAGCTGCTCCTGGAGACTCAGAGTGAGCGAGTGTTGCTGTGCTGAGCCGGAGGGTGTTGTGCCTCTGGGATGGATATCCCAGCTCTCCCTGCCCTCTGGCGCTGGGAGCTGTTCCCTTGTCCTGTCCCTGCCTGTCCTTGTCACAGGAGCTGCTCCGGGAGCTCTGTGCCTCTTGGCTCCTGTAGGGTGCTGCAAAGTGTTCAGCAATTTATTCCATCTGCTGCTGCAGTGGCAAAATGAGAATGGCTGAGGAAGGCTGGGGAGGGATGTTTGCAGCGTTTTTAAAGGTCCTTTGTTCCCAGAAGAGTTTTGATGGAGACACTGACAAGGTCAGCTCTTCCTGCAGTAGAACCCAACGCTTCGGTTTAGGAAACAAGCAATGCTTTTGTCTCCTAATTTCAGACCTGTCTTTGCTCTCTGTGGACCTGAAATCTCCAGCTGACAACACAGACCCCCAGATTCTCTCTTACAACTGCTGTGTTTAAAATAGATGACCTTTCTTGCTATAAGGATGCTAAACTAGCTTAAATTGTCTTTTTTCTTTTCCAAATGGGTATTTTTATCTTCTTTTATTTTCTCTGATTAGCAGTGACCATGAGCCAGGTTAGCAGCAGAGCAGAGTTCATTAACCTGTGCAAGAAGAGATTTATATTTTTATTTATTGTTACCACTTTTGTTATTAGAGTCAGGGAACTGAGAACATTCAATAGCAAGTCAGTAGCTCCTTTTTTGAGTTTGTAGTGGTTTAAAGAGGTGCACACTCAGCAGCCAACACTTGGTTCTGATGTGTGTGTTTATGGGAAATGCGGTTTATTTTTATGTCTTCCCAGGCATCTGGTTAGAAAACATTTTGAGGGTGTATTTCAGAGGAGAAAGCACACTGAGCAGTGCTTCGTTCAGTCTGAACTTTGTGTCTTGGAAGAACTTTTTCACCCAAACTGCTCGAAGTTGTGGCTGAAGGGTCGTTTGCTTTCAAGCCAATTAGCAGTTTGAGAACCTCAGTGGCCTGAAATGAGCCTCTCCTCTCATTTAATGCAGATAAGTCTGCAAAGCAGATTTGGGAATTGGCAATATCAGTGAGAGGCCTTCCTCCTTTCTCAACTAACTGTAACGAGTTTCCAAGTGTTCAAATAATTATTTGTTAACTTTTAACTCATTGGATTCAGATTAGAGGACAAAGCATTGGCTGTAGAACAGCAGCTTCAGCAAAAAGAGCCACATAAACCATAAGGCCTCCTAATCAATGAGTCGCAGAGAGGTTTTAATGGTCTGATTTATTCGGAAAAAATCAGTTAACTTGTACAGTTATCTGTCACTTTTAATGCTGCTCGTTCACAGGGGTGTGGAGGGAGTTACTGAGAGACCGGATGAGAATGAAACATTCCTGGGGGCTCTCTGGGGAAGGGTTTGGAGAACTCAGGGCAGGTCTCTCCTGAGCTCTGTGCAAGACCTTCCTGGGGTTAAAGGATGTCTGTGGGCTCAGGCTGTAAAGCCTGGGAGCACAGTCTCAGCTTAGGAAGGGAAGGAAATGAAGCACAAGCTCTCTGGGATGTGCCAAAGCTGGATTGGCTGTCCTGATCCAAAGGTGTCTCCAGGGCAGTCCAGTCCACACCAGCTGAAAACCAGTTTGACACTGGGAATAAAGGCAGCTTAGAAGGAAGCCAATAGCAGGGGAAAGACAGAGACAGAAAAGGCATTAGAATTTGAAATTAAATCTGGCCTCATCAACAGACACAATTAAAATGATCTGTGGAAGAGATTAGCCAGTAAATAGCTTTCAGCCATATGGCTGAAAATAAAGCGTAAATAACTAAAAATAAAACCTCAACTGTACAGGAATAATCTAAAACTCCACTTTTTCTGGGTTTCCTGGGGTGGCGGAAGCGTGGAGGGAGGAAAGGAAGGAGGGCAGAGCTGGTGGGGCAGTGCTGGAGCACCGTGGTCCTCCTTGAGCTGGAGCACAATCCTGGTTTCTATTGATTGGAATTCTAATGCTTGCCAAGGGCACCTTCAGCTTTCAGCAAGGCCCTGTTCTTCCTGAAGGCCTGGAATTGATGAGAGCCACAAATAATTCCTGGGGAGCTGCTGGTGCTGCCCAGCTCCTGCTGGAGGCCAGCATGGCCACTCCAGCCCAGGTTTAAGGCAGCACGAGCATTGATCTGTGCCCACGGAGTGCTGAGGATGGGACAAGCAGCTCTCCACTGCTCCCTTCCAATTCCTGAGCTGCAGCAACTGCCGCAGGAGCAAATCCGTGGCCCTGGAGTCCCTCAGAAATAAATGACAGCACTGAGCGTTACTGACTGCAACAATTTGGAGACCATGAGCCAGCTGAGGAGCTCCTATTAATATCGCTGCTGCTGATGGGTGAAATATCTCCTCTGTCCCTGCTCTCTGCCAGCTGGCCCGTGGCTTTTGGGCTGCTGCAGGGGCAGGTCAGGCAGAGGTGAGCCAGGCCAGGGATGGGTGACTCTGTGCCATCTTCCTCCTCCTCGCTTGGCACAGTCACTCAAACAGTGCTGTTTGCTGAAGCAGGTCTGTGAGCGGGCGCTCTGTAGCTCGTGGGTGCCCACCAAGAGCCTGGGGAATGACAAGAACAGCCTCAGCAGCTCCCTGGGTGAGCTGGTGTCTCCTGGGGGATGCTGGAGGCCTTGCCCGGCCCTGTGGCTGCGGCTGGTGGGAGCCAGGGAGCCCCAGGGGGAGCTTGGTGCTGGAGTTTGTGCCTTGGCCCGGGCTGGGCCTTTATTNGGCTATCCCAGGGCTGTCCCCGGGCTGTCCCAGAACTGTCCCAGGGCTGTCCCCGGGCTGTCCCAGGGCTCCAGGTGATTCCTTGAAGCCTCCTCGGGAGGGAAGTGCCCCTGAGCCCTCCTGCAGCGGTGCCAGTGCTGTTGCTGAGGTTCTTTCCTCCCAGTTTCTCAGTCCACTTGTGCAAAGCTTGGTTGGCATTAAGGGTGCAGGAAGGCTTCTTCATTTTAGTGAAATTGGGAAATGATAGAGCAGGACAAGGCAGGAGTTAATACAAGGTGTTCCATGCAGGCCTGCAAGTGGCTGAAGGCGAGAAAGCAGATTGTGCTGCAGGACGTGATTCTGAGGCAGAAATGTTGCTAAAAGAGGTGATTTTAGGGTGGGAGAAAGGTTTTTCTGGAGTCTCCTTAGGTGATGACTCCACAGGGCTCAAGTCCTTCATGTTCCAATGAGATTTACTGGGCAAAATCAGGTTTTCTGTGTTCACTGACTTAGAGCAGAAAAATAAATGTAACCGGAGGCAAAGCTCATTGAGAGAAGAGGGGGAGCCTGAAGTGCTCTTGTGCCACAGGAGAGGGTGGGGATCACCCAGGAATTACCATTCCATCCTCACCTGCCTGCTGCCCTCCAGAGACTGCAGACAGCACCCCTGTTCAGGAGGGGAGTGTGCAGCTGAGCAGAGCATGGCAGTGAAACGGGATAATCTTCTTTTGTGACCTGCGAGTGCCACTGCAGATAAAGCCCGTGGGCTGAGTGACACAGGGGCAGGGAGGTGGCGAGCGAGCTTGGCAGCGTGGTGCCCTCAGTGAGAAGCCATCATCCTGCTGGAAAAATCTGCTGGAAAAAAAAGGAATGAAACACCTGCTCCAGCTCACCTGCTCGGCAGCAGCTCCTGCACCGCAAGGCAGCAAGGCTGGCCACGGAGCCAGCCCCGCGTGCTGCAGGGCTTGTCACGGTGAGAGGGCTGAATATCAAAGCACAGACGCGTGGAAAACCTACACGAGCTGCTGATGTGTAAATGAAAGTCGCCCTGGAGTAAAGACACGGAAAACTCATGTAAATGATGCATTCAGTATTTATGAAGCGCGTCCGGAGAGACTCGCGTCAGCTCAGCTCCCTGCGCGGGGCAGGGCTGGCTGCTGCTCGCACCATCCATAATTAATGCCCACTCAAAAGGCTTTAATGTAGGCTTTAAAAAAAAGGAAAATAAAACTCCTGTGTCTGCTGTCTTTGCAGAATCACTGTGTTGGATGACGGGAGCCTGCGGATTGTCAACGTCACCAAATCAGACGCGGGAAGTTACACCTGCGTGGCCACCAACCACTTCGGGACAGCCAGCAGCACGGGCAGCCTGGTGGTGAAAGGTGACTAAATCAACTTCTGTTGGGGTGTCTGGGGCACAAACTCCCATTTATTTTCATTATTCCTCCCCCAGGGCCGAATTTCAGCATCTCAGGAATTCCAAGTGTTTATTCACGTGCATTCGTGTTTTGTCAAATGTTCTTTTTCAAAAGTAAAAGCTGTAATTTGACCAAGATATTTAAAGGAATAATTTGACCAAAACATTTAAAGGAATAATTTGACCGAGACATTTAAAGGAATACTTTGATGAACAATGAGAGGCACTGACAAATGTGTTGAATTCGTTTTTGCCCTGCTGATGAGTACCCCAGTGTCTGATAAATTATGATAGGGCATGAACATTCAGGTTGTTACCCTCACAGTCACTCTCTATCTCCTTCTTATTTGGGGAAAAACCTATATTGGATAACAAATCAGGAAACATTGATCACAAAGTGATAAATCAATCAGAAAGCTCTAATGCTGTCAGTTTTAATTCTCCCACACATTGGCAGTGATGGATCATACTCACTTAGAGGCTTTTCTTGTCAGCTACTTCTGTGGTTATAGGAAATGCTTTAAATGTTTCAATGCAGGTTTTAATCGATGGTTTTTATAGCTGGAACATATCCAGAGGTCCCTTCCGACCCCAACCAGTCTGAGATTTTCTGCACCTTGTAGGGAAGCATGTGGACCCTAACAATTCTTTGGGTTTGGGGTCGTTATGAGTCCCTCGTGTGGCATTTGCCCACACTGGTCCCTGAAAACAAGAACAGAGGCAAGTGAAGACCAGAGTTAGGTCTCTGTAGGAGCTGATTCTCCCTTTTCCTAATCTGTGTTGTCCTCAGAGGCACCTGCAGCAAACAGCCAGGAAAGGGCTGCTCAGGGAGCACCAACATAAAAGACTTTATTCATTGTCAGAATTGTGGAAGGGACCTTAAAGCTCATCCTGCCCCACCCCTGCACTGGGCAGGGACCCCTTCCACTGTCCCAGGCTGCTCCAAACCCCATCCAACCTGGCCTTGGGCACTGCCAGGGATGGGGCATTGCCTGGGCAGCCTGTGATCAGCCTCTGTCCGTCCCAGAGCAAAACTGGGCAGCAGAATGGCAAATCCAGCCCCAATCCCCTTCCCTGGGCACAGCAGCGGGGGGGTTCCAGCCCCAGGGACAGCAGCAGGGTGGGATTCCAGCCCCAGTCCCCTTCCCTGGGCACAGCAGCAGGGTGGGATTCCAGCCCCAGGGACAGCAGCAGGGTGGGATTCCAGTCCCAATCCCCTTCCCCAGGGATGCCAGCAGGGTGGGGTTCCAGCCCCAATCCCCTTCCCCAGGGATGGCAGCAGGGTGGGGTTCCAGCTGTCCAGCTCCAGCTTGGCCACAGCTGGGGCTGTCCTGGTTTTCCACATCCTGCAAGACCCCGAGGGGGAGAATCAGGGGCTGCAGTTCAGGGACAGCTTCTCCCACCATAAAAAAGCCAATTGTTGGAAGCAGGAGTGATTTGGCTCTGTTATTCATGGTTTTGTAGCTGCTGGCTTATCCTTCCTTCCTCCCAGTGTCCAAGGAACACCCTGTAACTCCCAGGAAAACCTCGGCAGTTGCTGCACCTGATCTCTGCGTTCCCGTGCCCCACAAATCACTTTTCTTCACACTGAGGTTATAAAGGATTAGCGAGGGCTTTTTTCCCCCTCAGTGCTCTGTTTTGACTCCATTCCATTTGCATTAATGGCAGCGACACATGTGCATGAAGCAGAGAATCAACTCTTAAGCCCGAGATGTGGATATTAACAGCAAACTGAGAAATGCAATTTCCAAGTCTGGCCCATAAAAAGTATAAAAGAGCAGAAACTATTCTGAACTCCAAATGAACTGTGTAAAATATTGTATTATAGAGTGAAATGCTTGAGTTTCTCTGCCCTAAGTAAAACACGTGTGAGTTTGGACAGAAATATGAGTGAATTCCTTATTTTAACTCAGTTTTGTGGTGTACAAAAAGGCTAATTTAACAGCTGATGTGGTTTTTGACCTTAAGATATGCTTGCATTCTTTTCGAACACCTCTTATGTCATTGAGTAAAAAACTGTGAAGGTCAAGACATTTTTTCTAACCTTCCCATGTTCTTCCATTAATATTGCAGGCTATCCTTATTTTTCTTTAATTTCCTTTCTCGGGGAGAGATGCCGACAGTGTCAGAGACAGCGTAGGCAGGGATGGGAGGAGGAGGGGAATATGTTTCACCAGAACCAAGGAGCTTAAAATAACTCTGGCAAACAACCAGAGGGGGATGAATAAATATTCATTTTATGCATGAGTAGACAGTTTAAAAAATATCAAATCCTGACAGGTGCCCATAGGGCTGGGTATTAACATTCTGTTGTCAGGCTGGGTGAACCCCAGTGGTTTTCTGAACCAGTGCAGTTGTGCTTTGGGTTTGTTCTGTTGGCTGGTGCTAAATGAGAACCTCTTGGCCTCCAAGACCCGAAATCTTAGAAACTTGCTTGTACAGTTTGACCTTTAAATTAAAAAGCAGGATTGAGTTTGTAAGGCTGGAGAAGCAGCTCCTTCTAAGGCAGCGTTCAGAGCTCTGTAAAACACGGTGTGTGTTTCCATGTATTATATAAATATTAATTTTCCATCTTGTTCCCTCATTTTTTCCTGTACTTGAGGCTAAATGTTCAATTCTTCCAACACACAGAAAGATTAGAGGCTCTCTGAGTAGCGGGGGATTAAATGACAAATAGAGTAAACAGGCACAGCCTGTACAATATGAGTTTATTTGTATTTAATGCAGCGATATCAACTGGCTGATACAGCAGCAGGCTGAAAGAGGAGACTGATGCCGAGGCTTTGCAATAAAAGCTCTGGGCATGGGAAGCACCAGGAGAGGCTCCTGGGCTGGTATCCCAGGGAGTGGGACCCACGGGAGGTGGGTGTGGAAGCAGCACCCCAAACAAGCTGCTGAGGGCTCATTGTGGGTCAGCACTGCTCCTCCCGTGGGATGAGGAAGTCCTTGGCATGCAGGACGTGCAGACACATTAAACAGCTTTTATTTAAACCAGCTTTGCTCTGGGGACATGGGAGGTGAATGGATCGTGGTCCCACCACAGACACCCATGGCTGCTTCCCAAACATCTGCTTTGGCCTGTGGGCTCAGCTCTAAATCCATCTCTATACCTAAACACATACATTGAAATACATTTTAATGGAAATTTACCTCGAAATGCTTGGTAGAGTTGGTGCCTGTCTGCTCCCGTGGGGGAGTGCAGCAATTCTGGTCACGTTGGTGCATCCCTGACAAGGGCAAGTTCCAATGGCTTTATTTGCCTGTTTAATTATGATGCACCTTTAACATTTTCCTGCTGCTGTGAGCTCGTCTCGTTTGGGCTGTCACGGGAGGGCTCAAGGCAGGAAAAGCAGGAGAACTTTTGCTGGCTGGAATCTGTATCACTTTAGCAGGAAAAGAACACAAAGATAATGTCAGGAGGTTATTTTTTCCCTCACGCTTGAATAGACTGATAGTCTTGATTTTGTCCAGCACAGTGATTCAAATTATTTCCTATAAAATAGCACCTTTTTCATTCCCAGCCTATTCCTCTGTGTGAACATTGAAGTGCTGCATTGCAGTTAAAATTGATTAAATACTGTAAATTCTGGCCCATTATCGAGTAACTTTTCAGAGACTTCAGATGTTGCTGCCTTTAAACCTGGAATTCTTGCTGTGTTTGTTCCAGTCCTTTAGGACACAGCATTTGCCTTCTGCAGGAAGTGGCAGTGGGATGTGATGGTCCCCTCTTGCCACCCGTGGCTGTCTCTGTTTCAGCATCACTTGATCAGAATTGGAACCTCATTGTTTGGAATTTGTGTTGTGCTTGCCTCGTATCCGTGGGGTTCGGTTTAGGTTTTGGGGTTTTTTAGTCAGTGAATTCCAGTAGCTGTGAATTTCACCAGCTGTTCTCAGCTCTGTTGAGTTTGAAGTGACTTTGGAGTAACTGGGATATCAATTCCTTGGAGTGGGGCTTTAACTTTTTCCCCAAGAGGAAGAATAAACCACACATTGAGATGTTGAGGGTTTTTTTTTTAACATGAACCAAGGGAAAATTACAGCAGATGCTGAAATCCATTGACTGTTTCAGCACTGTCCACATTCCCAGGAGCCCTGGGATTTTTCCCCCGTTGCTGCTGCTCTGCTCCTATGGAAGAGCTGTCCCAGAGAGCTGCTGCAGGCATTTTCCATCCCACCCATCCATATTCTGGGGTTACTGGTTGTCCTTTTGCAACGTGAGTGACTGTCACTGAGCTCTGCCTTGTTCCTGCAGTGTTTAAGGTCATGCAAAGTCTTTATTTTTCTCTCCTCACCGTCCAACATAATCTTAAATTCATGTTGGTTATGCCTCAGCCCTTAAAAAAGGACCTGGTTAAATGATGGTGTTGAAAGCACAAAATATAATTTAGAAAAGAGAGGCAGAGTTTAAAGGAATAATCCCAGAGCAGCACTGGAGGGTTGTCCGTATTTTCTGGGCTTTTTGTAATTTTCCTGGATAGTGCACGAGGTCTGTGTTCAGCTGGTGTCAAAACCAAGATAAAGACTCAACTCTGAAACTGTCAAAAGAAGTTTCATTATTCTTCAATTTTGTTTTAGCATTTGCTGAACACAGTTTTTATATGTAGTCCAGGCATGAATGAATATTCCTTATCAGGTCTAATACGGAGGGTTTTTTTAAATTTCATGGAGGAAAAGTCAATTGAGAGTATGAACTTGTTCTCCAGAATCTCTAAATCAGGGATTTGTAGGCAAAAAAAGCTCAGAGCGTCCCGTGGAGTTATGCAGACTCTGATTTATTCACGAGAACATGTATTCTCATGTTTAAGAAATAAAACTTATTTCTAAGTTAGGAAAAACCTTTCTTGACTTCTGAGTCACAACCAGCAGCAAAAGCTCGATTTTCACAATTGACAAGGAAAGCCATAATCTTTGGCGTGAAATTGCAAAGGAAAATATCCCGCTCTAATTGGACTATTTCCACTGACACCAATTATTTCTAGGACACAATTAAGGCTCTTTTGCTGGGTTTAAGTAAAATTATGACCCAGAGCACTGCACGAAGGGCACAATTATAAATGACAGAGCTGTGCATCCACCACGTCTGCTCTGCCTCCCTCAACCGTGGCAGCTCCAGTGCTTGAGCTGCACTTTGCTGCATCTCCCAAACCACCCCTGAAATCCTGAAGCAGGAGCTGATGGTGGGGCTGGAATCCAGCAGCTGCCTCAGGGTCCTTGCAGCCTGCAAGAGCTCTTCTCCATATGGCACTTGGAACACGAGGTTTAATCAAGGATTTTAGAGTTTCAGGCAGCTTTCCTGTTCGTTCCAGCTGCCAGGCAGCCAAGGTTCTGTGTGATGCTGATCCACGTCACCTTGTGCAGGTGTGAGGGGCTCGGTTTGAGTTTCAGCACTGGCAGGTGCATCCCCCCAGGCTTGTTACACCTGAGCCTGGTAAAGTCCGGTTTTCCTCCCAGCTCCGTTCAGGTGAGGACCTGAGGTCATCAGAAAAATCAGGTCAGCCCCAGGGAAGATGAAATAGCTGTGGATCCTGTCAGCATCCCTGTTTTTCTGACAGTTAATTGAAGCAAAAAGGTTGTGATTATTCTGAGGTGACAGAAGAGGCAAAATGAGAAGCAGCTGCCTCCTGTGCTGTCAGGCCTTCCCCAAAGCCTCCCCTCCCCAGGCTGCTCAGAGGCACCTTTGGCTCCTGATTTTCTAAATGTGAACTTGTCAAACACAACTGATCCCTGCTCTGGGACAGGGACAGCACCCAGGGAGCGGCTGGAGCTGGGCCAGGGCAGGGTTAGGGTGGATTTTGGGGAAAGGTTCTTCCCCCAGAGGGTGCTGGGCACTGCCCAGGCTCCCCAGGGAATGGGCACGGGCCCGAGGCTGCCAGAGCTCCAGGAGCACTTGGAAACCCCTCCCAGGGATGCACAGGGTGGGGTTGTTGGGGGGTCTGTGCAGGGAGAGGGGCTGGATCAGTGATCCCCATGGGTCCCTTCCATCCCAGAATATTCCATGATTCTGTGATTCCACAACTGCAGTGATCCATGAGCAGGGGAGGGTCAGTGACACCCCGAGGATGATGATGATGCTGAGGGTCACAGTGAGCAGCCGTGGCCCCTTTGGGGACATTTCCTATCACAGGTTTGTGGCCAAACACTTGGGCAGGACTTGAATCACAGAACTGTGAATGAACAGCACAGCGAGAGCTCTCAGTTTCCTGCTGGGGAAAGAAAAAAAACCCAGTCAGCTGCTAAGGCCAAAACCAGTAAATGGCAGAGAGAGATGTAAATGAAATCAAATCCCAGTAATAAAATCAAACACCAGTGGGTTGCTCCTAGGGCTGGCTGAACGAAGTAAGTTCAGAGTTTCTTTTTTTCTTGTAAGCGCTTACTGCTCGTAACAAATAAAACTTGTAAACATAACACAAGTGTTAAGCTTCATTAAATTTGCAGCAGACAATTAATTTTTTTTTTCAGGCAATTCAGAGGTTCTTCTGTAGTACTGATTTAGTTTAATTGAACATATTACCACAAGCAGACAATAAGAAATATATTGAAGATATCCATCTGGCTCCCACTGCAAACCTCACGTGTCGTTTGCTGGGGCTGTCACAGCCCTTACTAATTGCCTCATTTTGGCTCTTCCACAATCAGTGTGATTTAGCCATTAACATGATAAAAGTCGTCTTGGTGAAGAGCTTGATATTAAAAAGCATAGATCTCCTGCCTTGCTCTCGTGCCAGTTTTGGACTAATCTCCAGCATTATTGGAGTGATATTTTTAAAAGCAGGGATACAAATGGATCGACGCCCAGGGAGCAGCTTCTCCAGGTACCTGTGTGGTTGTGGTGGAGGGGGTGCAGCTGGTGGGAAATGTTGGCTCTGGATTTGGGAAATGCCACAGATTCTTCCCCACTTCCCTCCCACCACCTTCTCCTTTCTCCTCACTGTCCCTCCCAGCACCAGACAACCTCAGGCACATCAAGGGTGATAAAAAAACTGATAATTGCTCAGGTAAATAATGGAATCAACACTAGAGCAAGTGCTGATGCTTATAGATACACCTGATTCAGCACATAAAGTGGAAAAAAATATATTTTTAGAAAAGTTTAACCATTATGTCTGAATAACCTGTAGAGGGGAAAAAAAACCAGTATTTTTGTTCTGTGTTTTTTCCCAGGGTCAGCATTATTGCAACCTCTCCCACTACAGGAAAAAAAAAAAAAAAGTTTAGAGTAATGCCTTTAAAAGCTCAGCACTTTTGTTTTAGGAATTTTCCTGACCTCTCCCAAAAAGGCAGGAGGTTCAGGAGTTCTCCGTCGGCAATAAAAGATTGGGTTGTTTAGCTCATCACTGGAGATCAGATCCATGCATCAGCTGGAAAAGGAGACGACCTGGAGGTTAAACACAGACCCTTAATGAGACAAAAGCAGGTTAATTAACAGTTTTCATCAACTCGCTTCAATTTATTTTAACACGGTGCATTTCAGAAAGGTTAAAATATTTGTCAGTTTTTGAATACAAATGAAAGCCCAGCGTGGTTAAAACGAAGCCAGAGATCACATTTAAATCCAAGTAACTGCAGTGCGTGAGAGTGTGTTTATGTGTGTGATTGGACATAAATCATAATTAACAAATTATTTTGCAGTGAGGCCCTGGCACAGGGTGCCCAGAGAAGCTGCCCCATCCCTGGGAGTGTCCAAGGCCAGGCTGGACAGGGCTTGGAGCAAGCTGGATAGGGGAAGGTGATCCATTCCAACTCAGGATATTCTCTCCTGTGCTCAGCTCTGGTATTTGACAGTTTTTGCTGCTGTTCCACCCCTGGGCTCAGAGATCAGGGGCCAAATCTCAGTTCCTGCTGCTTTGTGTGTCTCTGCAGTGGAGCCACCAGGAATTTCAGACAGTGTAAGGGCTGCCTCCTCGAGCTTTCAGTTCCGTGGAACTCCTCTGGTTCCCAGAAAATGAAACATGACAGTTGCACTTAACATTTTAAGTTGTGCTTAGCATTACACGGGATGCAGTGCCACGTCTCCTCCTGGGTTCTGAGCCTGCTGGCATCCAGGGCTAAGTGCACTAATGGATGAATTTGGTCTTTATCCCACAGGAGGGTGCAGAGAGCTTGTCCTTCTTTCCAAGCATGCAGTGGGATGAACTTCCAGGCAGGAGTTCCATGGGAATTCCACCAGTTCTGGGTGAATTAGGGTGAGACTCAAAGGGACAGCAATAAAACAGAAGAGTGAGATTGGTGTGGTGCTGCTGTGGCAGTGGGGGAAGGTCTCCCCAGAGCCCCTTCTCCCCAGTTCTCCAGGAATTCAGTGTGACTGGGATAGGGATGGGGAGATGAGGATCTAAACAGGAGCTGCACTGGGGAGTGACTGGAGATCCCTGTTTCAGGTGAGGATGAAGGCAGCACTGTGGGAGAATAAAGAAAGGGAACTTTATATCCTTGAAATCAGTGCCTCGGAGCAGACTGGCCTGAGGGTGATGTTTTTAGCATCAGAGAGACAGGGGAAGTGTTTAGAGAGCACGTTTGGTGTGGCGGGAGGAGGAGGTGTGAGAGTGCTGCAGACAGGAATGAGGGACGGTGTGCGGGGTTGTAGTTTCGGTGGACGGTCGGGACAGATGGTGATGAGAGATCTCTATAGCTTGGTTTTAGAGCATGAGGTTTATTGTTAAGGGTGTGGATGTAGGGGCCTTGCTTGGAGCTGCGAGCTGCAGCTCGAAGCAGGCCAGAAAAGCAAGAGGGAGAGAAGCAAGAGAGAGAGNAGGTATTGTTCAATCAAAGGGGATCACCTTCAGCCAGCCACACCATTGTTTTCCAGTTGTTCAGTAACTGAGGCCTGGTATCTCAAAGCTTGCTTTCATTTCAATCTCGCTTACAGTTTTCATATTCTCAGCATCTTTGTCAGGAAATAAAACTTCCCTGTTTCATCTTCCCCAACAACGGTGTTTGGGGAAATCCCAGTCCTTTGGTGCATTTTCTCAGGGCCCTTTTGGAAGCGGCTCAGCAGAGCCAAACGCCCGAGGATTTGAGCTGATGGGAGTTTTTCTCCCTGAGCCTGGATTGCCAGCAGGTTACCCAGAGCTCCTTATCAGATCATAAAAGGCAGGTGGCACCCAGATAAAGCCTGGGACTGACAGATCAGGGGGGATCTACAGCACTGCTGAACCAGAGGGAGGTGCTGCTTCAATTTTAGGGGCTCCTGCGACCTGATTTTCCCTTTTCTTAGTGCAAGATCGTGAGCAATCCCATCAGAGATCATATAGAGACAGGAGCCTCTTGTCTTTATCCCAAATGAGGAGGGCAGAGAGAAGATAAATGGAATAGGTTATGTTCCAGGTGTCCTGGATCACCATGCTCCAGCCAGGAATTTGAGAATATGACAGAAATACAAATGTTTCTGATCCAGAAGCAGGTGGACTCAGAAATACGTGGAATTTCGTCACTGAACTGACTTGCCATGGCTTGGGTTGGTTGTCTGTGTCTCTGTCAGTCCCATGCACACTTGGGATATGAATTTTGCTTCCATTTGAAGTTTATAAGTGGGCCATGAAGAACCAATCCTATTTGTAGGGTTTAGTACTGTGTTTTCTTCCAGCTTCGTTGGGAATATATCTGAATATGGCGTTTATTTAGGGAATCAGCAGTATTTCAGCAGTGAAAATTTCCGTTCCTGTCCTAGGTGCACAGCAGAAAGCCTCTGTAAAATCCATTAGTGCTGCTAACTCAGCTGTGTGGTGAAGCTGACAATGAAATCATTCCCTGAAGGAGAGAGCCACGAGTGGAAGTGTCTGGGAGGAAAGTTCCAGACCATGGCTGACCCCAGCAAAGTCACCCAGCACTGAAAGCAGGCTGGAAGGAGAGGTGGAGCTGCTGCTCCTCCACTTCCCTGTGTGTGCGTTCACAAGCTGGATCTTGATCCTGGCCTTGGAATTATTTACATAAGAAAAACTCGTGGCTAATTTGAGGCAAAATGCCATGGAACAGGAGAAATGTCAGGGACGCTTCTTAATGATGCTGTGTGGGGAAGATTGACTGGGGAGAGAAGGAGCTGAGGATTTTGAGGGATCTCTAATGAGGGATGGTCTTGGGGGTTGTTATTTTCATTTCACCTGTGATCCTGCCTCCATCCTGCCCCTGACATCAGCGCCAGGGCTCAAGCAGAGGCAGCAAAGCAGAGCACAGCCCTCAGAATGTGAGGTTTGGCTTCTCTGTGTGCCACTAATTAGAATGAGTCACTTCCTTAGGAGAGAGCGCAGGGCATTGTGAGCCAATTTCACCTTCACCAGGAAACAAATGAGACCTTTTCGGCCCAGGGAACTTTGTTTCAGTGTTTGTTTGGTCGGTTCTGGTCTCCCTGTCACGGGGTTTGTTCAGTAATAGGTGTTTGGGCGTCGGGCTTGCTCACGCTGCTGTGGAGGTCTCAATAGGGATGCAAGAAAAAGTTCATCTTAAATAAAAATATCTGCTGTGCGCGGTGGTACAGGGAGACAAAACAGTTTCTAATGAAGGTCTGATCCATTTTATAGGCTGGGCAAATACGGCAGCAGAGACTTTTAATGACTTGCTCAAGGTCAGACAGAAAGCGAGGAGCAGAACTCATTTTATTCCCAATTACTCCAAGTCTGTGCCCACGCTGGAGCAACCTTCCTCTTCATTTGGCACTCTTCCTCCTCTTTTGCTTACCTAATTCTCTTTTTGATGGAATTGTTGAGTTTAATTGTTCACATTTGGCTGTGGTTCCAAGTCTCAATGTTCACACTGGTGTTTAAGGGGCTGGGTCCCTGCTGTGCTCCCCACGGGCAGCTGGGCTCCATTCCCTGTGGGAACAGAGCTAAAATCACCCCCTGCTTTTGCTCTCCATTCTCCCTGGTGCCTGGCTCGGTTCTTTGGATCCTTGGAAAATCCTGAGCTTTGCAGCTGTTGTGCTTTCTTTGCCTTAAACTTGCAGGTGCTTCCTGATAAGGTGTATTTGCCACAAGTTAAAAGGAAATAGTTAAAAAAAATAGAAAAAAAAAAATAAAAACAGGACAAGTTTTTACTGGTTTTTTAGAGATATCCATAGGTGATCCCCTCCAGTTCCCTTTCCACAATGGCACGTGGGAAGATGAATGTCTTGGGCTTGATGAATGTCCTGGACACCAAGCCTGGCTTATCCCAAGGCAGGGATGACACAAGCAAGCCTTGATCTGCGTGACATTAAGGATGGTTAAGCTGGGGATCATTCGCTGGGAAGCTGGAGGGTCCAGCCAGGGATTTTCTGGCTCTTCCAGGAGTTTGACAGCTCAAGAGGCATCTGCTCCTAATGACTCTTAATTTGGGATTTATTCTGGCATGGCAGCTAATTCCGAACGTCTTGGTGCTGATGGGGAGGGTGGGGAACAGGCATAGAATTCGTGTGGGAAAGGCCTAAAATACACATTTGTGCCTTAGAAATGCAAATTCTGTGGCAGTCACTCCATGATTTTGCAGGTTGAGTGCCTGGATGTTGTATTTTTGCTGCTCTGCTCTGCTGCTTCCTGAAAATTTTGATTGATGGTCATTACTATCAAAAACATGTAAAAGCACCAGAAATGCACAAACTCCAGAGGGTGAGCTGTTCTAAGGGGCAAAATGTAGTCGGGCACTGTGTCCGTGGGCTCCACGGAGTTACATCTGCACAATTCCCCTGCTCTGTGGTACAAGGAGAGCAGTGATTGATCCCTGAGCGACTTGCAATTTATCACAGATTAGCTATGATTTCTGCTGTATCTGATTAACCTTCTCTGCGAGATGGCCATCATTTCTGCAATGACAGTAGATTATTCCACACTTGAAAAGACGGATATCAGCTCGTCGCAATCAATAGCCCACAAAAGGTGACACCTTGAATTCCCTGGGTTATCCACAAAGATTGTCACCAACGCCTGGCTCGTTTGTCAAATACAGAGATCTCACTTGAGGCAGCTCTGGAGTGAAGTGGGTTTTATTTTAGTCTGCAATGCAGAGCTGGAGAAGGATGTTTGAGGTTCCTGGTGTAATCAGGCGCTGTTGCATCCTGCTGCAAAGAGCAAGAACAAATTTCCCTGAGTGACAGACTTGATTGTCATCTCCAGAGCCCATTACATGTGATTTGCTTTGTGACAATTGTATGGAGAGAGCTTGATTTGATCAGATTGCATTGCACTGGGTGAAATGGAGGTTAAAGTGGAGTATTGGGTCCTCTCCTCACTCCCTGCACTCTCACTGGAGTGGATGTATTTTCAGATATTTTGTCTTTGAATTCGCTCTAATGGCACCCCCCTCCCCAGAATCCTTGTGCAGTTCCATTCTTAATGTGTTTCCAGATTGCAATTAACCTTCATTTATTATTCAGCCCCCCAAAGGATGCAGATTGGGGCGTGCAGAGTGCTGCACCCTGACTGACTGCCCTCACCTGGGCAGTGCAGGGTGTTCATTCCTGGCAGGGGGACTCTGCCACCACCTTTGGAGGGTTTTCCATCTGTGGGAAGCTCTTTAGTGAAGCTGAGGAGGAAACTGCTGCTCTCGGAAGGGACAGATCACAGGGAGCAGCAGCCAAACTCTCCTCCGACAACAACCTCGCCCACCCTCATGGAAAATTCCTGAGAAAGGGGCTCAGCTCCCAGCTAAAATTAATCCCTTGTCCCCGCACTGCTGTGGGGAGATTTAAGCCAGACGAGTGGCAAGATAAGGATCCTCCTTCAGCAAAGCAATTTTAGCATGTCCCGAGCTCAGCCCTGCGTGCTGCTGAACGGAGTCTGTGCTCCCCCAGGAAAGGTCGGATGTTCCATCCCCTCCCTAATCCCTGCTGGATACAAAGCCATGTCTCACTGCAGAGATCTGTGCTGCCTGATGACATGGGAAGCTCTAATCACTAATCACAAATATTTCTAAAATCGGAGCTAAGTGACTTTAGTCCCAGGCCTAAAGTCCCTTTTCTAAACTGATAATGTCTCCTTTTAATAGGATTATATTTTATTAGGCTGAACTGCCACAGTACACACCAGAGGGTGGAAATGCTGCGGAATCTTCTGTTAAGAACGTGTGTAATAGCTGATGGTAGGGAAAAAAGAGATATATTGGCATAAAAGCCAAGTGCCTGTTCCTGAAAGCATCTGTGTGACTCATCATAGCTCACAGGTGGGATATTTTAAAGGCCAAACACTGTAAATACTTAACCTTTCCCCCATTTCTTTTTCATCACAGTTTTGGCCATGCCCCATGAAGTGCTCAATCTATTCAGCTGTAATTTGCTCTGCTAATTCCTCGGTGTGTTCAGTCATTCACTGGGTTTTAATCTCTTTAATTCAGAGTTGTATTTTCCTCTCTCCTGCACATCTCGGTGTCTGATGACAGAGCACTCAGAGCTCTCAGAAGTTTCACCAGTCAGGTCTCAGAGGCTTTTCACTTTATGGTCCTGGATAAATATTTCATTCACAAGTAGCCAAAAAAAAAAAAAAAATAGACCACATTTGAGTATTTTCATGTATTGGACTTTGATTCTTTGGTTGCTCATAGAAACCAGATTCTCCAGGATTGATTTTCATTATCTCCAGACATGATTTGCCTTGGAATCAATACAATAATGTAAAATGTCATTGCAAACAGAGGACATTGATCTGAGATGCATTTATTAACTCCTGCTGATAAAAGCCAAAATGGAATTGGTAAACATTCTGGTATTCCAAAAAAAAGAGAGGAAAAATGAGTCCCAAAATGCTTGAGTTAGAGTTCATCTACAAGAAAAACACATCTTAAAATCTTGTACAGGAAATGGTTTATGCAGATAAGGAAAAATACATCTGGATCTTTAACACTGTAACACTAATCTGAGAGAATTAGGTAATTAGCTGGTTAATCAAACTGGAAATCACTGCTTATCTGCCCAGGTCCTCATAAGGAATAGCAGCAGCCAGGAGTATTTCTAACAGACTTTCCCTGCTCAGGCAAAAGAGGGAATGGGAGAGGAGCATGGACTGCAGACCTCAAAATAGGCTGAAGTTTGGACTTAATGGTCTTGGAGTCTTTTACAATCTTAATTATTCCATGATTCTGTAGGATCCTGTACAACATTCCCATTAGTTTCCCAGCAGCATGGAAGTGCAAACCTGAAAGAAGTGAAGGCAAGGCTGGAAGGAGAAGGGAAGCAATAAGTCTTGGAAAATTTCCTTTAGGAGTAGGACAGCCTGAAAGAACTGCTAATTTGGGGGCTGTGGGGGGGAGTTCTGATTTCTTCAGGGTTTTTATGCTGGATAAATGTGTCAAAACCTGAGTATTCCCTTCTGTTCCTTCTCCTTCGCCCTCCTCCTGTGTGCTGGGAGAGATGTCTAAATAAGCATTTAGGTATTAGCTGCACCCAGCCTTGGAAATGTCGACATGAACCCTTCTCTTTTTGATCTGTCTCCGAATGCTCAATTGCACCGATTCGAGGCCAACAACAGGAGCTGCATCTCCTGAGCACGTCCCAATTCAGCCTTTTATTAGAGCCCGACACCCCGTGCTCCTCCAGCAGCCAGGACCGGCACAGCACATCCCACTGTTTGCTGAGGAGCTGGATATCCTGAACTGCAGGGCGCCGCTGAATCCATCCCCTGGAGCGTTTCCCACTGCTCCGGGCTGAGCCAGGCTGGGAACGGGATGCTGAGTCCACCCGGTCTGGAAAAACCCCTCCGGGCAGTGAGGATTCTGCTGATGGGCACAGAATCCATGACTCCGCGTCCGGCTCCCCCCGCGCCCCCTGCATCACTCCAGAGCTGCTCCGCGCTGACCTATTTTTTTAAGGAAAAAAAGCAGCATTATCTGCGAGCGTCAGGCTCTGCTGAGGTTTGTGTCACTTCGGTGGTGCCGCTGCAGCCGTGTCACGTCGTGCGGATGGATGTGACACGCACAGCCCCGCGTGTGCGACAAGCAGAGCTGCTCTCCCTGAACAAACCACCGCTCCCGATGGACAGCCGGTCCATGGCACGGCTGCCCGGGATGGTTCCCTCACAGATTGGCTCATTGTGACCCCCGGGCCCTACCCTCCGTCCTGCAGCCTGCGGGCTGCGGGTGGAAATGCAGCCTTGCATCCCAAAATGCATCCCTGCATCCCTAAATGCATCCCAAAAGGAGCCGGGAGATGCAGGCGGCACTCAGGGCTGATGATGGGCAGCTGGTAAAGGAGAGGAGGGAAGCAATTCCAGCCTTCCCACGGGTGGGAGGTGCTGCTCAGCTCCTTCTCTTCAAAGTAAGCAAGAAAACTTTGTTAAAATCTCTTGCCGGATAAAGCAAATCCATTTAATCAGCCAGGCAGACCCCAAGCTCTCGGCGCTGCGCTGCGCCAGTAAAGCCGAGGGAGGCGACGCAGGAAAATCGGGATTTCAGGCAGGACTAAAGGAGGTGAGACGAGCTCGGGTGAGCTCCGTGCGCCCCAGCAGGGAGGCTGGGTGAGGGCTGGGCACCCAGAGCTGTCCCCGGGGCCGGGAGGGTTCGCTCCAGCCGGGGAGCATCCCCGGGAGCTGCTCGGCTGCAGCGGGGCTGGGAAAACCGTGAAAAAGTGGGGAGCGTCGCCTCTGTCACACAGCCAGCGTCCCCCTGAGAGTGCCGGCGTGGGAGGAAGGCTGGGAAGGAGCTGTGCTGTTCCCCGAGCCTTCAGTGACACCTACAGACGGTGCCCGCCGGGGCTCGGGGCGCATCCAGCCGCGCTCCTGCGTCCCAGGGATGCTCCTGCCGNACATGATAAACTTAAATGCAATAATTGGTTAGTAAGTAAATATAATTAAGAAACAATTGTTTAATCACAACGAGAATCATGAGAGAAGAACAACAATCATGAGAAATGCGGTGGGAAGGGGACTTAAAACTCATGCTCGGGTGAAATCAATATAAACAATAGAACAATATTAAGATAATAATTAATATATGATTATACAACAGTTATGTAAGGAAAGGGTATAAAAATGTATCCATCGCAAACCCATGTCGGAGTCAGATTTGGGTTTGTACCCCTGATTCCCAGAGCTCTTCAATAAAAGCACCTGCATATAATCATACTGTGATTATGTGTTTCTACACTAACATGGGTATCAGGCAGAATTCCCATGGAAAGGTTTCCCAGCCCTGGCACAGCTGCCCAGGGCAGCGGTGGAGGGGTTTAACAGATGTGTGGATGTGGCACTTGGGGACAGGGGACAGTGGTGGCCTCGGCAGTGCTGGGAGCAGTTGGACTCGGTGACCTTAAAAGATCTTTTCCAAGCTAAATGATTCCATGATTCCATGAAACCTGCGGGTGTTTTTGGAAGCACCAGGCACTCGCAGTTCCTACAGCACCTGCAGGAGCTGTGCTGAGCTGCTCTGGCCTTCAGCAAACACCCATTTCTTGATAGCATTTATATAGAATATAAACCCTAGAATTCTATTATATTTAATATTCTATATGCTTCTATAAACCTATAATATTCTAACTATATTCTAGAATATACATATTTTATAAAGAATATTTTATATATACTATATATCTAATATATTCTACAGTGTAATTGCATAGAATTCTAGAATACAAATTCCATCTCAGAATTCTATTCTAGAATGTATTCTATATTCTAAAATCCTATACAATTATATAGTCTATTCTATATATTTATAGTCTTTATTTTCTTCATTCTTTACATGTTTATAAACACCTGATAAATATTAAATGTGTTAATTATTTGATTCATTAAGTGTCACATCACTTACTGTGGTTGTTCCAAGAGCTCCTCTGTTTGGTCAGAAGTGAACACAAAGCACAGAGGAATTAAATTAGTCCAAGATACTAAAGCCAAGTCCCTGAGGACTTGATCTGAAATCTCTACAGACAGCACCAAAATCTTTCTCACCACCTCCTGTACACTTTTGATAAGGTTGAAAATCAGGAACAGCTTTGCATCCCCTGGATTCCGGTGAGTAGTTCTGCCCAGTCCATATCTGTGCTGCTGTATCTTTATTATTTTAGCAGAGAATTAAGCAGTTGGGCAATAGGCTCTGGAAGAAGTAGTGAAGGTTTTGGTGTCAGGTACCAGAGACTGAATGATGCTGGGATTATTTCAGCATGACAGCTGTGCAGAGTAGATTTTTGGAATAAGCAAAAATATCTATCTCTGTATGATTTTCAGACTTTTGCTCTCATTGTTAAGCAGTATTTTTTCTCCTTTCCATTTCCTCTGAGGCCCTGTAGAAAAAAAAAATTGCTGCATTTTTGTCAACAGAAATGGAAGAGAAATGTTAACTTTAGAGGCAGAGGGAATTCACAGGCACAGACGAGGAGCTGGAGTCTGCATAATGTGTCATGGCTCATCTTTCTGTACCACCACTCTGCTCATACTGGAGTGAAAAATAGACAATTAAACCAGTGGTGAAGGAGCTGTGGAGCTCCAGCTGTGAGAGAGGGGTTAGTCCTGAATGAGGGTGGAGCTGCTGCCTGTGTTTGACACAGAACCTGTCACAGATCCCGGTTTGGGGCTTCCCCTGGAAATGTCCTGTTCAGGACCCTCCTTCTGCCTCAGCTCCCTGAAATGCCCCTGTCTGACACCACACCAGGGGTTTGGGTTCCGTGCTGGGGAAGGTTCTCTTGGGATCACTCATCATTCATATTTATTCTGTGTGGGGGCTCTCCTTGCACAAGGAAAGGATTTGAGATGTGAAACCATCCGAGAGCGTGGCCAGTTCTCCATAAACATAACAATAATCTCAGCCTGATCTTTGCCTTTCCAGGTGTGAACAGATTAAAAACTCCTGGTTCTGATACACCCTTTTCATTCTAATACACCCTTTTCATTCCAGTTTTGGAGATTTTACATTTAATTTAGGAACAACAGAACAGTTTTTTGATAACCATGGTGAGCAATGTGTGAAACAACTCTTTGAAGTGAGAAGATTCAAATAAGAACTCTGACAAAAAGTTTTAATCGAGCCTTTCAGGTCTGCTGCATTCTTTTCCAGAATTTTCTTTCCTCCATCAGGATGGTGGCTGGAAGAGGATTTGGGGGGGTTTATTAATAGTGTTTTAATCCAACAACTAGAGAAAGGATAAACCTAAAGATGGAATAATTCACTTGTTGATTCAAGGACCTTCCTAAGCGATCACTGCTTAGGATCTCTCTCAGCCCTACAATGTCTCAGTTCCTCAGGAGAACAAGAATAATCCTTTTTTTCCCCCTCTTTCTTTGTTGTTTGTAGATCCAACCCGGGTGATGGTGTCCCCTTTCAGCATGGATGTCACGGTTGGAGAAAGCATCGTGCTGCCTTGTCAGGTGTCCCACGACCACTCCCTGGACATCGTGTTCACCTGGTCCTTCAATGGGCACCTGATAGACTTTGAGAAAGATGGGGATCACTTTGAGAGGGTTGGAGGGGTAAGTATCAAATCTGACAAAGTGGGTGATGTAGAAAAGGTTACTCACGGAAGGAGCTGGATGAAGGCAGCAAGGAAAAGGAGGGAAGAAATGGAAAACTTTCAGCAGAGGTAGAAAACTGGGAAGGTTTTGCAGGTTGCCCTGAGGGAGGTTTGAGAGCTGCAGGTCTCAGGCATAGTGACAGTTCATGTTCACATTTGTCAGGAGTGAAATTTAATGCTGGAAGGAAAAGGAGATACAATTTCCAAGCCTTGCTGTTATCCCTTAAAAAAAAAAAAAATCATTAAAAGATGAGCTCACAGATTGATGCCCAGGGCTCACAGCAGCAGCAATGCCTTTCTGGGGTGACTGCTCCTGTTTTGGCTCACAAAGCTGAAATTACCAACTTTATTAATATTCCTCAGCCCAAAGGCCACAACCACGAGGTTACCCTGAGATTTCCAATGTATCGAATGCTTTGTGTCTGGAGAGAAATTCAGAGAGGTTCTCAGCATCCAATACATCCAGAAACCTAATTAGTTCTATTCAACAGTTAATCAGACATGCACTTGGCGTTTGGAAAACAAATTACTGCTGGTGTGTGATGAAAGATTTCCTCGGGGAGTGCTGTTCTCATGATCTTTAGCACAAAAATGCTGGGCAATCAAAATGCTGGCTGGGACACAAAGCCATGAAACTACTGCTGATATCTCCAAATTCGGGCTGGGCTTCCCTTGCAGGAGAGATGGAGACACAGCCTGGGCCTCTGGATGCCACAGAGGGTAAAAATTGGATATCCAGAGAGGAAAAGGAGGAGTCAGAGTGAACCTGTCCTGCATTGTCACGTTGTTTCAGTGAGGAACAGCCCCCAGCCCTGCTGCCCTGCCCCTTGGAGGAGCCAGAATTTTGGAAATGCTCCCTCTCTTACCTTCCAGGCAGACTCCCATCATTTTAACAGGCCATGGCTTGCATTGCTGATGTTTCCATCAGCCAGCATAAAGTAAATCCATTAGTCACAGTGTCCTTCATGTGATAATGATGGTTAGGGCTCATTAAAAAGTAATTGTAACCACTTTTCCCTACTTTATCAGCAGGATTCAGCTGGTGATTTGATGATCAGGAGCATCCAGCTGAAGCACGCAGGGAAATACGTCTGCATGGTGCAAACAAGTGTGGACAAGCTCTCAGCTGCTGCAGACCTGATTGTAAGAGGTATTTGGATTTTGCTACTGTTGTTGGTGTTGTTGTAAAATTTCCTTTTTTTTTTTTCCTGCCTTCTGCAGTCGCTGGGCTCAGAGACAGCCCAGCATCTTGTAATTAATCTGGGAAAAATGCTCTGAGTACACGCTGGGGGTCACGGCATCAGCCAGAGCATGGGAAGTGCTTCAGATGCTCCCAGAACAGACCCAGCCCACACACCCCTGGTCCCTGCTCGTGTCCTGAACGCCAGCCCTGCACCCACGGAGCTCATTTGTGCCATGAGCTGTGCAGCAGGAGCAGCACCCAGCTATTGGCAGCATTTCTGCCAAGCAGCGTTATTCTATTTTAGAATAAACATGATTTAGTGACTTCACTGATCTATCGAGATCTATTCATTACCATGCACAGGTGGTGTGTAAGTTTGACTTTAACAGAGCTGTAATTAATTACCCTGAGCCTGAGTCCTTCTGAGAAATCTGATTTATATTTTCCTGCTTGTTAATTTTGGGGAAAGCAAACTTGGGTGCTGCTCTATCCCTGCTGCCCTTGGTTCTCATCAAGAGAAGGAATATTAAATTCTCACAGGGAAATGACCCTTGATGATGATAGAAGTACTGATCTTGCCACTCCCTAAAAACACCAGGGGTGTTAAAACACTGGCACAGGGTGCCCAGAGCAGCTGTGGCTGCCCCTGGATCCCTGGCAGTGCCCAAGGCCAGGCTGGATGGGGCTTGGAGCAGCCTGGGACAGTGGAAGGTGTCCTGCCCATGGTATAGAGTGGCACTGGATGGGATTTCAGGGCCCTTCCCACCCGAACCATTCTGGGATTCTGTGAGATGGGAGTAGACTGAACCTGGGGTGCCACTCGGGCAGCAGTGCCTTGGGGTGGAGCAGAGGGCTCTGCTCTCTCCCTGGCTGCTGCTCCCTGCAGAGCTTCACGGGTTCAGACACCCCAGCAGCGAGGCAGAACATCCTGGTCTCTCCCCAGTATGATGCTGGTGCATCTCCCCAGCGCCTCCCAGTCCCAGCCAGGCGAGGAGAGCTGCAGCTGCCCCAGCTGCTCCGCAGGGACCCCGTCACCTCTGTCCCCGGGAGGGGACGATGCCCAGAGCGCTCCTTCCCCGAGTCACTCCGATTCTCCTGCAACCCCACAGGTCCCCCGGGTCCCCCCGAGGCCGTGACCATCGACGAGGTCACGGACAGCACGGCCCAGCTGTCCTGGAGGCCGGGGGCAGACAACCACAGCCCCATCACCATGTTCGTGGTGCAGGCACGCACCCCGTTCTCGGTGGGCTGGCAGGCGGTGAGCACAGGTAAGGCTCTCACCTGGCCCCGGGGGCTGAACCCCTCGGGGGACCACGCTCTGCTTCAGAGACATTTCAAAGGGTGGAGCAGAGCCTTTTCTGGGGGAAGGGGAGAAGGTGGTACACCATTAATGATTTTATGGGAGGGGATGACTGAAATGTGAGGGTGCTCTGGGGTAGCGGTGAGTAGATGGGGGCAGTTGAATCCAGAGAACTGCGCCAAAAAAATGACATTAAAATTTGATAACTGCAGCTGTGAAGAAAATTAAACTCGAACTTTATTAAGTTGCCATTAGTTATATGTGCTCATTGAAAACAAAATTATAAAATTACTGCTTTCCATGTAGCATAATCCATAAAAATTGTATCAGGTACACTTAATAAACCTGCAGGACACAATAACATTAACTTTCATTTTAACATCACTTTCAGCTACTTTTAGTAGAGGCTAAAAAAAACCAGGCAACTTTAAGAGGAGCTTGACCCTTATGTTTGTAACAGTAATCAGATTATATGAAATCTATAATTCCACGGATGGAAAACCCATCCCTCAGCACCCACACAGGGCTGCTTGCACCAGCTCTGGCCCCTGATGTGAAAAGCAATTTCCCTGGCTGCAGAGCACTGCTCTTATTAACTAGTTTCAGGTTTGGCAACCCAAAGATGTAGGGTGCAGCCAGTGCCATTACTCACCCGTCTTTCTCATGAATGTTTAAGGGAAAACAGAATGAATTCCTATCTCTTGTTGCTGTGCTGGAGATGTACAACAGTAATTGTGGTCTATAAAGACATCCCTCAAGGACAGACCGTGTCATCCTGCCTATCTTTAAGGAGAATTATTTTCCTGATAGAGGGAAAAATCCCATGATGTAATTGCTCATTCCGTCAGAGGTTAATTTTGTTCCAGTCACCATTAAACAGAGACAACAGTGTGTTTCAAAAAGAGAAAAATAAAGACGCTCCAAACCTGTTGTCTTGACACTCTGTTTCCAAACAGCGGCAATTTTGGAGAAACTCTTTCATGGCAGGAATTTCTGGGCTGAAAGCGCAGTTGTTTAATGCTGCCTCTGACTTCTTTGCAGCTGGCAAAATGTAAGAAAGACGAGATAAAGTTTATCCCTCCTTACTGGCATTTACCTTAAGCCCCCACCTTTGAGGAAATCAGATTTCCCCACGCCTTTTTCCCAGCAGTTTTGAATACCCCAGTGGGTTTCCTTGCACCCCCAGTTCCAGAGCTCATCGACGGCAGGACGTTCACGGCCACGGTGGTGGGGCTGAACCCCTGGGTGGAGTACGAGTTCCGCGTGGTGGCTGCCAACCTGATCGGGATCGGGGAGCCCAGCAGGCCTTCGGAGAAGAGGAGGACTGAGGAAGCCCGTGAGTAGTGCTGGGCAGAGGAGCTGAGAGTGAAATCTTTGTGGGATAAACGCCAAGGGATCCCTCAGTTGTGGGCAAGCCCTGGCAGGTGGCTCCTCTGATCTGCTGGAGCCCATAGAGGAACCGAGTATGAAACAGGAAAATAAATAAAAGCTTTTTTTTATGGAGGACAAATGTTTAAACTGAACAATTACAGACTGAATACACAAGTTAATTGACATACTTTTCATATACTGTTATTGACATACTTTTAATGTGCTGTTTGCCATGGCTAATTAGTCATTTTACCAGTTCCTGGCACCAGCAGGGAAGGCCAGCAGTGCCCTGTTGCTGCACAGCTCTGCTCCATCTCCGTGTGGGTTTTGGGTTTCAAAGTTGTCACGTCCATCTTCTGCATTTATTTGTTTGCAGTCCCTGAGGTGACCCCAGCTAACGTCAGTGGAGGTGGAGGCAGCAAGTCTGAGCTGGTCATTACGTGGGAGGTGAGTCTCACTCCAGCCCCCGGTGATTTTATTGTGGGTTTCCAGGGGTTGGCAGTAAAAAAGCCCAGACTGTGGGATAAAAACAGCCCAGCTGTTCAGATGGAGCTAAAGCATGTCCCCACCCCAGCCCCAGGGAAGTGTTGGACCACGGGGAGCAGGATTTGCCACCAGCTCAGCTCCTGCTGACTCCCAGCACATCCACATGGCGAAGTGTGCATGGCCAGGAGCCACCCGAGGGATGGAACAGGCTTGGAACGTGCTGGCCTGGGGGAGGATTGCTGTGCTGCCTCCCAGCTCCCTCCCTCCTCCTCCTCTCTGGGACGTCAGGCAGCAAACAGCTCCGAGCCAGCACACGGCATGCTGGCTTTCATTGCTGCTGGTGGCAGCCAGAGAGAGGAGATGGAGAGATGAGAAATGTTTAATATTCCTTAAGGCAGACGGGGTTAGAACTTTAGTCATTTGTCTGCTCATATTTTCATGTTGTGATGCGATGCAGCTGGCATATTTCTCCTAATAATGAACTCCACTAGACATGCTAACACTTCCATTTAGCACTATTTCTGACCAAGCTGGCAGAATGAATCGCCAGAGATATTTTTAAGGTTATTAAAAACCTATAAATGGGTTTTTGTCCTCACCACACAGCTCAATGTGCTAAATTTCCTCCTCTGTTGGACTAATTAGTTACGCCGTGTCTCCTAAAGATACTGCAATATGTCTCAAAAACACACATGGCCAGAACATCAGCCATTGCTTTGAGATGTAATTTGCACAAAATACGATTTGTACTTTGACAGAAGAGTGGTTTTACTCTTTTAAATGTCCAGAGGCCTTTTCTTGATGATGCACTCTGAGCCTTACAACACAGAGTAGGATGCAGTCACCAGTAGTAACCTGTGCTGAAGCTCCATGGACATCTGAGGGAGGGTGGCCCATAATTATGGATTATTTTAATGCTGGAACCTTTGGGTTTAATGCAGCTTTTTAAGGGGCTGCAAGGCTCAGAGTAGGAAGTGTCAGTGTGTCCAGGCTGTGTTCTTTGGGGCTTCATGTGTGATTCCAAAGGCATGAGAGCAGCTGTGCTGGGAAAGCAGGAACCGTGTCCTTGCTTCTCCCAGCAAACAGCAGGCTCTTCACAAAGCCTAAAATTACATCAGCAGTGGAGGCCCCATCTGCTCAGGGAGGGAAGGGAAATAAGCTTTAGGAGAAGTGTCTTCTGGAGGTGCTGCCTCCTGTTCCATGGAGCAGAAAGGCTCTGGAGCAGGCTGGGTGGGATGAATTCAGGTTGNTAAGGCATCAGTTGGATATGAAGTAGGACCTCGTGCATCTCCAGCGCTGTGTTCACAGAATCACAGAATTAACTAGGCTGGGAAAGGTCTCTGAGATCAAGTCCTGTGAGTGAGGAGGACCAAGAGGCATCTCCGGGTGCAGCCGGGGAGCTCGGCGCGTGCTGCAGCCGCTGTTTGTCGCTGCCCACAGACGGTGCCCGAGGAGCTGCAGAACGGGGGAGGCTTTGGCTACGTGGTGGCCTTCCGGCCCCTGGGCACGGTCAGCTGGATGCAGACGGTGGTGGCCTCGCCGGACGCCGCCCGCTACGTGTTCCGCAACGAGAGCCTGCCGCCCTTCTCGCCCTACGAGGTCAAAGTGGGCGTCTACAACAACAAGGGGGAAGGGTCCTTCAGCCCCGTCACCGTCGTCTACTCGGCGGAGGAAGGTAGAGACGAGCCCTCCCCACCTCCTCTCGCTCCTCCCGTGCTGCAGGGCCCCAAAAGGGTTTGGTCTCCACCTTGACACATCCTTTGATACCTCAGCCTCGCTCTGATTTATAATAAACGGCGAGCCGTGATTAATTCTTTTCATAGTCATTAAAATAACATTAATCGTAATGAAATCTTTTGATATTAATGGAAAAGTAATATGTAATCTGGAAAGAATTCCGCGGAGATTTAGTATGAATTAATGTCCACTGATTAGAAAATGTTCCCACTTGTCCTAATTACAGTACATGGTATCCTGGCTTGAGTTTAGTAATGACATCTTATTATTTCTGAGGGAGAGGCCCGGCCCAGCCTGACAGGCCATCGGTTTGAAATGTGGACATTTGCTTGCTTCCTTTCTTGTGCAATGAAGAAAATAAATCCCCTGATGTTTGGGATTAGCTGAACATAGAATTGAAAAGTCTCACTTCTATTTTTAACTGCCCAGAGCCAACGAGAGCCCCAACCACCGTTTTGGCCAGAAGTCTTTCTGCCTCAGACGTCGAAGTTTCTTGGGCTCCCCCGTGGGAGAACCAGCACAAAGGGAGAATACAGGGATATGAGGTATGGGACACAGAATGCAGGATCCTTTCAGCAGCAAGTCTTGAGGGACACAGAGGTGTCCTGGACGGTCACTGTGCTGCTGTTCCTCCTGCCACGGGTGTGTTCCTGAGGTGGCTTTGCTTCCCTCTGCCTCTTCAGTGCACAGAGATTTCTCTCACGTGGTTAAAAATTCCACCTTTCTCTCACACGGTTAAAAATTCTGCTTTTCTGTGTGGGATCGTGGCTGGAAATGGAGCCCTCCCTGAAGGAGCTGCCATGGCCAGGAGGCTGGGGAGGGAGCGCTGCAGCCGCACTGGTCCCAGCAGGGACAGGATTGTGGCAGGGAGCAGGAGCTGTCCCTGGAGCAGGTCTGGGTTGGTGACTGGGAGCAGGAGCTGTCCCTGGGAGCAGGTCAGGATTGGTGACTGGGAGCAGGAGCTGTCCCTGGAAGCAGGTCAGGATTATGGCAGGGAGCAGGAGCTGTCCCTGG
>VZTG01003213.1:283780-308077 GCA_013397845.1 Melanocharis versteri | reverse complement strand
GGAGCAGGTCTGGGTTGGTGACAGGGAGCAGGAGCTGTCCCTGGAGCAGGTCAGGGAGCAGGAGCTGTCCCTGGGAGCAGGTCAGGATTGGTGACAGGGAGCAGGTCTGGGTTGGTGACAGGGAGCAGGCGCTGTCCCTGGAGCAGGTCTGGGCTGGTGGCAGGGAGCAGGAGCTGTCCCTGGGAGCAGGGGCTGTCCCTGGAGCAGGTCAGGGAGCAGGAGCTGTCCCTGGGAGCAGGGGCTGTCCCTGGAGCAGGTCAGGGAGCAGGGGCTGTCCCTGGAGCAGGTCTGGGTTGGTGACAGGGAGCAGGAGCTGTCCCTGGAGCAGGTCTGGGTTGGTGACAGGGAGCAGGAGCTGTCCCTGGAGCAGGTCAGGACTCTGGCAGGAACCACGGGGTGCTGCCAGCCCGGGGCTGGGCACTGCCACAGCCCTGCTCTGCCTCCCAGGTGCGCTGCTGGCGGCACGACGAGAAGGAGGAAAACGCCAAGAGGATCCGGACGGTGGGGAACCAAACGTCCACGAAAGTCAGCAACCTGAGGGGCAATGCCCTCTACCACCTGGCAGTCAGGGCCTACAACACAGCTGGCACCGGCCCCTCCAGCGCCGCCGTCAACGTCACCACCAAAAAGCCACGTGAGTGTCGGCAGGGATGCCCTGGCAGGGTCCAGCCACTGCTCCCCTCTCTCAGCTCCCAGCTCTCTGGAGTCCAAAGGAGCTGTCAGACTTCCCCTTGCCAGGTTTTTGTGCAGAAGATTTACCAGGCTCAGCCTTTTTATTTAATATTTTTTCGTGAGGCTCTTCCCCGTGTTAAGTGAGCAGAGCATGCAAAACTGAAATCACAGCTGTGCAGGCAAATTAAATATTTATCTCGGCGTTCAAGAGGGCTTTTTTCCTCTGGTCTCAGGCATGTTGAGCAACTGACTGAATCCTTTTTTCATTTAAAGCCCCGTGTCGTGTCACACCTCCCGTGACCTTGGGGACACGGATCAGTGAAGCAGCTCGTTAGCTTTCCAGAGGGACAGGGCTCTGGGCAGGCTCAGCTCTGCTGCTGGAAGCCCCCCTGGCACTGGAGGGGATGCAGCTGGAATTGGCTCTCCTCAGTAACGTGGTGCTGTCTATATTTTGCTGTAGCACCGAGTCAGCCCCCCGGGAACATCGTGTGGAATTCATCCGACTCCAAGATCATCCTGAACTGGGACCAGGTGAAAGCCTTGGACAACGAGTCAGAAGTGAGGGGCTACAAAGTGAGTATTTCCATGGTACTTGCATGATTTCCCAGGTCAGATCTGGGGCATTCCTCCAAAACCAGAGGCCCTGCGTAGCACGAGCACATTTTTTCTGCAGCTCCCACCTGCAGGTCTTTGCTCCTGCCTCCCATGGAAACTTCCCAAATTTGGCTCCTTAATTGCAGATAAATAAAATGCTTTTCTTTAATAGCTCCCATTTCCTTCAGAAAGCCAAGCCAAGAGGAAAAGAAAGAGAATCCTCATTAGAAGCAGTTTGAATAGGACATAATTTAACTAGAGAGAAACCTTGGGAAGAATTCAGCTCCATCACCTTCCACAAGGGTTTCATTTTGCCCAAAAAGACGTTGCCCTGGGGGTTGAGTTGTGCAAACATTTCCCACCAGAACCTGTGAAGGACCTGGCCATGCTCCATGTTTTATTCCCAGCCTGGAATGCCAGCGGCTTGGCGAGCCTGTGCCAGCTCCCCTCAATTCCTGCACCAACTTTAGGTGTCTTTGGTGCTCTGTATGGGCTCATCAAAACTAAGTAATCCCTCAGGGTTTTCAGTCCAAACCTCAGACGAACCTCAGCAATCTGGACCAGCTTTTCACTACATATTTTAGGTTTGAAATGCAAATTAAGGAGTCGGTTGAGAGAGGGAGAGAGAGACTCGTCACCCTGGAAAAGCATCCAGAGGGTTTCTAAAACATTCTCCTTTAACTTACTGTTAGCACAGCACAACCAGATGGATTTATTTCCTGACTCATAGCAAAACGTTGCCTATTTTTCTTCTTTTTGCCTAGAAATCTTATATTTTATGTCACAATTTATGATATAAATTAGTACAACTCCCACAGCTCAGAAGGTCATTCACAAAAGTCATTTATTCTGGGAAACCATTGGTGGCACTGCATCAAATATCCCAACTCAGTTTCCAGAAGCAGCATAATAAGGAGTTTCTGACCTCTATAAAGAAGTTTTTACTTCTGTGGGGGTTTATTTTAGCTCGACCAAGGTAAAGGTTTCTCTGAGGGGCTCCACCAGGTACCAGTGCCACGTTGGGTGCTGCTGATCATCATCACCATCCTCCTGCCAGTGTCACCCCCCGCCCAGGCACTGCCACCTCTGTGCTGGTGTCCCCAGCAAATCCCACACGTCCCCCGTGTGATCCCTGAGCATCGGGGGCAGGAAAAGAGCAGCAGCAGCTCTGGCCACCCTGGGGTGAGCAGCTCTGAGGACAGCGGGCGGCTCTGCCCTTTCTGCCTCCCTTTCTCTCTCTCTCCTGTGGCTGCAGGTGTTGTACAGGTGGAACACGCAGGGCAGCACGTCCGTCATAGAAACAAATAAAACCTCCGTGGAGCTGTCCCTGCCCTTTGACGAGGATTATATCATCGAGATCAAGCCCTTCAGCGACGGCGGCGACGGCAGCAGCAGCAAGCAAATCCGAATCCCAAAGATATCCAGTAAGGATGGGAGGGGCTGGGGTCTGGGCCACCAGCAGACATTCCAGTCCCTGGTTCTGATTTCATCCCAAAATCGAGATTCAGCCATAAGAAACGCCATCCTAAGCAGTTCTGTTTGTATTTAAGGTTTCCAGACACTCCCCCCTCTCAGTTCCATGCATTGAATTTGTTGTTTCACTGCAATTCTCTATAACCAAATACAGGATGCAGAGGCTTCTCAATTTATAAGGCTACTGTATGGCCATATCCCATTGTGTGCTGGATGCATAAATATTTATTTAGGGAAATGAGGCGGTGTAGAAGAGCAAACACAAAGAGTATTTTATTACACAACATGGCTTTTGCAAAATCTCCATGTCCCATCTTCCATTAATAATGTCCCAGTTTATAAGCTGCATTAAATCAGGAGCCTCTGCAATGCAGGAATATGGCATCAAAATTACAGCGACGTAAAAAACCCTGGGCGAGAGCAGAGTTCTGCCCACCGTGGCTGTGTAAACCATGCAGAGGAATTTAATCAGCAGCACAGGAGAGGGAAGGGGAGCTGGAACACGCCAGCTCCCATTTGGCTCCAGGCCGTGGGTCACGGAGCAGGTACACAGCTCCTCGGGGGTGGGAGTCACAAGGAACAGCTGGAACGTGGTGCAATTGTGACAAAATACCAAATAATGATGGGCAGGCAGCGTGTGAAATAACAGAACTGTGAAAGGAGCCTCGACATAACGGGGGCAGGAATTGAAATTTAAAATTCAGCTGAAGAGGTGACCGTGAAGAGGAGGAGGAGGGGGCTGTGCATGGGGGCTGTGCTTTATCCAAGGAAAGGGAATTTAAACCTCGGGGGAGGTGGGTTAAGGAAGAGTTCAGGGATTGTTCTCTGCTCACCTCTGGCTCCTTTTCCCCCTCTCCCCTCTCAGATGCCTACGCCAGAGGCTCGGGCTCGTCGACCTCCAGCGCCTGCACCCTGTCAGCCCTCAGCACAATCATGATCTCCCTCACAGCCCGTTCCAGTTTATGACAACAATGACATCGAGGACTTCTTCTTTATAATATAAGCAACATTTAGCTAGTTGTTTTGGAGACACCCAGTACTAAGTAATATTGTGGTTTGAGTACATCTTACTACTGGAAAAAAAAAAAATGTTTATGCTTCTTTAGGAATGGCATTATACAGTACTTCCTCAAAGCAAATATAGCTTTGTCTGAAGTTTCCTTGGAAACTCTGCAATGCACTGAAAACATCTGTAATACGATGTTACCAAAGCAGTTTACATATGTCCTTATATGCATATTTTTTATTATATATTTAGTGTTTTATAGAATTTTTTAAAGTTAACATATGATGTAGATATTAATTTTTTTCCTCTGCTATAAAATGCTACGGACGACATTATCACGACAATATTGTTTGGGATTTTTTCCTTTACGACGGAGAGTTCCAAGTTGTTCTTGGCAAAGTGGCTGGAGTTGACTGCACAGTTTTCCAGGGCAGAACTGATCCAGACCCGGATTGTAACAGGCTGAGCCTCACTGGCAGTTCCAGCAACTCCTGTGTTGAACCAAGTGCTTCTAACACACCTTTTATCCAGAGCTCTGAGCAGGACAGACTCCAAACACTCAGAACGGCAGAATTTTGGAAAAACCACGCGGTTTTCGGTTGGTTGTGGACTACAGGACACGTAGCCAATATTCCAGCACCGTGCAGCGAGGAGGGGCTGTGAAATTGCTTTGTCTTGATCATAATTAGCAGCAAATTAGGTGGGAAAATGAAGATCCTGCAAAGCTGTGACCTCTGCCTGCGGTGACACGACGGGACGGGCACGGGTCCTGCGCTGGGTGCACGCCCAGCTCAACCCTCTGGAGACCCAATTCCAGGGAAATTCCGCACGTTTGGGGATCAATTCCGAGGAAATCAGAACACGGCCGCTCTGAGACACGAAGCCGCTCTGGGCTCGTTCTTTGGGACACAACTCCTCACCCTTGGTAGCTCTGCTCTCCAGACAACGCTTGGGAGTCTGGCCCGGAGCACCCAGGCTCCAGGATATCCATGGAAAAGTGGGATCGCCCGCAGATCCCAGCTGGAAGTTTGCCTTTCCTTAGAAACTCTTCCCAGACGCCTGGAGGCAGAAGAGAGTCACACCAGAAAACGACAATATCCACACTGGAATAATTCTTCTCAAGAGAAGGACTGTTTGTTACTACGGGGAATTTTGTAAGTTCAGACGGGATAACGCTGGAAAAGGCAACGGAATTTTCTATACAATTTTCAACTTTCAATGCGCTGCAGTGGTATTTTTCTTTTTTTTTTTTTTTCCTCCTGATAGCTTGAATTTGCCTGTAACTTGTCTTTTTTTGCTTACAAAATAATACAGTTAACTTTTAGACCTTCTAAATATATTTATTCAGTAACTCATAATCAGGATTCCACTTGTGTAAAAGTCAGGGGTGTTGACCAGAGAAATATTGTCAGTATTTCAAGCTGTGTTCCTTTCTTAGTTTGATATGGTTACTTCTATGTAAAAAAAAAAATAAAATAAGAAAAACTTAAAAAAAAATCCACAAAACCAAGAAAAATGAGATTAAAAAAAAGCTTCTGTAGTTTTCTCCCCAGTGTAAATGATATTTATCAGTGATCTAGCAGATGTAATCTTTTTTTAAAGGTATTGGTAATAAATATTCTGTCATTTGTAAAGATACCTGTCTTCCAGGAGCCTTTTTCCTCCACTTTTTGTTCTGCCCAGTGGGAAATTTCCCCTCAGAGCCTGCTGAGACTGTCACTGATGTGAAGATACGAGAGTTGGTTGAAATTGAAACTTCGTGGAGGCAGAAAAAAAAAATCTATTTCTACACCTCTGGTCTAATTCTGCTCCCAAAGCGGACCGAAAAATGTGAGCAGGTGAATTTTGGGTTTATTTGTGGAGCTGTGAGCTGTCCAAGCTCATGGGGATGGTGCTGTTGGAGCATCTCTGAGCCTGTGGCTGGAGCAGAGCCCCTCCAGGCACTGCCTCTGCTTGTCCTGGGGATTCCTGAGGATTTGGGGAGCGCTGCTTGAAACCCCGAAATCCAGCCAAGGCACATTCCTAATCCTTTCAGGGGCAGGAGCTGTGCAGTGCTCTCTGCATTTCAAAGGAGCAATGCTGCCCTTTGCAACCAGTGAAGCACAGAAAGAACCCAGCCCAGGAGCACGTTCCCATTCTTAAAAAGCAAAGTAAAATTGCCATTTCCAGAGGCAGGCAACGAGCAGCTCCTGGAGGCAGCGGGGAAGAGCTGGGAAGGAGGAGCACAGGGGGTTGGGAGCTGGGTTTGAAGGGGAAAAAAAAAAAGAGGAATGAAAATTTCTGTGTTGTGGGAGTTTGGGGATGGAGATGTGGTGTGGTGGTGCCACAACCTGACACAGCCCTGGGCGTGGCCTGGCATCCTGCACAAATTCCCTTTTCCCTCTGCTGCCTGCAATGAAGCCTTTGCTCCAGGGATCGTGACCGTGAGGAGGCAGCTCAGCCCGGAATTGTCCTCATCCTGCAGCCCCAGATCTCCAGGATGTGAGATCCCCCACACCCCTGGCACCGAAGGTGAGTGGGCTGCACCTGCAGCCTGCCTGGGGAAATGCAGCTACTCCTGCTTTACACCAGGTTGGTTTTATTTACTAGCATGAGTATAATCCTGGCTGCTGGCTCTCCCAGCCATCCAGCCCTGCCTGTCCCCAAGAGGACTCGTCCTGGAAATACCAAGGACCTGACGTGCAAAATATATTTAAATATATTGCATTCATCTCTGCAATAGCTTGCCATTAATGGGAATGGGATTATCTGTAGAAATCTTATTTATTAGGCCACTCGAAGGCATGACATAAAATACACTCCAATAAGTGAATTCTCTTTAGTCTCATTTTTAGGATTTCGCTAATGAAATTCTGATTTTAGAGTGTTAAAGTTGGGCCCCTCAAATCCATTAAAAGGACATGCAGGAGAGACATTGGAGGCACAAACGTTGTATTAATGAGCTACATTAATTTGGATGGAGCAATGCTACTTCACCCGGATGAGAACTGGTTCATTTATTATAATTCTGTTTAGTCTGTACCTGGGAACTCCTTTTCTTTAGGCACCTGCTAAAGAACTTACTGGCTGGACCAAATCTTTATTTTTATTCTTTGTTTACATGTTTAACCCAGCTCCATGGACAGGAGGTTTCTTGGAATTAGAAGGAATTCTGCAAGACCAGGAGAACTTCAAGGGCCACAGCCAGGGAGGTCAAAGCCCAAGGTCTGGGGCAGGAGGTTTATTTGGGAACTCCCTCAGTGGATCACAGAGCACAGGGAAATAAATCAGAAACTGGGGCTGTCTCAAACCCATGTCATCTAGGATGGAACTAGAGAGAGCAAAGAAAACAGGGCTGCAATTCTGGGCTTGGATTTTCAGAATTACTGGAGTTGCACCCCCAGGAGGAGCCCAGCTCGTTGCAGCTCAGACTCTAAAGAGCACCAGGCAGTCCTTGGCACATTTCTTTAATGACTTCACATTAGAAAACTCCCTGTTCCCAGGCTGGTTTGTTTTGCGGGTGCAATTGAGGAAGTTTATCTGTTTATGCCATTTTTCTCTTTTTTTTCCTTTCTCCCCTTCCTTAAGCTTTAATCTCTCGTGGCAGGAAGCACAAACAATCCCTTGTTGTCCTCCTGCAGGTGCTGCCAGCCGATGTCAGAGCCTGCAGAGGAGCCTCGGATGGGAAAGGAGGGTAAAATCACAGGAGAAGCTCTGTTTGATACTGAAATGTGGTACCCGAGTGTACAGAAGAGCAGGCTTTGCTCACGGGAGCAGTCAAGCATCAGGTACAACAAGCAAGCCAACTTCTGTGTTAAATAACCTACAAAATCCAGGAGTTTTGGGGTTTATAAAGTCCCAAGACAGATCAGAGAATCACGGAATATTCTGAGCTGGACAGGACCCACAAGGATCGAGTCCAGTGGTCCCTGCAGGGATCAAACCACAACCTTGGTGTGCTCAGCACCATGCTCTGACCAGCTGAGCTGATCCCAGGTGTTTCCCTCCATCCCAAATGGGTGCTGTGTCACTTACAAAGCAGGATTAGGTGCTCTGAGCAGTGCAGAGGACCCTGGTCACACACAGTCCCCACACAGGGTGGTCTGGCTGCCCAGCCACACCCGCCTTGGCCCAGGAACTGCATTTCCGTGAAGATTTTCCCGGTGGAAATTCACAGTTTCATTAAAAAGTGGATCAGCAGAGGCCAGGTGAGCATCCCTGCTCTCATGGTGGCCTTGCTGTGCAGCACTGGGGGTGACAGCAGTGGGGGTGACAGCACTGGGGATGACAGCACTGGGGGTGACAGCACTGGGTGCTTCACCATTTTTTCCTTCTTTTCCCAGAGTTTGACCCCCTTGGTCACTCCCAGGACCACCCTGCTGCACGCACAGGGCCGTGCCAAACCCAGTTTGCATCTCCAGTTGTCACAGTAAGGTAAAACAAATCTCCAAAATATTAAACTGCCCACCAGAAAAGAGGAATCCTTTAGCTGTTTTCCAAGCTTTTTTTCCCTGCGCAGCCCTTGCGCCACGAACTTAAGTCCTGCCTGAGCTGGCACTTTTCTGTTCGGTGACAAGGTTTTGTTTGGTGGAAGCAAGTTCTCGTCCCCGCTGGGAGCAGGGACACAGAGGAGGTGCCACAGAGGAGGTGACACAGAGGAGGTGCCACAGAGCCCTCTCCAGCGGTGGTGGGTGACACTGTGGAGCCTCTCAGAACACGGAGCCATCGAGGACACTGCAGTCGAGCCCTTCAGCCAGGCTGCCCACCTCGGTCTCCGTGGAGCTGGGGCAGGTCCGTGCTCTCTGCAAAGCAAACACCCCGTGGAGCTGCGAGCTGGGAGCTGGGAGGGAGGCTTGGGATGAGGGAGAGGTTAGAGTTCAAATTGGTGCATTTAGAGAGGGATCAACCCCAAATGCTTCATGGTTTAGGAGCTCAGGAGCATTGGGTTCAACAGGAGGATTTCACCCTCTGGCTGGAGCTCTCACAGAGCTGCTCATCCCTCTGCACCCCCAAATTCCCCACTGGCCACGTTTTACCACAGTGGCCACCCCTCTGCAGCCAAGGACAAAGAGTCCCAGGAGGAGCTGGAGGGCACAGAATCATGGAATCGTTAAGGCTGGAAAAAACCTCCAAGATAAGTCCAACCTTCAATCAGATCCCACCACACCCGCTAAATCCTGTCCCAAAGGGCCACGTCCACCTGGTTTTTGGACACTTCCAGGGATGGTGACTCCACCACCTCCCTGGGGAGCCTTTTCCAGGGCCTGGCCACTCTTCCAGCGAGGGAACATTGTTTGAGGCACGGGAATTTTTCTGAATACACGGCAGCAGAGCCCATTTATGGAGCCACACCCTGGCAGAGCTGCAGGACCAAGCGTGCAGGGCTGGGGAGCTGCAGAAGGAAGCAGAAGCAGTGGCTGAGCTGCTGGGAAGCCCTGCAGGGTGGCAGGTGACAGAGCAGGGACGAGCAGGCACCACCATGCAGGGCTTTCATCACCTCAGCCCCTGTTTACACCGAATTTAGGAAGTGAGTGTCCCCAGCAAACAGCTTCCCTCTCCCTGGTGACCTCAGCAGGGACCTGGGCCATGCCCACACCTCGCCCTGCCACTGCCACCAACCTCGTGGTGACAGCAGAAACCTGAGGCTGCTGTCACCTACCACGGCCAGCTCACTTGGAGTAAAGAGACTAAAAACGAGGCAGTGCTGCTTCTGAGGATGTGGATCTGCCTTTGCAGCTCACATTTTCTAGCTGCAGCATGAATATTCGCTATTTCTCGTATTCTGAGTTGTGATGCCCTGAGTCATGGTGTTTTGCACCATTTAATTAAAAACAAACAGTACATGATGATCTTTTAAGCCTGTTTCCTCGACCAGACCATGGAGTAAGAACAATATGCAAAAAATTGAACCCCTGTTCTGAGGGGACAAATGAAAATCAAGTTGGTGAGCAGCCTTTCCCCAGAGCAGACAATGAGGGGTTTATCTTATCTGTAAGGTAAATGCATTTATCAGAAGTAACAGCAAACGTAGAAAGGCTTAAGTCCAGCTTAACAGCAGGAGCAAAACATTTTGTATTGTTAGGCTGAACAAAATCAGCTCTCCAGGAGTCACCCTGCAGTCCCTGCCAAGGCAGAGCTCTCTGCCTGGCGGTGGAGAAACTGCATTTCCCTACAAAAGGCAGAGCCCCAGGTGTGCCTCAAATTCAGTGTATATGAACAAAGCCCTCGACAATAGCACTTAATCCTTCTGTTCATTTTTAACCCTTCCCAAAACACAGCATCTGCAAACAAAGCCAGATCCAGAGCCGCAGCAGGCTGGGACCTGTCCTGGGCAAGGGCAGCAAGGTGAGAATCTACCACAGCAGTCAGGATGGCAAAAACAGCCTGAGGAATTGCTAAATTCAAAGGGTTTAGTGGGCATGGGGTTGGACTTAATGCTCTTGGAGGTCTTTTCCAGATTTAACGATTCTATGACTCTATTTGCTCCCAGCCTTACAGGGAAAAAGCAGCACAGAAACATAAGCATTCCTTTTAGGTAAAAAAAAAAAAGAAAAAAAAGCAGCTAAAATGTTATTTTACCTCGTAGTCAGTCGGGAAAGGGTCTCGGAATTTGTTGCTGGGCGTTGGGATTGGTGGGAACAGTTTACTCCACACGTGGTTTCTGTAAGAAACAGCAGGGGAGGGATGTGAGAGAGTTGCTGTTCCTGGGGGTGAGGGACCAGCAGCAGCCAGTTCTGCCCCAGCACCTCCAGGCAGGGATACTGGTCCCCACTGGGGCTGGGAAGCTGTGCTGCTCCCCACAGGACACCTCGGGCCCTGGGGACACGCAGGTGACACGGAGCAGGTGGCTGAGGCTGTCCCCAGCCTCTCCCTCTGCAGCTGCAGCCGCTCCCATGCAGCGCCAGGGTTTTTGGGTCTGTCTGGAGAGAAATGGATTGCTCTGTTCACGCTCCTGCTCTTCCCAAGGGCTCTGCTGTCATGTACCTCGTTTGGACAGCCGAGACAAGCTGCCTCGTGCTCAGGTTTTGGTTTCTGGACATGAACTGCTAGTGCCTCGTGGTGGGAGAGCAAGCACAAATAACCGTGTGCCGAGGGAGCCGGGAGCAGCCAGGGAGGGCTGGCAGCAAATGGTTCTGCTCAGTGCTGTAATAACTCATCCTGCTCATGCCCTCTGGGACCCTCCTGCCCTGCCTGGCGTTCCCTGGCCTGGCTGGGCTCACGGGCACAGGGATTTTTGGGAGAGCAGGTGCTGCAGAGGGGAATTTTCCTCGTCTTTGAGCCATCCCAGAGCTCAGACCTCACATTCCAGGTGCCAAAGCGCTCTCTGTCTCCAGCCCTGGATAGCACCATGCCCAAAAGGGGCAGGTTTTAATGGGCATTTGGCCTGAGTGAGGACTGCTCAGCCCAGAACTGGTATCCAGGGCCTGTTCTGGATGAAGCAGAGACGTGTTCAGGGTGTGGAGTTGCTGGGACCAAGGGCAGATCTGCTCCTCTGCCCCGTTTATTTCGTGACAATCCCCCTGGCTGATGTCTGCTTAGTTCAGTGCTTATGTTCTTAGCACTATTCTTCTTCCAGGAGCTTTCTGAGTTCTGTCAAGTTTCCCTTTATCCTATTATTATTCTCCTGGAGAGGAGGAATAATATTTTCTGTCTGTCAGCTTGGAGCTAAACCTCTCTGGCTGAGCTGCTGCTGCCTGGAAGGTGACATTGATGCTCCACCAGTTACCAGGTGGAGGGAAGGGCTACAGCACTGCTCACCCCACAGACACGAGCTGGGGGATGTCCCCCCACTGCTGCACGTGGACGAGGCTCTGGGAGGGAACTGCACAGCCACAAATGGGAATGTGGGGAGGAAAAACACGGTGTGAGGTGTTTAGGGGGAAATATTTGCATTATTTTGTTGAAATGCTGGACACAGCGGAGCCACTGTTGGGTGCCAAGGAGCAGCCAGGCGGGCGTGGGACAGGGAAGTGGCTGCTGCTGGAGCTCAGGAGAGGGGCAGGATCAGTGCCAGTATTGTTACTGCAGCACCTGGCACCATCTCCATCATCTCCCCTCTTCCCAGCTCTCCTCCTGAGGGTCAGGCCTTTGTGCCCTCACCCAGGGGAGCTTTGCACTGCTGTCTTCACAGCTCCCACGCTTCACCAGCTCCCCCAAACTTTTCAAAAGGCCACATCATTCTACCTGCAGCTCATCTCAGCTCTGATTTATGCCACTGCGGTGCAAAGTACCCAACAAGAGTTGGTTCTGTTTGGAACTGGCGTGTCCCTCGTTGTGCTGTTTGTCAGTTAAAGATTTGGATGGAGCCATATCAGAATTATTTATTGAGTCAGCAAAGAGCACAAGTTACACGTCACTTCTGGAAGGGGAGCACTTAAGGAGGGGTGCACAAATGCCCATGAGAAATGAGGCAGAAGCACAACTGTGTCCATGCTTTGCCTCCTCAGGTCATTGCAGGGAGGTGTTGGTGGGGTGGTGCCCTCAGAATGGTTCTGTTCCTTTTGGGAGGTTACTGAAAAGTCAGAGTTACGTCACCAAAGATCTTGGCACAAAAACCATCCCAGGTATCTCTGTTTCTACACAGGTTGAGGCACAGCCCTTTCCATTATCCCTGCTTGGACCTTCAGGCCTTGGACACACCCCACGGGACCCTCGTGCCTTAAATCAGCATTTCGGGCTCTCCGGTTTTTGTGCTGCGTCTGTCTGTCTGAAATTTCCACTCTTCCCACAGGCTGTGACATGAAAAGGCCAGAGATAAACACAGAGAAACAAGCAGGAGAAAAAGTTCTTTTCCCTCCTCTGGGCACTGGGATGAGATTGAAGAAGTATTTGTTTTAACTCTAGGTCAGAGTGCCTCCCCTGAGATTCCCTGTGGAGTTTTTCCAAACTGGCTGGTCGTGGACTGCTGAGGGGTGCAGAAGAGGGGGGTACCTGGGTGACCACCCTGATTTTGGGGTGTGGAGGGCACTGAGAGCCCTCCTGCCAGCTGAGTGGAGCAAGTTACTGCCTCCACCCTCCTGTGGGCTCCCCTCCAGGAGAAAATGTTACTCCTAGGGAAGTACAGAAGCTGCTCACTCCGGGGCAAACCAGGAAAGCATTCAATTGTGGTGTTTATCAGGACTGTAACCCCATCAGCCTCTGCAAAGCTGATGGAAAGAGCCAGCCCAAACAGTCCCAGAGGGCTCCTTTGCCTTGCAGCACTCCTCCCAAATGGTGGGCTTTATCCCTGATGCCTGCAAGTACACAGAAAAATTTATAGAGCTCTTTGCTGTAATGAAATTCCTTATAATGGCTGCAAATCGCATGAAATTTGAAACGATTCCATGGCTTGAATTGCAGAGTGCACTTCATGAATTTTCAAGAGCAGTAAAAACAGGGAGTACTAATGAAACTGTGATCTAGGGAACCTGCTCGATTTTTCTTTTTTTAATATCTGCAGGTACAACCCCGTGTTTCATCTTCTTCCACTTCTCCATCCTCCCAGGGCAGGCTGGGGATCAGAGAAGGAGAAGGAGCAAGGAGCAGCAGGGAAGGATGGAGTAAGGTGAGCAGCTCCATGAAATTCAGTGTAGCAGGGAGGTAAAATTTTCATCATGTTGGCAAAGACAGAAAGTAATGAGCCTTTGGGTATTGGGGAATTTTATACTGGAGAGAAACTCCTGGAAGCAACCAAGGTAGCAGCAAGCAGCTGAACCTGGAAAAGCTCCCTGAAATTTGGATTAAAATCATAAAATGCATTAGTACAGCATCTCCAAGTTGAATAGAAGTTTGTCCCTGGATTTGTTTCTATTTTATGTGTTCCAGGATCTCCAGCGGGGCTAACTGTAATATCCCAATGCTTGAAGGAAAACATGGAGCAGTGTGACTGCTGCTAACTGGTGTTGGTTCTGCTGTCCCAAAGAGAGAGGAGAGAGCTGGAGCAGATGCTGGAGCAGGGGATCCCCAGCTCCAGCTCAGTCCATAAAAGAATCATGTAAGTAAGACAAATTTGGAGATTTTCAGTGATACAGGAAGGCTGCATAGCTGGGACAAGTGCGCGACACACGAACGAACTCCCTGGGGACTTCACCTGTCCTGTTCCTGCCAGGATCCTTCCTGAGCAGAGCTCTGCTAATTCAGCTGCCCTAAGAACAGCTCACACAGGCAGAGTTAGTACCAGTTATCCTCTTGGAACATCCCTGTGCACCTTATCGTTTTTATGGACGACCTTTATTGGAGAAAGGAAAGCCAGCATGGAGAGGAAAATAGGCAAAGATGCATCAGGATGACCAATAAATTAAAAGGCACTAAAGAAATTAATAAGGAATTAGCACTTCCATTTGTGGGAGCTGTGTTTATTGTGGAATGGTAATCGCTGCTTGCTGCATGTTTCAGGGGAGAAGCTCTAAATTCCATGGATTCTTTAATTCATCACTCATGATTTGACTGTCACAGACACAAATCCAAAGTGTGCTGGGCTTTCTCACTGCACATTTGGGGAGTTTGGCATCTGCCTTTACCATAGAGCATCCAGAGCCTCTGCATGATTAAAAATAAACTCAATATTTCGAATACTCAAAGCAAGCACCAGGGGTCTGGGTATTTTTGGCACGAGGGATGCTCTGAGCAGCTTTCACCAGGAATAAATGAAGATTCCTGCGGAAATCTCGGACCCAGTCAAGTGCAAGTAGTGAAGAAATGAGGTAAGGACAAATAGATTTTTAACAAATTGTAACCAATTCACCTCACTCAGTATACGGGTTTTTATGTATAAGATTAAATTGAATAACTCTCTTACCCCATCAATTTTGCTGAATGTTATTAATGATAATTAATGAGGCTGATTATTTTTGCCTTCTGTATTTATGCTTGGATAACAAACTCGGTGGTTTTTCTTAGAATTAAGCAAAATCTGTGACATCCCCCCACACTTGTTGAATACCTGGTCCTGAGTTGTACTGGGATAAAAAGAACATGCTAATACTTACATTTTGCATATTACAGCAACAAGCAGGAACGTGCAGGACATGGACACACAAAGCAGAGTGAGAATCCAGGCTGTGGAATTCTCCAGTTTATTTTGCCCTGAATTTCAAGGAGGAAAAAAAAAAAGAAATTAAACGTATTATTTTAGTACAGATAATTTGAAATGTGTTTAAAATTTAAATATTTTAAATATTTCATCAGCTGTTTAATGTGGTTGTATTCAGATCACAAATCAACATGCCAATTTTGAAGACTTGGTACCTAGAATAAGAATTGAAATGCAGAGCTTCAAGAAGAGTTTCCATGGCATTGAATTTCTGATTTCAACAGTAAATTTCTTTGATTTTGATGTGAAGGAGAGAACAAGTGGCTTAAGCAGGAACCTGTATTGTGCCAATGAACTACAACAAAGCCCCTAAAAACTCCTTTCCATGAGAAAAACTGAATTAAGTGGTCTTGTCCTTGGATATTGTTGATATTTAAGTAAATTTTTACGGAAGACCAACTTTTTTTTTGCCATCAGAATGAATTTTCCTTGTTTGCTGTGTGAGCCAGGTGGGGAGGCCGAGGGGATGTGTTGGAGAAAGGAGGCAAAATGCTGAAGATTTAAATTCATGATCAAAGAGGGGAAATGTAGTAAACAGGAGAGTGTAAGAGAGTATTTTTTAAGTGAAAACAAGGAAGTTAAGAAACTCCAAAAGATAAGAGCAAAGGAGGATGTCTAAGAACAAACAGTTGATAACGTGCCGTGATAAAGGAACTGTTATTTCCAGAACAACTTGTTTAGCAAACAGGAAACACAAAACAGAGTGGGGGAAAATGATCAGGCTCCAAAGATGCTAAAATCAGGGTCTTTTTTTCCACCAGCATTTAAGAGGTGAGATAATTTCAGTAAATTAAATTCAAATCCCTGTTTTCCTGTTTCCTGTTAGAATTCTGGGATGTTGCACACACTCCTGATCAGGCAGCATTTGCTCCCCAGCAATAGGGATGCTAAAAAGATGCTAAAATAATGGGTTTTTCCCCAAACATTTAAGGGGTGAGATAATTTCAGTAAAGTAATGGTTGATGTGGTCTCTCCTATTCATTTCCAGCATGAACATCACAGCGAGGGCAGGGAAACATCTGAAAAAACTGAAGAGATGCAAGAAAAGGCCTTGAGTTTAAAGCACGCTCTGGAAATGCTCCCAAAGCACTGTCTAAAACCAATCCTCCTTTCAAGCAATTTTTTTTTATTTTTGTTAGAACAGATTTAAAACCTCTTGGCATTACCAAGTCAGGCTTTTCCTTCAGGTCCTTATTTTCCTGTTCCCTGTTAAAATTCCGGGACGTTGCACCCGCTCCTGATTTGGAGCCCAGCAGTGGAATAATGGAATTCTTACCAACATAAATGATTTCACTCCAGTCACTCCAGAATCCTCGGGCACGACAGATGTGGTTGTGGTTGGCCCTGATCCTTATGGAATACCTGCTGCTGGCATCGATCCGGAGTCGGAAGCTGTTCGAGGAAATTTTCAGGATCTGTTAGGAAAATAATATTGGGCTGTTAGAGATTAATTAAGACCCAACCATTCAGAAAGCAAATTTTAACCGTGTTTATCTTTTATTGTTGTTATGAACTGCGAGCTGGCTTTGCTTTGGAGGTAAGAGCTCCATTTTTATAGGTGTAACTTCTCCTAACACACCAATATTCCAGGGAAAATCCCTGAAAAATGCCTCGTTTTTCCATTCTTCCTCCAGATTCTTAATGCAGCATTTTCAAGATGGTAAAAACTGTTCTGAGCCCAGATGTGCAAACTGAATAAATCCAATTTTGTCCTGCTTTCCCGAGTTCCTTGGGGATGATTTGATATAAAAGGCATTGAAGAAAAGAGGAAGGCAAATTCCAGCTGGAGAGGACAGGAATGCTGGATAATCTTGGATGCTGGAGGAGCAATTACCTGCTTGTTCCCTGACTTCAGGTTGATGAGGTAAAATTCATATTCAAAACATTCTTCATGGAAAGGAGAAATTGGCTTCTCCCACGTGGCCAGGAGATCGTTTTGCTCCAGGGATATGCTGATGTTCCTGGGAATATTCACTTTCTCTGCAAAAAGAAAACTGTACTGCTGAGTTATTTATGGAGACAAGTTTAAATACTAAAAACTGGAGCATTTTATAGCCCGATAGTGTTTCCAAGTAGGACCTATGATTATTGAATTTATTTCCCATTTTGGACTGCAAAGATAAGGATTTAGGAGGAATAACTACATTGCTGGTAATAGTTCTAGGAAAACAGTTTGGAAAATCCACTTAAAAGTTTTGGAAAATTAGATTACTGGGGGAAGAGGAATTTATTAAATTAATTTCTACAGAAATATTAAATTAATGATAGAATAGTTAGAAAAACTTCATTTCCAGGAAAAAAAAATGCAGATGTAGCCAGGAAAGTTACTGAAAAGTAGAAAAAATTCAAAATAATTCAGCTGCTGTTATGGANTAGCCAGGAAAGTTACTGAAAAGTGGAATTCAGCTGCTGTTATGGGGATGATTTCTAAGAAGAAAATATGTGAATTTTTCTCTTAGTGAAGTCATGAAAAAGAGAACTGTTATCTGTTTACCAAAAAAAGAAAAAGGCATGGAACTAATGAAGGAAAGTAAATTATTTGTGTGGATGAAAGATGACAGAAAATCATGGCTGATGTTCCCTTTTATTCCATGCTCTAATGCCTTCCTTTACAGAACACGGTTAACTTGAACACCACGTGTCTTATTCCTTTAAAGAAAGGCTGCAAAATAAATGCAGCAAAAACTGTATTTTAAGCTATATTGACTAAACCAACTAAAAATTAATACTGGGAATAATGCTTTTAATAACAAACAGGATAACTAATTGCCTTGCCTAGCTTTTAGTTCTGTCATTCTATAATTTAAAAGAGATTATTAAAATCAAATTTAGCAAAACCAATCCAGTTATCTCTTCCAATTTCCTTCAGATGACTACGCAAAATCAACACATCCTTCCACCTGCATCAAGAACCACTTGGTGCAGCAGAATTTCCTCACATTTTGACAATCCTGCTAGGCATTTCTGATATTTTTTTTCAACGTATTCCTACTCACCGATGGCATTTTGGTTAAATAACTGCTGGAAAGGCTTGATTGCAGCACGTTTGCTGGAGCCATTAACGTGGATGACAATGAGGTTGTCAGTCTCCCCAGGCTGAATCTGAGTACTTGAAAATCTGCACTCAGTGTTCCTGTTCCGCTCGTCTTTGGTGTACGCGGGACATTCCTCAGTGTGTGTCTCATACCTACATGAAAATGCTGGTGAGACAGGGTGCTCTTAAAGGAATTCACTGCTGGCTGGAAAGGAGAAAACACCGACCTGTAAAACAGAAAGTATTCGGTGTCTTCTGGTGCCCCTTGGCCAGGGAGCCAAGAGCAATGGAGAGAGACATTGCCAGGGACGGTGACGTGAGTGACGCAGGACAAGTTGGTGACAGAGGTCTCTGCAGCACCTGGACAGGCAGGGAATTACAGAGCAGAATGAAAACCTCACTGCAAAAATCATAGCATGTTGCTCAAACACCTGGATTCAGTTTGGTCCATTATAGCAGTGTCTGGTGCACCCAATTCTGCTCCTCAGCACACGGGTCTGGGGCTCAGGGAGGATGGAGATTGCCCAGCAGAGTGAGCAAAGCTGTGTCACACAGCACCGTGTATTTCACCCATATCCTCAGGTGCACCACACTAGGTTAACTCAGCCTTAGCAAGGCATTTTTAGAAAATGTTATAGGTGTTATTGACATTTTGCACCTCCAGATTGTACTCCAGGCTCCACTGCAGTAGAGAGAGGCCTGGACGAAATCCTTCTGCAGCAGGTAGAGCGGAAAATGCTGCATTTTTATTTTAAAGTACTAAACCTGTCACTTTCTAATGTTTAGTCCACAGATCGGAGCAGAACACAAAGTCCAGCCATTCCCTGGGTTTTTCTTACCTGGCAGAGGTGGGAGGTTTCCCTCCACCCAGTCACTGCTCATCTGAAGGTGCTCCTGGAGGAGCAAGGTCCGCACACACGCGGAGAAGCCGTCGTGAAGCGCCGCTGTTCGGACACTGTGAGTCCTCTTGGTGTCATACTCGAAATAAAAATATCGAATAAACACCACAGGGGATGGGAGCTAAAATAAGGGACCGGCAAAGGCTGAGCTGGACATTGGGGTGAGTTCAGTGAGTTGAGCTGAATGGGGAGGCAGTACTTAAAGCCAGGATCCGTCATCCCCTCAAGATGAAAACTGCAATTCCCAGGGTTTGTCCCAGCAGAGCTGTGTCCGTACGGATGGCTGACAGGGAATCTCTGCAGTGCTCAAAGGGTGTGTTTAGATGAAAGAGAATAGCAGGGATTTAGCCTTCTTAGCATCCTTGATTTAATTTTTCTCTTACCTCTTCAGGCACAGGGCTCAGGATTTTCACGTCATATCTAATGGTGGAGTTGTTTTGTTCTTGAGCAGGGTTTGGTTTCCAGTGTAACTGCACTTGTGCTAATGCAGAGACTGTGAGGGTGAAGTTAACAGGTGGCAAAACCCGAACTGGAAGGGAGAAAACAGAAATATCCAAGAATATCCAATCCAGTGAATTGTTTGGTGCAATACCTGTTTGCAAGCAGTGAGCTAGACAAGCAAATCATTATATTTCAATATTATATTCTCTCAACAGCTCCTTATAAAATATTTCTAATATTTGAAAAAGATATCTGTAAATAACCAAATCCCCATCAAATAAGAGTTTATTAAAACTTAGCTTAAAAAATGAAATTTTTACAACAGTTTCAACTTGAAAATTACTACGACGTATTACATTTGGGGTGTTAATTAGGTGCAGAGGTTTCATCTTGGTCCTCACTGTCACAGAGACACGTAAGAAACGGGGCTGATGGAGTGATCAACTGCATGAACAATTCCCAGTCACATCAGCTTGCAGGAAAGGGTGACGTGGGGGGCTTTCAAAGAGAAGGCTGACAGCCACAAGAGGTTGCATGTGAGAGGAGAACCAAAATGATGAACAGAGGAATTAAGCACAAATGGAAGAAAACACAGAAGGATGGGAATGATAATTTAAAATGACAGGGAAAGAAGGATTCCTGGAGCTCCCATGGAAATGAGGAGGAGCTCACGCTGGGGGAAATGTTAGCATATAAATAGCAGGGCAATGAAATAATCAATCTGCTCCCCTCCCGTTCTTCAGAGCCTGCCCTCTCTGATTTGCCAAATCCAAGGCAGATGAGGGACATCAGCACCCCTGGGAGTGTCCAAGGCCAGGCTGGATGTGGCTCTGAGCATCCTGGTCTGGTGGAAGGGGTTGGAACTGGGTGGGCTTTCAGGTACCTTCCAACCCAAATCATTCTGGGATTCCATGATCAGCCCCCAATTCTCTCCTCCTGTGATTCCAACCCGTGATGCCCAGGAGTCCAATTTTCAAGCACGCACACTGCAGTAGGAAAACTGCCCCAGAAAGGCTCGGAAAACTCCAACACAAGTTGTGTCTCCACGACTCGAGGTTCTTCCCTCCCAAAGCAAACCAGGCACCAACTGGGAACGATCTGGGACAGGGTAGAGCCCCAGGAAGCAGCACAGCCATGGTCATCCCTGGTCCGGGGCTCAGGGCGTGCCAGGGACTGCTTTATCCTCGTGTAGAACAGTGCCCAACACCCAGAGGAGCCACTGGTGCTAAAGCTCTGCCCTGGCAGCTGGAAACTCCTCACCTCCTGCACCCTGAGGTGTGTTTGTTGTCCAAAGGAGGAGCAGGAAAACTCGCATGCCACCGGCCGTCATCTCTGGATGGTGGATGGGCACAGCCAGGCACCAGCACACGTGCCTTGTCACCATTTTACAGGAGCTGAAAATGAACACAATCCCAAGGGTTGAGCACCCAAAGCATGGATCATGGTCTAGCCCCACGATGGAAGGGTGAAACTGCTGCCTCGCAGGGATAAACTCTTCTCATCTTGCAGGAAAATGCTTCTTGTGGGAGCTAAATTTAATATAAGCACCACAGAGCATAATTCACCTTGCTCCCTTTGCCAGCCCTCTCTGAAAAGCTGCTGGTTTCAAACCTTCATGTGGGGATGTTCGGAGCATCCATGGAAATAGAGCATTTCTCCATGGAAAGTGAGTCAGGTTCATGTATATTGGCTTTGGGGAGAGTCCCCACTTCCTCCAAGAACAGAAATAACCTTATTTTTAGCTCCCACTCTACATAAAATAGCTCCTTACTGGGATTTACTTTCTCGTTACTCCTCCAATAAAACTCGCTGAAGATGCAGTCAGTGCTCACCTCAAGGCTAATTCTCCACCGTTAATTACTGCGTGTAAGAGAAACTGCTTTGTTTGTTTCTAATTTAAACGAACAACAATTTTTAATGCTTAAACCCAGCGTTTTCCTACGGATTGTTTCATGAATTACTGGGAGAAAAAAAAAAAATCTCTGTGTAATCACTCATGTATAGCCTAATATAAATACGGACATCCAGAACAGCAGCTTTCCAAAATGTTCTTGCTGAAGAGAAATGCACCCTCCCAGCCCAATCTCACCCCTTCCCTGGGGCACTACAGCAATTGCTCACACGGAAAACATAATATTTTCCAATGGTAATGAGCAGGAATAACCCAGGGACTGGAAGCACTCCCACTGATCACAGTTGGAATAATTCTGCTGTACAGTAACTATTTTTCAAAATGCAGCCTGAGAGCTGAGTTCATTAAAATGACACATCATCTACAGTAGAGTGTGTTTTTAATGTCCAAGTCCCCTCATTATCTATATTCACATTTTGTGCCTCTCTGCTTCCCTGACAGCCCAAATGTGCACCAGGCCAGCTGAAACTCGGGAGTTTGCTAATGGATTATTCCTGGGGAGCCAGAGTTTGATTTTGTGTACATTGGGTTATGGAAAGACATCCTGGCCAGGCATTTTGGTTCTTCCAAAATGTAGCAAATCACAGGCAGTGGGACAAATATTCTTTACAGCACACATTTATGCCTGCACAAATTACTGGCATCAGGCTTTCTTTGCTGCTTCAAGAAACATCCTTTCATTTACCTGATGAGACTATTAAATACTCTAATAACTTTTTTCTCTATTTAGAACTGAAAATTCATTTCCTCGCATCCTTGAAAATAGAAACTAATTTTGGGAAAGAAGCTTCATTAGTTTCACTGCTGAGAGCACTCACTCTTTCTTTTTTTTTTTAAAAAGCAATGACTTCAGTACATTATTTTAAAAAAATCTTCAAAAAGCCTCATGTTTTGCAAGTGCTTAGGATTGACATCTGCTTGAATAATGTCGGTGTGTTGGTTTCAGGATTATCAGACCTACGACAGCTGACTCTTCTCTGGGTTTATTTAAGGTGGGTTTGGCTACCTGTGGATTTTGGTTTTTTAATTCATCCACAAAAAGTTAAGGGTTCTGATTTTTCTTTTCCCTATAGTTTCAAAAAGATCCTAAAGATCTTCTTTTTCTTTTGCTGCCTAAAAGTTTGCATGTATTAGATCTTACATTTTCTGAGCAGGACATTACTGCACTGAAACTGGATATAAAATGTTCCTGTAATGCAGATGAGTCCTAAATTATTATCCTGTTCTTTTCAGTTTATTTTTCCTTGCTTTGTTTTACAAAATGCTGGTTTTCTTTTTCTCGCTGCCAGACTAAGATTGAAAGCACAGCTTTTGGAAGCTGTAAGACCACAACCCCTAAGAACAAACTGCAGTCTGCAATACCCCATTTCATGGGAGAAATTGCTGAAAAGAGAATCAAAATAAGTGTATGCAAGTAAAGATGGTAACTAGAAGTTTACAAGAGGATTATGCTCCTCACAGAAATAGATATAGTAAGTTTTCGGGACAAATACAAGTCTTGATTATATTATGTTTTGGTTTTATAGGTGAAAAGGAATAAGCAGAGGGCAAAGGGGATATTCCCTCTGTGCAGGGAATATATTCCTTTCAGAAGGACAGTAGAAATGCAAAGCACAAAAACCAGCCTGCTAAAGGTAATGCTTTTCTCCCTTACAGCTGACGTGTCCCAATACCTCACAAGCAACCAAGAAGCAGCAGATCCCAGGTGCTTTTCCCAGTGTAATCTGACTTTGAAAAGCAGGACCTTTGCCGCCTTCAAAGCGAGCAGAAGGCAAACCCAAAGCACACCAGCCACCCCGGGAGGTTACCTGGGGATCTCAAAGCCCTGTGAAGAGTCAGCTCCGTTTGTTCCCCGTCCTCGGGGTGCTCTCCCTGTGGCTTTCTTTGATAACTGCTGCCTTTCAAGTACCAACGGGGTTGGCACCTCAGAAGAGACGGCAGAGGACAAGCGAGATAAGCACGCCTTGAAAAGGGGAACTGCGGATTTAACCACGGGGTGGAAGGCTCCATACAAGCGTGCTTCAGCCCAGAAATGGGTTTATTTTATCTGTTGAGGGTTAATTACGTACAGTGGTCTGAGAGCTCTCTAATGACTTTTCAAGAGCAGAAATGTGCTGGCTGACTGCAAAGAAATAACCTACAGTCACACTGCTGGTATCCCAATTTGTTCTTCCCCCAGAAAATCAAACCCGAACATTGCTGGAAAACCGTGCAGGTTTTGTCCAGCTTTTTATGCCATCCTGTCCAAAACCCTGGCCATGCAGCCAAGCAGACACCAGTAGCATTCTGAAAAGTTACCAAAGCAAAACCAGCTTCCTAATATTGTGCTGAGAGCTTTGAGCTGTGATCCATAGGGTTGGATAACTTCTCTATTCCCAGAGAAGCTGCGGATGCTCCATCCCTGGAAGTGTTCAAGGTTGGATGGGGCTCATGGAAGGTGTCCCTGCCCATGGCATGGGGTTGGAACAAGATGACCTTTAAAATTCCTTCCAGCCCAACTCATTCCATGACTGTGATGGTAACAGGCTCACAAACAGGAGAGGGAACAGAATCCAACCCAAGGCAAGACCCGACAGAAAGTGGGGCCATATGTGATGGAGTTATAGGAAGGACGAGAAGAAGGCTGAAGACCCACCTTCATTAACAACCTGGAATCCAAGTTATTAATGTGCAGGTGACACAAGCTTGGAGATGTGAGTGCTTTGGGGCTCAGTCTACAATTAAGAAAGCTCCTGCCAAACTGGTTGAAATGGGTGTAATTCAATGTGGGCAGGATCTCAACTGCATTTAGACATTATCAACTGCACATTAATAGGTGTAAATAATCACTTATCACTCTTAGCACTGGTATTTGCACGGCAGAACAGGACGGGGTTTGGGGTCAGCGCTGGAATCCCCATCCCTGGAGGGATTTAAAGCCGTGTGGTTGTGGCACTTGGGGACAGGGTTTGGTGGCGAGCCCGGCAGCGCTGGGCTTGATGATCTTGGAGGGCTTTTCCAAAACGATGACTTTGTGACTTCAATGATTCAAACACTTCAATGCTACCGAGTTCCTTCTCAGCGGGGCCAGTTATTTTGCCACCACCAAACTAGGTATTTTCTCCCCCTCGTTTTCCCACTGTAACTCCTTTTCCCTAAACCGAGACGCAGCCACTGTAAACCTTTCACTTTTTTTTATTTTTTTTAATTGAGCTTTTTTTATAAATCACTCCCGGC
>VZTG01003213.1:202032-283167 GCA_013397845.1 Melanocharis versteri | reverse complement strand
GGCGGTCTTGGAATTTGGGGAGGGGTCTGAAAGGATGAAGTAAAACTTGTCTTCCTCGTTCTGACCTTTCTACCTTTCTGGTTTTTGACAATACCTATTACTCTTGGGGAACTCTCAGTCCTTCTCCTCATTACTTTTGAATGGTAATTGTTTAAGTTTCTTTAGATCTTTAACCAGTGCAATTTGTTCCTTATTATGAAAGCAGCTGAATAAACCTAGCATGACAAGCTATCATTTATTTTGTGTCTTCAATCTTATTCTAAGCCTGGCTTCTTAGCTAATTATTAACCTTTTTAATTAGCTCCAGCTGTATTTGCTTGCTAGTTCTATTCTAGCTAATTTCAGCAAAACTAGCCTCTAGCTAAAATGATTAAAACTCTACGTTTCAGCAGGGACACCTTCCACTGTCCCAGGCTGCTCCCAGCCCCGTGCAGCCTGGCCTCGGGGTGGGACAGACACAGCTTCTCCAGGAATTCCATCCCAGTCCCTCACCACCCTCACGGGCAAGAATTTACTCCCAAAACTTAATCTAAACCTACCCTCCCTCACCCTAGGGCCGTTCCCCCTTGTCCTGTCATTCCATGCCTTGGTAGAAAGTCCCTCCCGAGCATTTTTCTGCTCCTGGAGCCTTCTCCACTCTCCGCCTGTCTCCAGGGACATGTCAGAGCTCCTTTTCCCCTTCGGAGGCCTGTTTCCATGGTGCTCTGTTGTTCCTGGAGAAATTTGGGTTCATGGCTCACTGTGCTCTGCCATAAATAATCTGAATTCTTTTCCCTTTGTCAGCCCCTGACTGTTCAAAATTATCCCCAGCCCAGAGTCTCCAGTGCCAGTTAACAACCTGCCAATACTTAGGGTATCAGAAAAGCTCCAGAAAAGTAAATCAGAATGACAGGGAAAATACCTGTGGGTGCTCAGCTGTGCCACAAATTAGTACATTTTACATGGAGCTGTGAGGTATTTTCTGTTCCCTGCATATTGGAGTGTTTATTCCCACATCCATGATTTTAATTTTGTGAGAAGGCAGGTTATGGCTGATTGTGCCGTGGGTTTATTGCTGTTTGGTTTTCCTTGCCTTCCCAGAACTGTTTGAGAAGAAGAACTATGAGCTGAGAATAGCAGGAGGGGCCGTGAGGGATTTACTGAGTGGAGTGACACCACAAGACATCGATTTTGCCACCACAGCTACCCCAGCAGAGATGAAGGAATTGTTCACAGCAGCTGGGGTTCGTCTGATCAATAACAAGGGAGAAAAACACGGAACCATCACTGCCAGGGTTGGTTTGGGACTTGTTTGGATCTTTTTTACCTGTCTGTGGATGTGCAGCATGTCCACTAGAAAATTTGCTCCTTATTTGTTAAAGTATCACAGCAAGAGTTTAAATGAGGCCCTGCTTTAAAGCATGGAGTGATTTTTTTTTGATTATTCACTGTAGAATTCTAGTAATTATTATATTATAATGCTGCCGTAGATAATGTAGGCTGCCCACACATGATCCTCATGTTTCCTACTCCTGATTTCTTCTCAAGTTCTGTTTCCTCTACCTTGCTCTTAGATCATCTCCTGCAGGAAGATTTCTGCAGGCTCTGTAGAAAATAAATAATGTAAAGATTATTTTCAGAAGTTCTTATTTCTCAACTCTGTATCAAAACACTGCACACGTTGTTGTGCATGTGTCCACTCAATGTACACAAACACAGGGCTGGAAAAATGAGCAGCTTTTGCATTTCATTTCATTTCATTTCATTTCATGATGGCTGTGTTGAAGTAACGCTGTCTGTGGGATTTGCAGCTCCATGAACAGAATTTTGAAATTACCACTCTCCGAATAGATGTTGTCACCGATGGACGGCACGCAGAGGTGGAGTTCACCACTGACTGGCACAAGGATGCTGAGAGGAGGGATCTCACTGTCAACTCCATGTTTTTAGGTAAATTTGAAAAGCACTTATGTAGACGAAGCAGTAAAGTTTGAGTTTTGCCAGTGAATTCTGTCTCTTAGTCAAAGGTCTGTTCAAATACGTGAGATGATCTGACAGATCAGGTCACATCACACAGCTTCTCCTCCAGATTTTCAAATGAGAGTGTTTCATTGTGTCAGCCACATTTGTAAATTCATATTCTTCTATTTTTTCATTTTTTCTAGGTTTGGATGGGACGCTGTATGATTTCTTTAATGGCTATGAAGACTTGAAAAACAAGAAAATCAGATTTGTGGGGAAAGCAACTGAGAGAATACAAGAGGATTATTTACGAATCCTGAGATACTTCAGGTAAGAGGTTTTGCCTTTCCTTGATAAATAAACTGTAGGAGGTTTCAGAAACATGCAAAAAGAGACCAGTGATGTAGAAAGAGCTGTAGTTGTCATATTTCCTTGCCAACCTAAATGATGTCATGATTGTAAGTGGAATAGTTGTTCTAATCTAACATCCAGGGGTTTTATTTGGCAGATTTTATGGAAGAATCGCAGAGGAACCTGGAGATCATGAACCTAATACACTGCAAGCAATTAAAGAAAATGCCAAAGGCTTGGCTGGAATATCAGGAGAAAGGATTTGGGTGGAACTGAAAAAAATTCTTCTTGGAAACCATGTCAATCATTTGGTTCAACTCATGTATGAGCTGGATATTTCCCAGTACATAGGTAAAGTGAAATGAAGTTTGATTTCCTACTCCTGTACCTTACACAAGCAGAATTTTGTGGCAAAGTGAGATCAAACTTGGGTTTACACAGAAATCGGATTTTTTTTTTCCTGTGTTAACATCCACTTCACTTACTAACACTTCTTTGCACTCTTTGGACTTTTTGGGTTTTTAGGGCTGCCACTTGATGGGAATTTAGAGGAATTTGCCAGAGTCACTAAGAACATCCAAAATCTGTCTCCGAAACCCATGACTGTCCTGACGTCCTTGTTCAAGGGGAAGGATGATGTCACAAACCTGGACCTGAGGCTGAAAATCTCCAAGGAAGAAAAAAACCTCGGCCTTTTCTTGGTGAAGCACAGGCAGGAGTTAACCAAAGCCCCGGGGCCAGAACCACTTCGACCATACCAGGACTTCCTGATGGATGTGAGTGTAGTTCAGATGGCTTCATTCGGGCCTTCACAGTGAACTGAATTAATTTTTAAGAGATTTATAAAAACCAAATCTGCTGTGTTTTAGCAGTTCTGAGCGCCCTGTGCTCTGTAGCAATTTTTGGACTGATTTAAAAGTCAGTCAGGCTGAAAAATGTCACGTTCAGTTTCTTGTGACCTTCCCTGGCACTGGCAGTTTGCTGTGCTGTCCTGTTGAAATACGAAACAAGAGCTGGACCTCAGGAGAATTTGGCTTTTTTCTGTGGAATTCAGCTCTGAATTGTGAACGGGAAATCAGTGCAATTCTGGTGTTCTTCCCAAGGCCCACTGTTCCTTAGGCAACCTGGGATGTTCTTCCACAGCAGAGTGAAGTCACTGCCAGGTGAGTCCTGCACTTTCAGAGCAGCACCTGAGACCGAGGGCAGGAACTACTCCCCATGGCCAGGCCTGGCTCCCACAGGAAAGCTGATGGATAAGGGTGACAGCTATTACCTGGGATTCAGGGAGTCTCCAAGGATCTCCCAGAGCCTCCAAGACTCAGTTTTAAAACCTGTGAGGCAGGAGAGATCCTGATCCATAGTCCCAGCTTGTCCAAGATCTTGCCTAACGAGGAATAATGGGAACAGCACAACGCTGAGCACACTTGGAGCTGTTTCTGCTGTTTCAATTTTTCCTTTTTTCTCCCAGTCCAGGGAAGCTCACACCAATTCCAAGATCTTCGAGCTCCTGAAGTACCAAGGAGAGGAGCAGCTTTTGAAAGAAATGCAGGAATGGACTGTGCCCTCCTTCCCCGTCAGCGGCCACGATCTGCGGAAGATGGGGGTGTCCTCTGGGAAGGAGATTGGGACAGCACTGCAGCAGCTGAGGGATGAGTGGAAGAAGAGTGGCTACCACATGGATAAAGAGGAACTGCTGAGCTGCCTGAAGAAGCTGTAAAGTGAATAATAACAGAACTGTTGGTGCCCTGATGCGAGTGGAACTGAGCTGCCGGGAAACTGAGCCTCTCACAGCCAACTGAGCATTTGTCACATTTAACGTTTTCATTACTAATTTATCATTTCTGCAAGGAGAGGTTGCATTTTGTAATAATGTAAAATCTTGTTTGCCAAATTCTGCATTCTCAACCTCTCTTTGCTGTATTTAGTGATACATATTTACTATTTTATCATGACTTAGGGCATGAGAGGTGACGGCAAGATTTTTCTCCTTCTGACTTTCTATATCCAAGAAAAAACGCCCAAAAATGTTGTTTGCATCCTCTAGATAAAATAATGGAGGGTTTTTTATGTGCCTAGGAGAACGTCTGGAAATAATGGGCTCTACCTTAACTCTTTTTGTACTTAAAGCTGGATACTCACTGCAGCAGCTCCCAACAGTCTTGCCATGGAAAACCAGGCTGTTTTCTAGGAGGATTTTTATTTTCCAGAATTGCAGAATCAGTTTTAGGTTAAAAGGAGGACTTGGTGAGTGAGTATCATGAACTTTCAGTAGTTTTTCAGTAACTTATCACTGGGTGAGTAAATCCATAGCAAGCTGGTGAAGGTTCAACAGTTTATTTTCAATTTCAGGTGTGAGACAAATTATTAATGTTAATTAACATTAACAAGGGGAGATCCAGCTCCTTGTCTTGGAATTTGGGGATTTGGAGCAGAGCTATTCCTGGTCTTTATGAATGTCTTCCTATCCCTGGGGTTTTTGGTGTGCTGTTAGAAAATCTCTGAGAGCAGCTCTTGTGTGTATAAATCTTGTTGCAGGTTGAAGTTTTCCTGAAGAACCATGGTCACGAATAAACTCCTCTGGATTTCATTTTCCTTGGATATCCTTTTGCAACACTAGATGGCAACACTGGAGCAATGCTGGAAAAAATCAGCATTTTGGACTTTCACACAGCTGCCTTTGATTTTTCTGGGATGTCTGGTCCTTTAAATAAATTCTCCTGAATGTGCTTGGGAATTTGTGGGAGCCAGCAAGGGGAGAGAAAGTGCTGTTTGTTAGAAAGGCAAATCACACAAGAACAGGATGGTGCTTAATTTAATGAGGTAATTAAATTGAAGCCTCCTTTGTGTAATTTATGGAACTACTGCAATCTTGGGAGGGAGAGTGACAAAATTCAGGGCTGTGGAGAGCCTTTTAAAGAACATTTCACCAAAGTGCAGCTTTAGGGCAGTGGCTGTGGAGGTGGGAAAATATTTACACTCTTTTTTTTTTGCTGTCAGGATCCGACTCCCCTTGGAGAGAAGAGTTTAAGGACAAAAGCTTGAAATTTATAATCTGGGCACGGACCAAATGGATATTTAGGACAAAGTTTAGCAGGGATATCCTCCCATGAGTGCTGAGCTTCAATTTCCAGCTGTTTCCCAGCCCTCAGAGGGTCTGGGTGTGTCTGGATCCAGTCCTGGTCCCAGATTTAATCCCTGGTTTAGGTCTAAAAGGAACCTTTGCACAACTTTGTCGCCCAGGATTAAGGATGACAACCCAAATCATGCATGTGAACAGCAAGGAATGATTAAATTGATGCTGGTAATGACTAGACTGAAAAGACTTTAATCAGAATTATTTACTACACAGTACGGAGAGTTAGGGCTGCTATAGAGTGCACTATTCAATCAATCATTTCAGAGCCAGCTTAATTATTAGTAAATAGAAATAGATGGGTTTAATTGGAGCTTATTTGGCCAAGCTGGTCATGAAAAGCAGGGGGAACCCCATTTCCTCCATCCCTCACTGATAACAGAGAGGGTCCTGCTACAACTCTCCAGGGCTGAAGAAAAACCAGATTATTCCACAAGCACCCCAATGAACAGTCCTGCTGGGAATTCAGTGTAGGATCCAACACGTCCTTTAAAGATCAGCTCGTGCTTGGGGTTCCCCATTGCTCTGTTGAGCACCTCTGTTTATCTTCCACTAAAACACTGACTCCTAGGAAAATGAAAGGCATGAAATAAAAAATCTTTTCTTAAGATTTGAAGCAAGCAGTGCCAGCTTGGGATCTGGAAAAAATGCTGGGTTTAAATCAACAGTTCTTTAGAGAATATGGACTATTTAAATAACAAACGGGGAGAGAAGAGATGAAGCAGTTTCATACACCCATGGTCAAGTAAAGTTCTCCAAAAGATTACTTGACTAATTAAATGATATTCACAATGGGTTTTAACAACCTGACAACCTCCCCTCTCTCCCATGTTATTCCTTACCTTCTCTGTCCTGGGCCAGTCGAGCAAGCACAGACTTGGAAGTGAAACCTTTACTTTTTGCAGCCAACCTGTTTAAAACACATCATAAACCCAAGTGGTTCCTTTTCCCACCCCAACAATCAGCAAAACCAGGGGAGTTTTGAAACAAATTGAATTTTATTCTTTGCAATTGTTTGCAAGCCACAAGATTTGTCAGAAAAGTTGTCCCAAAAGGCAGAGAGAAGGAAGAGTTAAAGCAGAGACTGGGCTACCCCTGGAGCAGTTTACAGAGCAATTAAAGGTGACAAAGAGAGGAACAAATGAACTGCAGAGCATTAATAAAAAACAAATGAGCATCTGAAATGTTTCCGACCCAGCGTGCAAGTGGTTCTACCTTTCTGTGAAAATGAAACGAAAATAAATGAGAACTTGCAGTGTTACAGGCTCTGACTGGGGGTGGTGGTGATGCTGCAATGATGGCTTGAAAATGAGCGAGTCTGTGCCATAAATCCTGTGATCCCTCAGTCCTGCCCATTGGATTAATTAATTCCTGCTTGAAGCTACTCAGCCAATCAGTGGGGTAAATGAAGTTAATATTCACAAAATCTGATTTCCTTTGATTAACTCTCAGAAGCAGTTGCTGTCTATATTTTTCCATACGGATGTTCCAAATTTTCCGTAATTCCAACCAACAGTTTTCTTTTCAAAACAGAGAAAAGCGTGGAAAATATGAACCAATGTAAGGAACCATCCCAACTCCACACCCACCCTGGAGTGCTGGACACTCTGATCCCTCCCAGGGATCCCTGGAAGGACTGGATTCACCCTGGAAAGTGTCATGGACTCGGACATGGCAAACACTACACAGGTTAAGCACATGGAACAGCAGCATCAACAATAAAATTTAATTCGTGCTCATTTAATCCTGACTCACCTTGATTAGATTAGTTTACATTTGACTACATATACAAAACACCAAAAATATGCCTATTTTGGATTCAAACATTGCCATTTTTAGTTGAGAATCCTGAAGACTCAGCCAAAACCCCAAAGAACTGAACCCTTAAGTTCAGTGACAGCTGAGAAAATCCTTTTGAAATTCCCCTCAGTGAAAGCTCACACCAAGGCAGCAGAAGGTGCTGGGAGCACCCTCCAACTTCTCACCACCACCAAGCCCCGCTGAGGGTCACAGGAACAACAGAGATGAGGGACTTGCAGGGGAAAAATAACGAAATAACCCAAATGTGCAGCCCAGATGTGTTGTGTGTGCAGAGGTGAGGGAAAGCCAGGCCTGGTCCAAGTGGATTTCCAAACACAGAGCATTCAGAGTTTCCCCCTGACACCAGTGCTTGGCTTTCCAAGCTTATAACAAACCAGCGTCAACATGCAGATTGTTTTCTGGAAGAAAAGGAGCCATCATCACCCTCTGTTTGCTCAGAGCCACATCCCAAGTACTGCTTTTCCTGTTCACTGCCAAGCACATGAACCCAGCACGGAATAAAAGGGGTCTGAGGAGAACAGAAGCAGCACAGAGGTAGAAAGCTTCAAAGAACTAAACCTGAGTTACACAATTAATCTCTACATACCTGGCATGACAAATACCCAGCAGCAAGTCCATGGTTTGGGGTGGTTTTCCAGCTGCAGGCACCATGGGAATGAGCTCCTGGTGTGCCAGGCTTGGCCTTGGCCCTCAGCTGAAGTGATCTGTCCTTGCTACACCTGCCTGGAGCCTGACAGAGCACCAGCAAGCACTGGCTCGTGTCTTAAACTTAACTGGTTTTACATCACTGTGAAGAAATAAAGAGTGAATGATAAAAGCTCCACAAGAAAAACAAGTGTTTATGTGCACAAACACTGAAAAAAATCTCCATTTCCGTCACCAAAGTGCATTCTGAGAGGAAAAAAAAAGCCAATAAATCAGTGGCAAAAGCTGCCCCAGTTTGGCACCCAATTTCTGGAGCACAGATAAAATAAAAACCAAACCAAACCAAACCAAAAATCTACCAAGAAACCTCCCCACAAAAAAGCACTGCTTTTATTTCTGTTTTATTTAGAAACTTTTGCTCTTTGTAAGATGATTATGTGAAATTTTACTTTATGATCTGAAAGCTAAAATAAAAAATAATTAAAGAGATTTTTCCTTCCCCTTGTCACAACAAGTTCCTCTTAAAAATCCCCCCAGTGGGGTGTTTCAGAGTCCTTCCCAAAGCCCTGAACACCCACACTGGTCAATTAACCAGGAATAATTTGGGGAAGCAATTGAAGCACATGGAACAGGACATGACAATGCTGTTTACCCTCTCGGACTGACCTGTGCACTTCCTATAAACAGTTTAAAATTTAAGACTTCTGAAGTCAACTGAACTAAACAGATGAGACAGCTTGTAAGGAACAGACACTTCCCATGGGTTCCATCCTGGGAGGCAGCTGCAATTCCAGCTTTTGCACATTCCAGCACTCAGAAACTCTCAGGCTGCTTCTCTCTTCCATGGTTATCCAGCAAAGAGCTGAGAAGCAGCACAAGCAGCAAACCTGAAGGACTTCACAGAGTTAGAAACGGGGATTCTCAGCAAACCACTTGCAAGTGTGTTACGGCAAACACTCCACAGCAGGAAACTGCTATCTACCAGCCCGGGAATATTGCATAAATCAGACTCTGCTCATTGGGATTTTAGTTTGATTTTAGCTTCCATCCCCCTTCCTTCACTGCAAGTGGGAATTACACAAGTCCAGTCTCAAGTGCGCCCGCGTGGAGCAGAGATTTCCCGGTGTCCCACGTGGGCCCTCATTCCTGGTGTGTCCTGGCACCCCCTGTCTCCAGGAACAGCACAGGGACGCCCAGCACTCCCAGCCGGGCCAGCCTGGCTCCCGGGGCTGGGAGCGTGGTTCTGGGGCTCCTGGGCTGAGGAAGCGTGGAAGCAGCACGGAGCAGGGGCGCGGGGCTGTCACAGGCACAGCAGCGGCGAGCGGCCGCGCTCCGAGTCCTCGCCGTCGCCCTCGGGAATGCGCGGCAGCAGCGCCGAGCGCGTCAGCCCCCAGAACCTGGGCGGGGACAGCTCCTTCCTGGTGGCCGTGAACTTCCAGCCCATGTGGCTCCCGCAGATCCTGCACTGGGCTATGGTCCAGGCGTACCTGCCACGGGCACAGCAAAGGCTTGGTAAAGGAAAAGGTGTTCGGAAAATGCTTCAGCACGTAACAACCCCAAAGTGGGTTTGGGCACCAATCCCCAGCTGGAATTTGGATGACAATCCCAAACTGGGTTGGGGTGACAATCCAAAACTGGGTTGGGGTGACAATCCCAAAGTGGATTTGGTAACAATCCCAAAGTGGATTTGGGTAACAATCCCCAGCTGGGTTTGGGTACCAATCCCCAGCTGGAATTTGGATGACAATCCCAAACTGGATTCGGTAACAATCCCAAAGTGGATTTGGGTACCAATCCCAAACGGGGATTGGTACCAAATCCACTTTGGAATTGTTACCAAATCCAAACTGGGTTTGGGTAACAAAGGTCAAATTGCATTTGGGTAACAATCCCCAGCTGGATTTGGTAACAATCCCAAATTGCATTTGGGTAACAATCCCCAGCTGGGTTTGGGTAACAATCCCCAGCTGGGTCTGCAAAGAATCCTCAGGAACCCAGGTCCCACCTAAACCCTGCAGAGCTTAAAATAATAAAGAGAAAACCCCACGAATGTCTCACCCCCAAAGCCCTCTCTTCCCTCTTCGAAGAGAAGAAGCAACCAAAGCTTTATATTGCTCCAGGTTTCAGCAGTGAGGAATGCTGAGAGCCCTAAAGAGGGGTCAGAAACTTCTCACAGTAAGTTATTTAATGGGAATAAAAGTGATTTTTGCCCTGCTCCCCCAAATAACAGGGACTGCTGCACTTCCCACAGCAGCAGAGCTTTTCTCTACCAGTTTCATGAGGTAAAACATGAATATTTCAAAGCTCTCATAGAAGAAAAGAGCTGAGAAGACACAAAAGGATGAGAAATATTAACTCCAGATATTAAAAGTCCCAAGCTTTCTTCAGGGAATGTTAAAATGTGTGACAGAACTACCAGACTTCCTCCAAGTCACTGCTCACTTCTATGCGATATTCCAGGAAAAAAATCCTGGATGCAAGACCTGCTATTATTAGACAAACTTTTACATCTTAGCACTTAATTGTCTTACTGCCTCAGAGAGGCAAACACATTATTAATTATTAAAATAAAATCAAAGATAATCAGATCAATACAAATGCTATTAATTTTTAATTTCACGTAACACTTATTCAGCTTTTAGATATAAAAATGTATTTCAGGAGACTAAATGCATTTATATATTCTGGTTTTCATTTGCGCTAAAGCTGTGTGAAAACATTATTTCAGTTGTACCTTAAACAAAACTACACACGAAGAAACTCCCAGACAACTTGGGTTAAACAGTTTAGAATCCAGACTATGTTTTAAAATCTTAATATTTCCCCATTTAAAAAATATTAAATTCTGCAATATTTGATGTATTTTTCCCACTTTATTCTGTATTTTGAATAAGTCTAAACTTACTTCCTTATTTTTCATATGAGCCAAACGATGACATTTTCCTAAAAAACTCAATATTGATTATTCCACCCTCCCAGAAAGAGCCAATTTGGGTAATTTTTTAATGAAATGCTGCTGTTCTTACCCAGGGAACCAGCTGTGCTCTGTTGAGGGCCGTCCGCTGAGACTCAGGTTGGAGGCTTTATATACAGTGAGGGTTTCATGGATGTATCCATGGGGATTCACGTAGGCTGCCATGGGCCCACACAGGGATAAGCTACAACACACAGGGAATTTTGTCAGAGAGCAAGGAAAAATAAAAAAAAAACCAAAAATAATACCAGCCCAAAAGGATGGTAAATGTAAACAGAGGAAAAACTGCCAGCCAGGCTTCAAATATTTCAACAGAGCACATAACCCACTTTTTGTAGGGGAAAAAAAGTACCTTGAATTACAGAATTAAAAATTGAAAGCAAATAGATGCTGATTTAAAATATCATTGGTCAAATGTCCTTAGAATTGCAGGGAAGCACACGACAGACTCATCCTGTGTGTTGTTTTAAATAGCAACTTCCAAGAAAAGTAAGGAAAATGTAACTTCAAAAGCAAAAATGTTCCTTTATTGCACCAACTTCTCAGCACCTTCTGTTCAAAGCTCATCATATCAACCCAGCAGGAATTGTACTGTCTGCAATCCATTATCTGATCAGAAGATAAGAAATGGCTTTTAATTACCCCATCAGCTCCTTATCACACTGATAAAGAAAAACTGGGGGGAGTCTTTGTGAACCCGAACCATTTTTAACCTTCCCATTATCAGAGGGATGGGCTGATAGGAGTTAATCAAGATTAAAACCAGGAGTTAATCAAGATTAAAAACTGACAAGGCTGACAGAAGCAGCAGTTATTTGGGAAATGTAATCTCAATTATTTGTAATGCAATGTAATGGGAGATATTGGATAGAGCAAACAGAGAATGGGGCCAGTTATCAGGAATAACCTTAAATTTTTAGAAGAAAAAAGGGATCCCAAAACTGAATGACATCAATAGGAACAACATCCTGGGAGCCTGTTTATATCCCCTAATTAGTGCATTTTAATCTGCTCTTGAGGCTTGTTGACAAATAAATGGAGTGCTGAGAAATAAAATTTGAGATCTCAAACTTTACTGAGAAATACCAGGATGAAAGAGTCTTTATGTGACACATTTATAATTCAAATTGTTCACTGCAAGGTGCTGGGGGTGTGGCACAACACCAATTTCCGTTCCAATATACCTGGAAATGCTGAGATTTCTTAACTTTTTTATTAAAAAAGCTCAAATATAAACTCCCTATAAATATTTACTTAAATTCAACTGGAGCTGTGGCAAACCCAGCAGTTTTAAGACATAACCCAGCTTAATTTGCTTTGCTGTGCCTGTGTTTCTGACCAAGCACCTGCCCAAGATGAAGAGCAATAAACTCACCTGAATATTTCATTCTTGGTGGTTATTTCTGTGTCCTGGCATTGCTTACAACACAGGGATGTACACTGGGGAAGAGAAACAAAGAGGATAATTTCATTAATTTCCAGACGCTTGTCAGCAGTGGGAAATAATAAAAATCTTTCTCCCTTTCCCTCAGAACAGATTTTGGACCAATTGTTTTATCTGAGCAGCAGTCACTGATATGGGAGATTTTTTTTCCTATGCATTTTACTTATTTAAACATTAATTATTATCTAAAAGATGTAATAATTTTCATATCCTCCCCTCACAAAAAGATCCACACACGGAGAATTGGATCTGACTCCACAAAGATAATAAATGAGCCAACCTTTTAAGGTCTCTAAAGGCTAATTTAGAAAAAACAACCTTTGCTCTTCTGCAATAGAGCACAGAAAAGGCAGATGAGACAAATGCAATCATTAAGTCGTTCTTAAATTTGAGGGCACTGTAGATCAATGGGTTTAATTTCCTCACAAAAATAGGTAAAACATATTGATCTCTCTCCTGGAGATTATAACAGATTCATCCATCTTCTACAATTTCTACAAAGTAGAACTGAACAATTCATCACTGCCACTGGCCAGAAAAGAAGCATTTAAATCAGCTCAGCAGAACACTCCCATTCATTTTCAAGACGTGCATTACTTGGACTTTTTTTTTTAAGGGTGATGCCTGTGAAATCCCCCTCAAAATGATCCACAGGATTTTGGAATAAAATGCTGCACCCAGGGACAGGGACTGTGCTCTTAAAACCTGGATTTGTGCTTCTGAGCTCCCTGAGCTGTGACTCCTGCGCTCTGCTGTGACACCACACACTCCAATCACTCTTTCCTCTCTCCCTTTCTCCCTTCTGAGGTTTTTGCTGGATTTCAGCTCCTCCAGCTCCTCTCCTGGAGGTGCCTCTGGTGTTGCCCCACCCTCTGCTCACTGGGGATGAGGAAGGACAAGAGCTCTACTACCCAAATCCTCTTTATCCCCTCTTGAAGCTCCCCTCTCTCTCCTGCCAGGGACCTTCCCCACCTTTTTTGAATCTCTTTTAAACAGCCTCACTCAGATTGCAATCCAATGCTCACACAGCACTGAGCATCCAATTTAGCCACCATTTAATTCCATGGCTCCACTTCCAAACCCACCTAATGCCTGCAATTAGCACTCCCAAGTGGAATTCACAGTGTCACACCTGGGACTCAGCACATCCCTTAAAATAAGCATTGGGAACTGGGTTAACAGCAGGGAAAGCTGTTGAAAGTACAGCAGAATTCACTGGTATCAGAGACCAGGGGAAATGGATCAGCTCTCAGGATCAGTTTTATGATTGGAAATTACATTCTGAACAAGCCAGGGCACCCTACAGAACTCTGGCTAAAAAAGACTGGATTGGACCAAACTGTTGCAGAATAAACTATAAAAAGCCATAACGCACTCACCATTCTCACACCAATACAGAACAGTTCAAACATTCACAGACTAAAATGTCACAGGTTGGTGAAGAAAACACCTTTTGGATATAACCTAAAAAGCAACTTTAACTTGAGTTTATGAGGGTAACTTAAGTTTTCCTGTCTCTCTGGAATTTATAGAAAATACCTAATTACTGAACAGGAACAGTTCTCAGCAGCACTTGAGTATCAGGGTATTTTCAGAAACTCAGGAAAGACAAGTGAAGTTTAGTCTGATTACAGCCTGAGGCAAAAACCTGCCCATTTCTGCCTCAGAATTTGGAAGAGATGTTTTCTGCCTCCTTTCTTTAAATTTCTGGTGCATGAGCTTTGGAAAGAGGATCACCATTAAAATGACACTCAGGTTCACTTTTCCCCAGAAACAGGCAAGAATTAAAGGACAGCATTTTTTAGGCAAACAGGCAAAATTCCCACTGCTCTGTGTCCATTAGACAAACACAGTATTGTTATTTAGAAAATAGAAATTATTATAAAGACCCGTACTACACAAAAGCAGAACATTTAGAGCATTACAAGGCCATGGCAATGGAAAGAAGAGAAGGAAAACAAGTTTTTGAACATCTTAACAACAAATTGCCTAACAAGTCTTATAAAAAAACCACTTTTCAGTCCAATCCTTAGATTTATGCTCAATACTATAAAGATTTTGCTACAAAACCCACAGGTTTTCATGGCTAAAAGATATTTGAGCGTGGTGTCAGTATGGGGCTGTGATGGTTGCTAGCAACACTGGACTTGTAGCACCATCTCTTGGCTAAAAAAGTGCTGTGCCACAATGAAATATTTCTAACAAAAACAAATATTATTATATATTATTATATTTATTATATGTTTCTTCCTTGTTGCCAAACATAATCCAGCACTGAGACATCCTTTCCCTTTTGAGCAAACTTTTGAAGAAATAACAGAACACCCAAAGTCACTCTCTGGAAGGATTAGCTGGAAATTCCATCCATTTCTGTAAGAGATTTTAACAGTCACTCCTATTTTTTTGGCAGTTTGATGGCAAATAAAGAAGAATTACTCACTTTGTTCATGATATCTAACTCACAGCGCAGCCTCTGCACAGCACTGCCTATTTTGAGCAACTGGATACGTAAAGCATCATCAATGGGCAGGCAGGCAGCAACTCTGTAAGAAAAATCTAGAAATGAAAAAGCAGCAGGTCTGTTAGAATTAATATAGATATAAAACCAACTACTCTACTTACTGTACAACAGGTAATTATCTGGGTTTTCTTAAGAAATTTAAAGAATAGTTTAAAAATGTGTGATAAAACCTCGTACCTACTGGGTTTGAGGGAAGAGATTCATCTTTAAGGTTTTCATCCCACTCGTGGAGCTGCCTCTTGACTCTTTCCATCAAGGTTTCCTTTTGTTGGAAGAAAAGCCTAATTTAAATACATAGGTATTGCTGTTTTCTCAGGAAAAAAACAGAAGGGAAGCAAAATGTAGAGTAAGCTCTACTCTGTAGAGTAAGTGGACAGTAGCTTTTAATTAAAGAATAATTAAAGAATTTTTTTATATATATACATATTTTAACTGGTTTTGCTCTGAGACAACACAGAAGGAACCAGAATCTCTGCTATCCCTCCCAGACATTTGTTCCAGCACCAGGGAATATCCACACAGAGGGAGAAGCCCTTCCTGATCTTTTCACACTACACTGAATATAAAATGCTTTCAAATGGAAATTATGAGCCAACAGAATTAAAGCTTTTCTATCATCCCATACCTTGATATTACAACTATAAAACTCACTGCAGGTTATTTGATTTAAGGGTGAACTTACAGCATCATAGAGAGAGTAGAGCCAGGGGGGCCAAGATGTCAAACTTGCACAGTGGAACTTCCTCTGAAACCAAACCCACAAATATTTATTCTTTAACACTAGCAGCTTTTAGGGACAGAGGAGACAGACCTGATTATTTAAAGATAAAATCAATTATCCCCATCAGGACCAGCACCTCACCGTGAAGCTTCCAAACCCATTTTCAGATGCACTGAGGGCTAAGCCTTCTGAACAGGACAGTACACGGATTTTGTCACAAAACCTGTCTCTGCATTAGAGGTATTTCTGATGTTTAGTAATAAAAATTTATGTCTTTCAAAAGGGTATCTATCTGAAATGGAGACAGTTCAAAATTTAAGTGCTGTTAACAGTGCATCTGTTCCTAAGTCTCCACCAGCTGTCCCTGGAACCACCACATTTCCACCAGTGTAATGTCATTTGCTTAATTAACCAATTCTCTCCAGTGATTTCTGAACACAGAAATTTAGAGCTTTAGTTAATAAAAGCCTAAAAAGCAGCACACAACAGAACTACGTTGCTTTCCAAAAGAGGAGCTCATATTGCACTGCAAATATGTACAAATTCCATTTTAATCTCCCCCTGGAGGGCAACTCTCCTCATTTACAAATTACACCAGTAGAGAGATGGAGGTCAACAGGACAATTACCCTGCTCTGGATCTGCATCCCAGGCTCTTCCTAAAGTGGGTTCACTGCATTTCAGCTTCATCTGACAGAATCAGCCTTGGAAGAGGATTCCCACCCCCACAGCCCAGTGTTTCTGGGCTGATTAACTCACATGAACTTGGTAGGAACTCTGAGAATCAAGAGCTCTTTGTTATCAATAGATTTTATTTTTGTGGGGTTTTTTTTGTTCATTTGTTTTTGTTTGGTTTTGAGGTTACAAGAGTTCAAAACCATTGAAGAAACAAGCAAATCCAACCACGAGGAGAATTACCAGGACTCTGCATTAATTTCTGGAGGTAGCTCCAAAGATCTCTCAGAGAGAAGATTTCAAGGTCACTTCTCTGGGCCAATGACCAAAACAGTGGGATAAATAATAAATACAGACACAAACTGGCATAGATTTCCCAGAGAGGCTGGGGATTTCCCATCCCTGGAAGTGCCCCAGGCCAGGTTGGACAGGGCTTGGAGCACCCTGGGATAGTGGAAGGTGTCCCTGTCCATGGGATGGATGGGCTTTAAGGACCTTCTCAACCCAAACCATTGTGTGATTCCATGAAAAGCAGGAGGTTGGAATCTCAACTCCCAGTTGTGCCTTCTCCTCTACAGACAAAGAATTTGATACTGATTCTCAAGGTGCCATCGGAAATTAAAACAAAAAATACACAAATAAATAAGCAAAGCCACAGGATAACTTCTCACCTTTTGGTACTTCTGCCACCACTGGCGGATGGCTCTGTCCTGCCAGGACGTGGGTTTGGAACAGGGAATCACATGGCACCTGCTGAGGGACTGCAGCTGCACTGCTGACATGGTGGGAGGCAGCACTCGCTCAGGCAGGATTTGTACTTTAGCCTGCTGGATTCTGAGCAAGGAAATAAAACAGTGAGATGTTCGCATATTTTTTATTTTTTTTTAAGTACATGCATTTAAAAAAATGGATTTTACTGCTTATGGGAACACAGGCTGGTACAATGGACTAATCACTCTACAGCACTGGAGAATTGAAACAACCCATTCCATCAGAACTTCTTTTTATTTTACAGCACTACAGATCTGTTGGGATTGTGGTGGACAGAAATACAGACAGATTGGCAGTGGCAACACAGCAGAATGTTCCACAATCACAGCACCATAGATTTAGAGTTTTGTCTCCTCAAGTTACTTTTGGTACAAATGACCAGCTCTTCCATCTCAGTGCCTCAGTTTAGCTGAAATGCAGTTTGCTATCTTCAAACCACAAAAGCTTCTGTGCTCAGCTAGAGGTCAGAATCAGCAGAAATAGGATACAGACTCTGATCAGATTTTAATATCCCAGCATCAAAGGTCACCTCTCCCACAAACACCTCAGCATATGTTATATGGCTACTAAGAATGCTGTCCAGCAGGAAAGACTTCATGTTTTCTCAGGATTATACAGCAGAAATCCAGAAATATTGAGGGGTGTGTCACTACAAATTTCTAATTTTCTTACAGGGACTGCACTGAACTGGCCACTTTAATAATTATAAAATGATGCTGTGCCACAAGCACTCAGGAATCAGCAACACCAAGAATTATGGAAATGTTCTTCCTGCTAAGGAGCTCTGGACAGTGAATTCCCAGTAACAAAGCTGCTGTTACTGCATTGTCCAAGCACTGCCACCGTGTGTCCAAGCAGGGCTTTTCCTAAGCTGTACCATTTGGAGCCTGCTGTTTGTAACCAAATGTTAGAGAGCAAACAGCACAGGTATTCTGAATTTCTTCAGCTGCAGGTCACAAAACCACAGAAATGCTGCTCCCAGGCCTCTTTGTAAAGCAATGCCACCATGCTGGATTGCAGGGTACAGTCAGTAGCTCTAGATTTACAGATTCAGAGTAATACTTCACAAGCCTTGCAGGGAAGATTACAGAACCTCCAGCAACTGTGCTAAGAGTTGTCACATGCTCCCAGGCCAGTGCTGGAGCCTGGACCTCTGGCCAGTGACACTGCCATGGTGCAGGGCATGATGCCAAGGACTCAAAAATGAGGGAGGACTCAGCATATTCTTACTGGATGTTCAGGATCTCAATCACTTTTAGAAATGGAAAAATGCATGAATTACATAATCTGTTGAAACTAGTCAGAAGAGCCTCTAAATATCACAGGACTGGAATATGGGAAAAAAATTAGAAAATAAGAGAATACTCCTAATCAAAGTTGACTTAAGTACAGAATTAACTGCATCATTTTCTTACCCATCTGACTGTGTTCTTATTTCAAGCACCTTGAACCTCTGTCTTCCTATTGCTTTCACCTTGACTGTTTCAACTCCATATTCCTGCTCTTCTCTGTAGGCATAAATTTCTGCTGTTGTTCCAAAATGTGCTTCCCTCTCATGTGCATTGCTAAAAGTAACAGAATTAAAGATGAATTAAATGAATTACTCCCCTCCAAACAGCATTGCTCATTCAGACTTCAGTCTGCCTGCACATGATTAGTCTGATCAAAAGAGTAACTTTGGTAAAATACTTTCTATTAATCACAATTTTTCCATTATAAAGCAACTTCTATTCTTTTGGTTGGTTGTGGTTTTTGCCAGTTGTCTTGGTTTTATTTTAGAATCTAGAGGTGACATTCTGGGAGCACAGGGATCACCAGTGTGTCAGCATTTCAAATGCAGACACTGAAAGTACCAACATTCTTCGGATTGACTTTATAACAGGAACTGTTCCCACCTCCCACACAATTAATCCATAGTAAATTGCAGGGGGAAGAAGGAGGAACATTCCCAACTTCCTCTGGCACTGATCAGCCTTTCTCTTTTCCACATTTCTATCACCTCCTGTCTCTCAACTCTACTGTGCGACATCTGCCAGTGCTCGTTAATTCACACACAGAAGAAGCAACAATACAGTTCTCAAAACAAGAATGTGACTTCTACATTTCAGGTCAAGGCTTATTATCGAACAGGATGGAACAAACAGTTGCTGAAATGAAGAGGATGCTCAAACAAGGAAGCAGATCAGCACTTGCTGTTTCTCCACACAAACACATGATGCTGTCAAGCACCTACACTGCCGTTACATATGGGAAGACAATTTTTGTTAAACAATTTCAACCCGCTATCGAGCACAGAACTGATGCAACCATCTGCTTCTGCTTTAGTACCCACAGAAACTGTGCTAAAAACATGCTGCACACACCAGCAACCCGCCCGTGGCTTTTACCTGTATGCAAGGACAGCAAAGGTTCTGTCTTTCTGAATTAAATTCCGCACCATGCTAACCTCTTGGGGGCGGAAGAGCTGCAGCGGCAGCGTCTGGCCGGGGATCAGCATCACCATCACCCGGGGCAGCACGGGGATCACCTGGCAGCTGTCGTCGTCGTGCACTGTCCTCCCGTGGAACTCCTCCATGTCCGAGCCCAGGTACTGCCAACGGCAAGGAGGGGACAGTCAGGGAAGGGCTGGGCGGTCAGGAAGGATGGGCACCACGGTGAGCACAGGGGTGGAGCTGCTCTGCTGGCAGGAAAGGCTGGGGGAGTTGGGGCTGTTCAGCCTGGAGAAGGAAGGCTCCAGGGTGATCCAACTGGGGCCGTGCAGGGCCTGAAGGAGCTACAGGAAAGATGGACAGAGACAATTCCCAAGGGATGGAGCGCCAGGATACAGGGAACGGCTTCCCACTGCCAGAGGGCAGGGCTGGATGGGATATTGGGATGAAATCCTTCCCTGGGAGGGTGGGAGGCCCTGGCACAGGGTGCCCAGAGCAGCTGCAGCTGCCCCTGCATCCCTGGCAGTGCCCAAGGCCAGGCTGGAGCAGCCTGGGACAGTGGAAGGTGTCCCTGCCCAGGGGCTACAACTGGATGCCTTTTAAGGTTTTTCCAACCCAAACCATTCTATAATCTTACGATTCTGTGAAAATAAAATTAAGTTTGTGGCTTAATAATACTATACAAACCCCATTCAAACCCCTTTAAGATGTATTTAATAAACAACATATAAAGAACATACCATATGTGATGTGGGCAAACTGGTATCAAAATTAATGATGTTTGGCTTCTCAGCTTCTTTACTATCTTGGTCTTCCACTTCCATTTCATTGTCATCTTCTTCCTCACTCTCTACTGATAAGCACATAAAGAATATTGTGTAGAAATCAACCAGCAAAGACTGAGGTACTGAGAAAAACCTGGGAACCAGGGAAATGCATTCAATGTTCTCAGGCTACAGCCTTGCACAGGGAAATAAACCAGAGGAAAATAATTTTCTTGCTGTTACAGCAAAACCCTCATTTTACAGAAAGGGTCAAAAGCTGGCAATTTATTTCTGAAAGGCCAAGAACAACTTCCTTCGGAAGAAAATAATAAACAAAGGCTGTCAGTTCAGGTTTTCACTACAGTGGTACTTCCTTATCTCAGCTCTAAAGGTTTTCTGTCTGCACACCAGGATCCCAGATAACTTCATTCCTTGGAGGATGCTGAGTAAACTGAAGCAGCACAAACATTTTAGACATTTAAATTGCTGTCAGCCTCTGCTGTGTGTACACCAAACACAAACCCAGCAAAGGCAACTCCAAAGGAAGCAAATTACAAGACTCCAAGAGATTTCAGATATAAAATACTGTTTAAAAACTGCTACTTCCTTGCCATTTCTCAGCCAATCCTAAAGTAACTCTCAGGAAAGAGGACAATTACATTATCAGTCACTACATTACTTGACCCTATTTCTTTGAACACAAACATTATTTATACACCATGTTATGTCTAAACTAGGTGTCAGCAAAAACCAATCTCCGGGATTTTTACACCAAGAGCTGCTGGGTAATGGATAATCCCAGTGATGCTGAAAAACATCATTTAGACCTTGAAAGCTATTACAAGATGGAAAAAAAGTATTTTTACAATAGTCTGTCTCGTTGCCTGCCTTTGCAATTAATATCTTCTTAAAAAATAATCCAGAGCTGAAAATTTAGAAGGTGGAGGTATTCTCTCATCCTGAAGGGTTCTGTAGGGAAACCTCAAAAAAGGAAGATGCTGCAGAAGCAAAGAATTTTCCTTCAGAAATGGGAGCACCACTACTTTTTCTGAGAGTGGGAGGACAAGAGAGCAGTGAAGAAGACATTAAAAGCTGACTTTGGAGAACCTTTCCTTTCTCTCTTCGGCCTCCAGACATATTTGGTAAATGCTTTCACAAAATGTTTAGTCACTGGCCTTATTTCTGCTTCACCTCACTCATGTTTTTTTTTAATAGTTCACAGTTTACAGAACCTGCTCTTACAGTGCCATCCTATATTGTATTTATCTCAGCAAGAAATGATCCAGCACAACAGGAAAGGAGGTTACAGACTCTCTTTGGTATTGTACCTAATTACAGTCCTTTCAGCAATGAGACACCATCTGCCTAATGACTGTTAAAAATACTCCACATCTATATGAAATCTCTTACATTCAATTAACAACCCTAACCATGAACGACTACAAAATGTTTAATACGTCCAACACAGTCATTATTTTGCTCAGTTTCATGCACGGCAAGAGCAGGAAATTTTTATTTGGTTCTGGGGCATCACTGCAGGATGGGGGAGGGAAAAAACCAAATCCTGATTTTTCCATGTGCTCCCATCCGGCTGCATCCATCATTAGCAGCTCTAACAGGGAGAGGCTGTCGCACTTGTTTTTCTGAACGCAGAAGGAATTAGCAGCAGTTGATTGGAAAGAATTGTGCCCTGCAAACTTTTGCTGGCTGGTGCCAAAAGCGCACAGTGGCTGCTGTGTGCCGGTGGCTGAGGGACGATGACTCATTTCACTGCAGCAGCACCAGCCAGCCCGAAACACAGAAACCCCGGCGCCTTCCCTCTCCTCCTCCCTCTCAGCTGGCAAAACAAGCTGAAAGCTTTTACACCCCCAACTACTGGGATTTATTTATCTTTAAATTCCAGGATTAGCAGCACCTCCAGCACAGAGAAACGAGGGAAAGGCGAGAGCTGAAGGCTCCCCTGCGTGAGAAAAATCACATTTCCCTCATGCTGGTTCACTAACACAACCCAACCCACTCTCAATGCCTTTGTGCAGAAATGAAGAAATATGAACCTCATTTAAGGAAGAGGAACAAGGTTATATATAGGTCATACTAAGGTTATATTAAGGCTGTATTTCCTAAAATATTCAGGAAATAGCTTATATTAAGGCTGTACTTCCTAAAATATTCACGAAACAGCTTATTAAGGTCATATTAAGGCTGTGTTTCCTCACATATCCAGGAAAATAGCTTACATTAAGGTTATATTAAGGCTGTATTTCCTAAAGTATTCAGGAAATATTTTCTTATTATTTAAAACATACAGGCCTAAAGAGCTCACAGAATTTCCTGCCATGGGAAATGACACTCATTCCTGGCAGGATTTCCTTCTCCCCTACACACTTATTCTAATATAATGCTTCTTTCTAGTTAATGCTTCCTAAACCATTCGATCTCCTGCCAGTGTGGAAGCACCATACGCAGAAAAAAACCGCTATTATGCAATAATTATGCATAATTCCCTGGGTGAGGAACTGTACTGATGTGTGTGACAGACAAGCCAGGCAGCACACGGGATCCAGCACTGCTCTCCAGCCCCGAGCACCTGCTTATTTCCACTGGAAAACAGAGCAGAGACTTCCTAAAACAACACAGCTCTTCTCAGAATTTCGGTTACACAGATATCTCAGCGTACAGCCAAGTGCCTGCTCTGCCCACTCCGGTGGAAACCCCACGGCGCGTTTCACCCCACCGGCTGCCCCAAACACCCGTGACCGCGGGTCCCTTCCTGCCCCGCACATTCAGGGCCTCGGTGGAACATCTGCGGCCTCGGTGGAACATCTGCGGCCCCGGTGGAACATCTGCGGCCTCGGTGGATTTGCAGGAGCCCAGGACCAGAGGCCGCAGCAGCCGCGGCCCCATGGGCCAAGGCTCGTCCTCCTCCGCCGCCCTGCAGCGGCCGGGAGCGCCCACAGCGCCGCGGCACCGCCGGCCCAGCGCGCCCCGCATCCCCCGCCNGGGGCGGGGGCAGGAGGCGGGCGGAGGAGGAGCCCGAGCCGGGGCCGGGAGCCGCGGCCGGGGCTCCGTGCTCTGCTGCGGGGCTGGCACCGACCTTGGGGCGGTGGCTCGGTGTGCCCGGGGAGGGACAGTCCTTTCCGCCTGGAGGGCTCGGGGCTGGCACCGACCTTAGGACTGTGGCTCCCTGTGCCCGGCGAGGGACAGCGCTTTCCGCCTGGAGGGCTCGGGGCTGGCACCGGCCTTGGGGCGGTGGCTCGGTGTGCCCGGGGAGGGACAGTCCTTTCCGCCTGGAGGGCTCGGGGGTGCCGGGGGACAGCGGTTCCCCCTCTGCTGACGGGGCACGGCCGTGGCCGAGCGGCCCCGGGTGGCACCTGCGGCACCCCGAGCGCTTCACGGNGTGCCGGGGACAGCGGTTCCCCCTCTGCTGACGGGGCACGGCCGTGGCCGAGCGGCCCCGGGTGGCACCTGCGGCACCCCGAGCGCTTCACGGCCCGGCACGGCTGTGGGCACGGGAGAGGGGCTGGGGGTGAATAAAACTCGCCGTGGGTTAAACCTCCTGGGTAAACGGCTCGAAAATGAGCTGTAAATAGAATGTTGGATAAAAATCTCTCCGCATGAGAGGCTTGGGAGAGGGTGCGGAAAACGCCAGGGAGGCGCTGAGGGCACTGGAGCATCTCTGCTGTGAGGGGAGGCTGAGTTGGGGTTCTTCGACCTCGAGAAGAGACGGCTGGAAGGGGATTTTACCCGTGCACACAAACTTTAGTAACTTAATTATTAAATTTCTTAGTTGCGGTGGCCAAGAGGACGGAGCCAGGCTCCTCTTGGTGGTGCCCAGCTATGGCACAAGAGGAAGGGGAGAAACTGATGCCCNTCTCTCCGCATGAGAGGCTTGGGAGAGGGTGCGGAAAACGCCAGGGAGGCGCTGAGGGCACTGGAGCATCTCTGCTGTGAGGGGAGGCTGAGTTGGGGTTCTTCGACCTCGAGAAGAGACGGCTGGAAGGGGATTTTACACGTGCACACAGACTTTAGTAATTTAACTATTAAATTTATTAGTTGCGGTGCCAAGAGGACGGAGCCAGGCTCCTCTTGGTGGTGCCCAGCTATGGCACAAGAGGAAGGGGAGAAACTGATGCCCGAAAGTTCCACCTGGACATGAGGAAAAGCTTCTTTCCTGTGCGGTGACCGAGCGCTGAACAGGTGCCCAGAGAGGGTGTGGAGTCCCCTCCCTGGGGACATTCCAGAGCCATCTGGACACAATCCTGTGCCCTGCGCTCTTGAAACTTGCCACCAGAGTCCTGTGCTGATGTGAGGTTGGTGTCAGCACCAGAAGCGGTTCACGAGATGCAAACCCAGCTGATAAACCCCAAAAAGTTCAGTGCAGCTGCCTCTGCACTGCCCAGCTCTTACCAAATGCTCTGTCTCATCATTTATTATCATTACCTCCCCCTTTAAAAACCCTCAAAAAAGCCATATCATGGCCTTGGGATTTATCTCCATTTAAACGTTTAGTTTTTATTGCTGAACTTTTTATTGCATTCTTTGTTACAAATCACTAAATCGCATACACTGCTCCCGAGCATTTCACAGTTCCTCTGAGTCCTGTTTGTTGTTTTTTCCCTAAAAAGTTTTTTTTTTTTCCCCCAGGGAAAAATTCTGCACTTTCTGCTTTTCTCTTCAGTACCTCCCATTTCAGTTCAGCAATAATATTCTCCCTGCATCGGTGACAGAGGAAGCCAATGATTAGCCAGCAAGCAAAACACTAATTCTTATATTTTTTTTAAATCAGAATTAAAGCGGTTTAGAGAAACACATTTAAAAGACAAATAGCACTTTAATTTCCTTACCATCGTGGGTGGAAAATTCCCAGACAATCACTATCTACACTGACCTGAATGTGCCTTTAGAGCAACAATCAATATTGCATTTACCAAACGAGCACGAACATGCCCGTGATGATACATTAAGCATTTAAAAAATACAATAATCACTTAAATGATGAAGTTATGATTCTATAACTTTTTTCTGCGTTGTCTCAGTGTAATACACATAATTGCAGAGTATTTCATCCGTTAATTTACCATAATAAAAAAAATGTTTTTGTTGTCAGGCTGGCCAACTGAAGAATTAAAGAAATTATGAGGCCCTTCTCCAAACCCTGCGGTTTTATTAAGAAATATTACGCTAAATATTTTTTAATTCTTTTGACATGCTGAAATATTTTGATTTCTGTTGGTTTTTTACTAAATTTCTGGGGCTGTGTTTGCGTCACACTTTTAAGCTTGTTTCTGGAATCTTGAGGGATAGATCTTAATTTTTAGAGGCTCCTGGGATTCTCCAAAAATTCACATGACCCCGAAAAGGAGCTGGGGCTTCTTTTGGGAAGCCCTAAATTCAGTAATAATCACAATAAAATGATAAGCAGTGGGGACTTTGGGACTATTGTGGATGCTCTTTGTCACCCTAACCCTGCTAACAGCTCTATCTATGAGCACTGTAACTCCAGCAAGTGCTTTAAATATAAATTCAACCCCAAAGTTGGGCATTAACTCTAATTTAGACTCTATAATTTACAGACATCACTGTCCACCTGCTTTTCCTACAGGGCTGTAGTGAAGACACTGAGGATTTTGGGAGAAGATTTTTTTCTGAGATAAGTGACTTTTGTTAAGTTCCACATCACCATCAGGACGCTGACTAAATGCACCAAGGTATAAATAATTTTGAGGGTTTTAAACTAAACCTGCTAGAAAACACGTTTAACATATATATATATATATTTGATATTTATTATGACAAAAAGCTGCCATTAGTTTGAAGAGTCATTAATGTCACACTTCAATCCCTCCCAGCACAGGGTGTGTTCCCAAACTCAGGCTGGGAGCACTGGAAGTTGTATCTTATTCCTCTAGCAGGATTAACTTCAGTTACAAAACAGGTTCAGGCTGAAAAATAATGTGTCAACCCCAAATAATTTTAGTTAATTTGGTGAGGGCCAGTATTTGTATATCCCAGAGGCCATCAGTTAATCTGGTCTGAGAATTACCCAAATTACTGTCATTATTCGAAGTCAGAGCACTCCAAGATCGTGAAGGGCTTTCTGCTTTTGAGCAGCTCCTTATCAAGGATACAGACAGACAGCTGGGATGAACTTTCATTTTATTTACGAGGGTTATTTGTAAGAGGGCTGATTTAGAAACAAAGTTTAAATTTCATGCCACCAGCTGCCGGAGATTTCATCCCCAAATTTGTCTCCAGTGGCTGGCTGGGAATAGTGGCTAATTGCAAAGTTGCTCTTGGTTAACCACTGGGTAGTTTGGAGTCAGAGGATGTTAAATCATCTTTCAAGAAGAAAAAGAAACAAAGGGACAGGGATGTAAAGCATATTAAACTGTAGCTCTGTTTAGAATTTAATTTAGTGTTAATTTAGTCTTCATCCTGGGTCATGGGATGAGGAGAGCAAAGGATTGAGTGCTTGTTCCCTGATTACAGGTGCAGTTCTCAACACAGAGTTTGCAAGCCAACACCGGCCTCTCCCTTGCCAGCCATTCACTAAACAGATCATTGCTCTACTAAAAATACTTTACCTCCCCAAAATGCGCCATTAGGTCTGTTTGTTATTTAACCACAGTACTTTTCCTCCCATTTTCCCTCTCCTGCATCCACTTCCTGACTATCCTCAGGAGGAAAACTGGTAAGAAGATGAAATAAGAGGAACTAAGAGCAACTCTGCTGACAGAATCTTCCCTGTGTGAAATTCCAAAGCTCCTTTCCATCCCTCAGCTCCCTTCTCTCTCCACACTGGTTGAGAAAAGTTGTCAGTGTCTAAGCAGCCAATGCACTCCCTCCCCACCTACATCCTTGAATCGAGTGGAAAATTCGAATATTCCCAATACTGCTGGGACAAGAGGCACTAGATGGTGCTGTAATATCCCCTTTCGCAGGTTTTCTCTGGCAGAATTTTTCAGCTGGGCTGCTCTGCGAGCTTTGGGGCTTCTGTTTTTAGCGGATTCACTGCAAACGATGGAAAATTCGATCTTTAACCTTTTTTAACTGAGGGTTTGTGTGTTTCTGCAGCGTGCTCCTTTTACTGGGCTGTTTAAAAAGGAGTCTAGATAGTCTAATTAAACTGGTAGAAGTCCTGTGTGCCATTGATTTCTGCCCTGCCAATAAATTGGCTCGTTATCCACCCAAACCTCCCATTCCAGGCAGAACCAAGCAATCTGCACAAGTATTCCAAAATAAAAAGTGACTCCCCACCTTTAGACAATTTATTAAACACTGACAGTAGAAAGCAGCTACAGGACAAAAAGAAAATCTATACTTCAGACATGAAAAAAGCCAATTACAAAAAGTACACGAAGCCACATTTTTACCAACAACCAGGCAGCCCCAACACTGGACCCTTATCATGTCCACGTGGTCACGGAAATTCCTGGCTTTCCAAGTGACCAGTTGGACTTGCTACTCCCTTTGTCACCACTTTGTTGCACCAGTTGGGAGTTTGTGTTACCTGCCAGTCCCCAGCAAACAGGGAAAAATTCCTTCTTGAACTGTAAAAGCAGCCCAGCTGCTGAGCTGCCAGCTCTGCACGCACTGGGTTATCAGCTGTGCCATCCCAAAACCACCACGTCATCTGAGCTGTCCATGTCCATATGAAATGTACTCTAAGAGGACACAAACCACGGAGGAAGGTGACTCCAAAAGCATAAAAATCAGTGATGGGCAGAACTGTTCTAGAATGAGAGTGGCTGGACAGCTGCTGGGAAGGTACAGAGCAGCAGAGGACCAGTTTATCCCAGGAAGCTGAATCCTGCTTCAGCTGGCATCCCGGTGAGAACAGGGCATATTTACAATTCCTTTTCATATCTGCTGCCTGGGTCAGGCTGGTGACAAAGGAGCAGCTCTGAATATGCAGGAGGCCCCAGACAAAGGGGCCATTAGCCAAACATGAACATTACTATGCGCAGAGGCAAATTCTCCTGCCAGCGAGCCCTGGCCAAGCAACAAAACTATTTGGCAAGGGTGCAAAACCCATATTCCACACAAGTGACAGACAGCATGGCAGGGAAAGCAAATGGGGCTATAAACACAAATTTGGTTCAGTAAATGGAATGAAAAGTGAGGGAAGGACTCTGTAACGCTGTCTGGAAGGGGACACCAAGGCAAAGGGAGCCCAGGTCCTTTGGTTGCCTTGAGGAATATTGCTGTAAATCCAGAGCTGCCAGACCCTGAGCTCTCAGATCACCTGAGATGTGTCCGTAGCTTTGGGATGCAGGTCAGCACAGACCTCGTGTATCCATTGCAAGATTTGTCAGAGATAAACGTTTGATTTTTCTATCACAAAATTTTTGGTCATTTTTGTGACCAAAATTTTAACCAGCATAAACGAGAGTGATTCCAGTGAGTCTTACTAGCTGTAACATCGTTTTTTCCTTCTCCATTGTCCCTCCTGGATTTGTCAGCAAGTTCAATGTATTTACAGTTCAATGTGTATATAATTCTGGACATGATTTCCTGAGAAGATCCGAGTAGCCCTGTTCAAACAGGAGTTTATTCAGAGTTCACTGCAGTGATCCCTACTCACAGTGTTGGTTTTATCCACGGATTTATTACCCAACAAACTGTTCCCATCTATTATGTAAAATCATGTAAATGGGTGTATATACATTTAGATAGAGGGAGCTTGTTCATAAATCTCACTTCAGCTGAAAATACAGACCACTAAGTGTGAGTTAAAAGTACTGTTTTTCTTTCTCTGTGGATTCAGAGCAGGGTCCTTCCATTATCCACACAGGAAAATCACTCAGAACTCAGGGAGCTTGAGAGAAGTTAATACGGCGACATCTACAACAATATTGTCCTTTACCTTTGGAATTTATCCTGAAGTTTGTCAGCAGTTTTTGGGGAGGAAGGCCAGAACCTCCACAGATGATGGCAGTGAAAACCTATCACTGAGTCAGGGAGGGAAAGAACAGCAAAGGCTTGGAAATCAAGACCTTTTTGGTTTTTTTCACATCATAACTTACTAAAATTTAGTAGAGATTGAGTACACTGTCTTTGCAGTCTGCTTAGTTAGGGTTTCTCCATTTCTTGGGCTGAAAGATATTGTTAACATCATTCCCTAACTTTTTTTAGTAGTGGCACTGAGTATTGCATCACTCTGATCCAAAGGTGGGTGCACTGCAAAGATCGGGAAAAAGCACGCTAAAATGCAATGGACATAAACTGCATGTCATGGAGATAAATGCCAAAGTCTGCTGGATTTCTGCCTAGGGGAGCAGAGGAATGGACTCTCTAGATGTGCCTTTATGCTTTGGCAGTTCTCACTTTCACAGAAGCATAAAATGGTTTGTTTGGAAGGAACCTTAAAAATCCTTTCATTGTACTCCCTGCTATGGGCAGGGACGCCTTTCACCAGCCCAGGTTTCTCCAAGCCCTGTCCTGCCTGGCCTTGATGTCACACAAATCCCAGCCTGGCCTTGATGTCACCCACATTCCATCCGTGCACATCCATGACCTTCCCAGTCCTCTCTGTGGCCTTTCCCAGCAGGAGCCCCTGAGCCTCCATCTCCTTGGAACATCCCAGTCCCTTTGGGAGCTCCATAAAGCCTTGGGGGTGTTCGGATTCCTCGGCTCCCCCATGTTTCAAATCCTTCCAGCTGCCAGTTTTGCCTCTGCTGGAAGGAAAAAAAGATCTTGCTGTGAGGGAACCTCTGTCAGATCACCTCTGTCAGGTACAAAACTGCTCAGAGAGTTGTATTTTCTCTTTCCCAGCATAACCAGCACATCAAGAGGATTCCCCTACCTGAGAGAACGTCCCAGTGAAACTCTGAACTCACTAACAGCTTTAAAGGGCTTTGAATAAAGCAACAGTGAGAACCTCCACTGGGAATGGCAGGGAAAGACACGTTCAGAAACATGGAAATTCTCACTCTGCACAAGATGTTTCGGGTATTTGATTTCCAGTGCCTTCAGAGGACTACCTGAATATTTAACTGGCATCAAATCAGCTCTCAACGGAGAGTTTGCTTGTGCCTGTGCATCCTGAGAGGGAAAAAATAACTCAGTAATCAGATTTTCAGCTGTTATCTAATTGCAGAGAAGGTAGCGCTGCAGAAAAACCCCAGCAATTCAGCCCTTAAGAGTTCCCACACCAAATTTTCACCTTGTTTAAGGGCAGATGTGCACGGATTCCAGAAGGAAACAGATGTTTTCATCCCATCCCAGCTCCTTCATGGGGGTAATTGCCTGTAAATAGTGAGGTTATTAAAGCTATTAGTTGAATATCACTACCTACCAAGCATGACAAATTCATCAAAGCAGAAGTTCTACTACAGAAGTCCCACTTAAAGTTCATTCCCTCCAATGGCTGAGTGTTTAAGGAGATTTTCAGCAATAGATCATATTTTGTGGGCCATTCACCCACCAGGTGATTTCCTACAATGTTCTGAATCACCGGAAGCTCTCCATTTTACAACACTAATACTGCCCTAAAATTTGTCATTGATTTCATGCCTCACAAGTTTTAACATCCTGATGAAGCCAGCAAACTCTTCCACAAGGAGCTGACCTTCATTTCATGACCCGTCATGATCATTGGAAATAGGAACCAAGCTGAGATACTGATTTATCTGGTTTTCCCCCTTTTTCAGTCATTCTATTTCATATAAATCAAATATTGTAGCTTCTTACAGGGTTTAAATATACAGATTGTCTAAATATGTATCATACAGCCAGGTGTGTTTTCTTCAGAGTGTTTTTTAAATAATGTATTTTGTACATGTAATTTTTTTGGCATTTAGTTACACTAGAATGGAGGCCAATTCATTTGGCCTTTGCCTAAATTTCTGAAAATTCCATCAGTTGATTAATCTTTTATTACTAATATGGACACACAAACAATTTACTAATGGTTCTAGAAGATTGTGGCTGGCTGGAAAATTGGATGTATTCTCTCATTTGAAATCTCCGATTGTTTTGTTACAGAATCTCACCCCCCATTCCGTGTTATGGGAGGCGAATCTGAGGCACAAAAGGCGTGAGACTGCTGGGAATTAATTTCCGAAGTCAGGTAAAATGTCATTCCATTGTTCTTTTGTAAATCATCCCCCCAGCACCTGTAGCATAAGGAAATGAAAAATGGGACAGACTATTAAGCTAAATGGCCTTTTGGAAAGCTGGAGTGAAAGCTTTACAAGTGATGTATTGAGGGAGGGCAGCTCAATGTTTTCTGTGGTTTCTTTATGGTTTGTTCTTCCCCCAGATAAGCTGGGATTGAAATGAAAAGAGGCCTGACCAGACATGTTTTCCCTGACTCCATCATTAGGGCCTGACACTCCACTGGAGCAGGACCAGCCATTTTATCAAATGCAAAATGCAGTAAATTCCCTTTTAATGCCCCATTTCTTGGGAGCTGGAGAAGGCTGAGTTGAGAGAAGGAGCCCTGTGTCCCCTGAGTGCCGCTCATTGTGCTCAGCCCCAGCAGGCAGAGGGACCAGGATCGACCCCACAGCGGAGCCGCCCTCCCTGCCCCATCCCAGAGACCTTTACAGCTCCCAGGGAAAAGGCACTTTCTGCAGAAGTACCTGGTGACAGGGGATTTTAACCCTGTCATCCAGGAATGCTGGCCCAGGAAGCTGGGATAACTCACAGGTTTCCCTGCTGGAAACGCTCCGGGTGTGCTGTGGCTGATTTACTCCATATCCAGTGCTTGGTGCCCTAAGAGCCACTGGGGCAACTGGTTTGAGCATAAATGGTTCAGTGGTTTCCTGCTGCATCCACCCCTGTGCTCTTTCCAACCATTTCATTTTTGGGAGTAGTTTTGCAGTAGTTCTGAGTTTGTTTCTCAATAAAGCTTCTAAACGCAGTGGATTCAGGGATATTTTTAAAGATGAGTTTCTTTCATTTGCAAACCTGAGAGATCTCCTTCCCTATTCTTAGAATGGGTCAGAAAGGGACAAATTGTACATGGAACAGCTTTGCTGATCTTAAGGCATCTGGGAGCTAATTTCCAAGGGAAATTCCTGCTGGCAACTGCTGTAAGAGTCTGTGTTCAGACATACAAGCGAGTTGGAAAAAAGATGAAAATGGAAGTCCAGTGTTATTTAAATTTAGCCAAAAGAATGCAGTTCTGGGTTCCATAATTAGTTCAATATATTCTCTCTTCACTCCTGGCACTTGCTGGGAGCTGAGCAAACACCACGTGGAACAAACTCGCACTTCCCTGGGAGCAGCAGAAGTCACGTTCAGACAGGAGAGCTGCCCCATCCACAGCCCTGCTGGAATTGTGTTATCCCTGACACCCCTCAGTGTCAGGAACACCCAGGGAACACTGCAGAGCTCCCCCCTGACTGAACTAGAGGCCATGTTTATGATTTGGTTAATCACAAAAGAACTAAAGGCTGCTGCCATTCAGTCCAGACGTTAATTCAGATAATGCAGAGCTTTGTCGGAGCCGCGAGGGGAAAATCCTCCCCTCCAGGAGCAGCCCTGTCCCTGTCACACCTCCAGCAGCAGCCTGGACCAGGCACCAGGGTCAGGGGTGCAGAGGGCACCTCTGGGAGGACTGGTCAGGGTGCTTTAGTTCAGATATCATTTTATTTCTTTAATTCTAATGCTGATTTAATTTTAATCCTTTGCTGTGAGGGTGGGGTCCTTGGCACAGGGTGCCCAGAGCAGCTGTGGCTGCCCCTGGATCCCTGGCAGTGCCCAAGGCCAGGCTGGACGGGGCTTGGAGCAGCCTGGGACAGTGGAAGGTGTCCCAGTCCCAAAGAGTTGGAATGAGATGATGTCTAAGCTCCCTTCCAACCCAAACCATTCCGTGGTCCCATGAGCTCCCTCCCCAGGCTGGAGGAACAGCCTGACCATGGATTTACCAAGCATTCCACATGCAAAGCCCAGTGCTTGGGGAGGAATAATCCCTTTCAGACCTCAGGCTGGGGCTGACCAGGGGGAAAATCCCTGCTGAGGATGCCCTGGGCAAAATTTTATCATTGGACCAACTGTATTCCTGAGTCACCTGGATAAAAAGGATTCAGCCTAAGGACTGTCTGGATCTCCTGAAGCAGAATCCAAGGCAAAGAATCTATTCCATTGACAAAATAATTAAACCATTAATAACTGCATGCATATAACTTTGGGGACTGAATTATATCAATTAAATTCAATTAACATCTTCACAATGCTTTGAGGACATAAAATGTCATGTAACTCCAAAGAAATTTTAGAATTAATCCTATTAATCCTATTTTTAGGATTTATTAATCCTAAAATAGTTTTTGCTGCATTAGCACACTGCTAAATGTGAAAATCACTAGAAGCAAAGGCAGGGGTACTCCAAGGATTTAGGGAGGTTGGTAATCCCTTTGTAAGAAAAGTAAGGGTTTTTTTACCTGAAATCAAGTTCCACTTGAAGCTGGCAGTTACAGGTAAATCAATATTGATGCCATTTAAAAATAACCATATTCTTTGTATAGCTATTGATTCCAGCAGGAGTGACTAAAGGAAGGATATACATAAATATACCAAAAAAAGAAGAGTTGGATATTAATGTCATCTTTTATCATCGTAGGCACTAACATGGCTGGAAAGTATTGATTACCTTAAAAGCCCCTAATAACTAAAGAACTATTGACTTAATATTTTCTCTAATCCTCCATGAAATTTTACAGTAAGTCCTGATGTATTTTCTGTTAAGAGTTTTAGGGCTGAACTATATCATGTACTGATCTGGAGTGTCAGCTCTGGGGCTTACACTGCAGCTGATGAGAGCTCTGCTAAAGGTGAGGAATAACTCCCAAGATTTAAGTCTGGTTTCAGGGATTTTGGAAATGGATACATCTGCTAATGTCTATTATTCTATAGCTTTTGTCTTTTAAATAATCTTTATCATTAGGGAATAATCTAATATACATTTATTCGGTGGAAACAAGGGTTCTGCTCATAATTACTCAACTACAGCTGTTCTGAAAATTCCCTCAGCGTTGGATAAGTGTCTCAACAGCCTTTTTTATTGCTTCCTATTTTCCTAGCACACTCACAGCCTGGCTTCCTAAAACTCCAATGGGTGATACTTATCCAAGTTAAATAAGGGAATAGTGGATGGGAACTTACCCAAACACCTGAATTCATCCCCTGAAAGTGAGTGGATCCTCTGTTTCCACCCCTGCCATGGCAGGGACACCTTCCACTGTCCCAGGCTGCTCCAAGCCCCGTCCAGCCTGGCCTTGGGCACTGCCAGGGATCCAGGGGCAGCCACAGCTGCTCTGGGCACCCCGTGCCCGGGTCTGCCCACCCTCCCAGGGAAGGATTTCCTCCATATATCCAATGGAACTCTGCCCTCTTTAGATTAAAGCCATTCCCCTTATCCTGTCTGGATCCTGGCCCTCAGCTCCTGCATTGCCATGGAGCAAACAGGGAGGTTTTCACTTGGATTCATGTTTGGTTTGAGTTCAATCTGAACAGCTGACAGGTTTCCAGCCCCATGGATGCTCATGAAGCCCCTCTGCACTGTGGTTCCACTGCCCTGGCTCTAATATCCCATTCCTAACCCATCCCAAACTGTCCAGCCCTCCACCCCTACAAACCTCACCTCCTCAAACGGCCGATGCCAAGAAAAGCTTTGCTTGCCCTCAGCAATTCCCCTGAGCCAAATTCTATCCATTTCAAGCCTATTTACAGAAATACCTTCCAGATCTTGCTACCAAACACCAGAACTGCAAGAATATCTCTGCTTTTCCCAAAAAGATTAAAGACTTTTAGGTTGCAGAAACAATCTGGAAAGAGAAGTGCAGTTCTGGAGCTCCCTGTGCCTGACACCCTTCCCATCCCCTGAGCAGCATCGCTGCGTTAACTCCTATTTTCCAAGACCTCTTTGTAGAGTGAAGGTGATACATAATGGGATCCAGCAAAAATCAGACCTTTTTCCCTTGTCTCCAGTAAAACCAAGGACTTCCCTTGATCCCATGAGTCACATCTAATCCTCAGCGATCGGTTTTGGCTCAGTCGTGTAATCACTTATTTATGGAACTCTCTCTATCACGGGAGCAGCCTCATTAAAAGGAATGGGGCAATCTTTCATGTGCTCTTGCAGAGCCAGGGCCCCTCAAAGCCATTTAAGCCCGCGAGTCCCACTTTAAGCTGGGCTTTCCCCTGGGTCCCCCAGGCCTCGGGCAGGTTCAGCATCGTGCCCATCACAGGCTGAGGAGGAAACGTGCTGGGAGCTCACCCTCCCTCACACCCGGGGCAGCTGGCCCTACAGCTCTGTCCTTAGAGGAGGCAGAGCACAGCACTAATTATTTTAATGACTGGAAATGAACTGTGAATTTCTTAAGAGCCATTGAAGCAAAACGCTTCGAGTCAATCTCCCCACATTAATACCCGAGTGCTGGAGATTGCTCATATCTCTGAGATGATGAAGTATATCTGCTAGATTTCCCTAGCTAATAGTAGGCCAAGTGTTAAAACATCAAACTTTCCCTCACATCCTTCTGATGAAATAAAGGAGAAGGACAAAAAAAAAGAAACCCCACACGGCACCTTCCACTTGAGCCGTGCTGAGCTGGAGTGCTTGTGTCCCTCAGTGCATCCCTAGGGACACCTGGCAGGGAATGGGCAGGGCCACCCTGCTCCTCTGGCAGCACCCGAGTGGCACTGGGATCCCCAGGTGGCTCGGGATGCTCTGAGGGATGCAGGGATGCTCCGAGGGACGCAGGAATGCTCTGAGGGATGCAGGAATGCTCTGAGGGACACGGATGCTCTGCTGCACAGGGCCTGCGTGTGTGTCTGGCTCTGCAGCATGTCCTCTCCAGACCAGCAGTTATTCCTCCATCCCTGTTTGCTTATTCCTGCTCTAACCGTGCTCTTCATTGCTGATTTGCTTTTTTCTTTGTATATCCAAGGAAATGCAAATACGGGATTTAATCAGGAGGATGAGCCACGACAGCCAGTGTTTGCCAAACAGTTTAGTGAGCGTGAGCACCTCCATCAGAGACAGAAGTTGCAGCAGCTTTAACAGACAATATTCAGGCAGCTCTGAGCATCCAAGCAGAAAGAAATCACCGAAAATCATGATTCATTTTTTAAAACGCTGCCTGAGCTTGAGTCCCTTAAAAATAAAAACGTCATTACTAATTCAGGGAAGTTTTCATTCAGTCCCAAATGCTGGCGTGCAAGTGTGGCACACGCAGCCATGGAAGAGCCCTCAGCCCTGGGCTCGGGGTCGGAGCTGTCTCCAGAGTGCCCTGGGAGAGCAGCCCTGGGCACGGAGACCTCATCCAGCCTCTCCGGGAGGGGCAGAGCCATCCGGTGCCATTAACTGCTCCTGCTCTGCGTGGAGGCAGCGTAATGTGCATCAGATTGCAAATGGAGCTGAGATTAAACACAGCTCTTAATGGCTCTGCAGACACATCTGGGAAAAACATCGGAGCATTCACCACTAAATTAACTCCTCATTTTTGCCAATATGGCTCTGTTAGCATTCCACTGCAGCCTGGCCTCTGCAGATGCCTTCCCTCAGCCCAGGCAGGGCTGGAGCTCCTTACTTCAGGAATAAACGCTCGTTTTTGCTGTCAGGCATAAAATGGAGCAGAAGGATTTCCACAGTGCTCAGCCTGATGCTCCTGATGGTGGGTGATGCCAACCAGAACCGCCCATCTCAGAGGCTGGGGTGCACACACCACAGCCCGGCTCCAGGTCCATAATTAGCAAAGAGTTCAAGGAATCCAGTCTTTTTTCTTCCCTGCTCCAGAAATCCTTTGAGGATATTGTCTTCCTCAAAGACACTCATTATTGGAACGGATTTAGCCCATTTCGTTTCACTTTCTGCTCGGAAAAGGCCACAGAAGCTGAAATTCCAGATGCAGTTTGATAACAGGTTTGGAACAGGTTCCCAGAGAAACCATGGCTCCCCCATCCCTGGCAGTGCCCCAGGCCAGGCTGGAGGGGGCTTGGAGCAGCCTGGGACAGTGGAAGGTGTCCCTGCCATGGCAGGGGTGGCACTGGATGGGCTTTAAGGTCCCTCCCCACCCAAACCAGTCCGTGGTAAGTGACACCACAGTCTTTCTCCTCCCTGACTGCACATCTGCTCAAACTCTCCTGGAGAGGATATTCAAAAGGAAAAATCAGGCCCAATGACATTTCCTCACTGTTAAAATTCCCTTTCCGGGTCACCCACCAGCACTCAGCCCTGTCCCACAGCAGGACCCTGTCCCTGTGGGCACACAGAGCCCTCTGCAGTGACAGCAGCAGAATAATTCACTTGTCACAAGGTTTTCCCCACCTTGTAACCAGTGCCAGTGGTACAAACCTGCCCCTTTCAGCAGAACCCTCAGTGGGGTCATTGTCCTTCTCCTGCCCTGTGCTGCAGCCTCTGCTGGGGCAGCGGGAGCAGAACTCTGCCCCTTCGGCCACGTTCTCTCTGTTTTTAAACACTGAATAATTTAACAGCACCGTTCTGTTACTGCAGTATTGTTCAGCTCACATCACTCTGATGGCTCTTATTCCTTAAATTTAGCTGGGCCCTGTGCACTAAGGTCCCGCTGATCCCAGAACACAGAGCCCTCCAGCCCGTCTCCACTCCCTGTCCCAGCATCCCAGCTCCCCAGCTTGTCTCTTGGATGGAAATAATCATATTTCATACTCACTGCTGCATCCCTGCCCCCTCTGGGCTGCTGAGCCTCCAGCTGATCCCTGCGGTGCCTTTGCTTAGGCAGCCAAAAATCCCAGGGTTTGGAGCAGGAGTGCAACACTTTCTCCATGGAAATATTGCTGGGAGAGCAGCTCATTCCCTGGCCTTGCCCATCACTCTCAGGGTGAGCTGAGAAACCAAACCCAAGATGAATTCTCTCCAGTAATTTTCCTTTTGCCCATTACCTCGTGCTCAGTACACCAGAAGTGCACATTTCTGTGTGGCTCAGAGATAAAGAATTGTTTAGATGTTTATTAAACAACAGAGTTGAATGAAATCAGTCCCATTATGTTGTCTGGAGGATGGAAGTTAATTGGAAGACACAATGATTTACTCCAGTTTGAAATACCAAGTGGGGTTTGGAGTAAGTTAATGACAACGAGGATCAGAATGAGACTGGAAAATGGAGATTTTATTTTAATTCCTACTGAAGTACTTTTGTAAATGAGTTTGCTCTCGCCTCACTGTGAGAGGTTCCTCCCGGCTTGCTTTGCTGTTCCACATTTAAATGTTATCCAAGGGCACGTTAACTACGATCACTGGACACTGTACAGCAACTTAATTTCCCAAATAAAACACCAGAGAGGAGCCAGAGTGGCAACTGGGGGGAATCTCCTGGACAAAGAAAATCCAGAAAAACAAGCGCTGGGAAGCTGAGGAGCAGGGGCACCCCCATCTCTCTCTGTGCTCCTCGAAGCAATCCCGCAATGGTTGGGATCATGTCAATCCAAAATGTCACCACTGTCGTTTGGGAAAAGCCAGTGTGGCATTTTCAGAGTGTTTCCACCTCTGCCCGTTGTGCCTGCACTAATTTCTGATGCCGAGGGGGGTTTTTTCGGTAGAAGAGGCACATCTGCAGCAAATGCCGAGCATTTATTCCCTAGAATAAAGGCAAATAACAGGAAGGGCTCCAAGTGCTCCCAGCAGCAGTGGAATGACTGCACGACAGCCCCCAGAGCCCAGTGAAGATCTCACCGAGCCAAAGAGGGAGTTTGGGAACGGGGCCGTTAACGGGAGAGCTCCAGTCACAGAAGGGAGGGGAAATGGGGCTTTTTCCATCAAAATGCTTCGGAGGGGATTGCCAAGAGCCTGGAATGCCAAAGCCAGGCACCAGCAGATGGTGTGGGGACACCTCCGGGGCCTCGCGCTCCTGGGTGGGCAGAGGCTCCCAGAAATGGGAAGCGTTGTTGGGAAACAGTAGGAAAAGAGATGCTGTTTATTTTCAGTATCCTGAGAGCATTTCCTGCAGAGGAAATGGGGGGCAATGACAAGAGAGGGAAAACAATTCCAGGGAGTTGTTCCGTGTTGTCCCTCCTGTGTCACTGCCACGTCTCACCGCGGCGGATGCAAAGCGGGGATGCTCCACACACCTTGTCTTGCCTCCAAGGACCTTGAAGGACACACTTGTGTTATCCCCGTTCCTCTCTGAGGGCACAGAACTCCCTCAGCTCTCCTGACTTATTCTGAACCAGGATGAAACGGAATTTTGTGCCAAGACGTTTTTGTTGCTATCGAGAGATGGTCAAATTCCCCCATCACATCATGCCAGGAAATCCAATGGTTTCCTCAGCAACTTTCCATCCTCCTCGTCTCCCATGGGAGAATCCACCTCCTCCCTCCCTCCTCTTTCACCTCCTCCTCCTCCTCTTCTTCCATGGAAGACAAGGCGCCAGCTGGCATTAAGAAAAAAAAAAGCATTTTCTTCTCTCCTCCTCCCCACCATAACATTTAGGAGTTTCAGTTTTATTTGTGTTTTGCACCACCAGCTCGGAGCAGCCTCTTGCTGGCCCTGAGTGTGTCACCTGCCCTGGGAGCAGGGGACGGTCCCGTGAGCCACTGATCCCTGGTGGCACAGAAATTAATCCCACTGGCACGGGCTGACCACATCCTCTCAGTGTTTCATTACAACCTTTTCCCCACCCCCGTTTCATTTCTTTTTACATCTCTCTCCCACTGATCTCTTAATCTCTGCCTTCAGCTGTTGTTTATTGTTTATCTAAACGTCTCCTGCCGTTGCCTGATATTCCCTCCCAGCCCTCTTCAAACATTTGCCTTCTCCTGCTCTTCCTTAGCATCAACCAGCCCAGCACCGAATCCCACTGCAGTCCTTGCAGTTTAACATCTGCTTTGGTTACTCCAGTTGCTCTTCCATAAAGTATTTCCAAACAATCTTGTAGCTCCAATATTTTGCTCCACTAACAAACCTGGAGCTCCCACAGAGCTCTTCTGGAGGCATCTGAGTTTACCACAGGTTTAAAGATCACCTTTCCAGAAACACCAGCTCCTACACCACTGGAAATTAAAACAATTAACGTGGTTTGGATTATTATGTCTGCAGGCAAAAGCAGTTTGCTGTTGCAAGGGAGTTATTCCTGAGATATTGCTCTCTGCTTGTTACTCCACAAGGACAGAGGCATAAAAAATTATGCAATGCTATAAGCTTAAAATATGTGGAAAAGGGAAAAATAACAAGTCTGCAACATTTGCAAGTGAAAAAGTACCATGCAATTCAAATTCCTCTGGAATTTACAAAACAGAGGAGTTGTCAAGTGTCAGTCCAAGTTTCTCCTTACAGTGCGTGTTTGTCACCCCCCCCCACAACCTCCCCCGAATTCCCAGCTCACACGGCAGTGGGAGCTCAGTGGGAATCCCTCTCCAGCAGAGCCTGCTCCCTCCTGGAGTGACCAAAACTGGGGAAGTCTCCTCCACCTAAAGCTCATCCCACTCCTGACACCTTCCACCATCCCAGGTTGTTCCAAGTCTCGTCCAACCTGGCCTTGGACAATCCAGGGATGGGGCAGCCACAGCTTCTCTGGAAAACCTACTTCATAGGTTCCTTTTGCACATCAAATATCTCCTTTTTCCTGGTTTTCCTAACTGTCCAACACCAACCAGCAAAGGTATCCAACATTAAAACACTTTGGCCATCACCTCTGGAAGCCTCTGCCCCTCTGCAAACACCATCCTCTGCTTCAGCACAGAGGAGCAGGGGGTGCTGGGGCTGAGCTGGGTGACAGTGGCAGAGGACAGAGAGCTGGAGACACCTGAGGAGCTGAGGGACATCTTCAGGCAGAGTTTGGTTGGCACTGACGGGCACGAAGAGTTGGGTGCTCCAGAAAGGCCCTGTGGAAGGGTGGAGCTGCTGGGCAGTGCCTGGTGGAGTCGTGGGGCTTGAGGGGAACTTGCTGGAGGGGGGGTTACTGGTTTCCTGCATCAGTGTATTGACCCAGATTCCTGTCAATTCCTGGATTTATCCCTAGGAAAAGATATTCTACTGCCTTTTCAGAATCCTGGAGAAATGGTGCTTTACATGTCAAGCAGGTCCTTTTTCAATTAGAGCCGTTGGAATGCAGTTTAGCAGCAGATATATGAAATAAACAGTGAGGCAGCCACAAAGCTCATCCATCCACTCCTGATTAGTTCCACAATACCTCCCATCCGTGCATCACTTCAGGTGGAACGTTCTGCCTTGCCCTGCCTCCTAAATTCCGCCTATTTGAAGAAATATTGAGTGAGACAGCAGGATGCAGCAGGATATTTGTCAGCGCATCGATCGGGATTTGCATGGCAGGGCCGTTTGTGTGCAGCCTGTTCCTCCCCAGTGTTAACCACGGCGTGAGTTCCTGGGAAATTTACAGCCCTGTTCCTTCCAACCTGCTCTGCTGAGTCCCTCAGCTCCTGACAGGCCCTAATTCCAAACCCGAGGTTGTTCAGCACAAAACAAAAGGGCAGCGCTGCCCTGATCAATACGGACTCGCGGGAAGCTGCCAGGGGATATTCATCTCCCAGCCTGGGAATTACAGCAGAGGTTGTGCCTCCTCTGGAGAGGCTGTGGAGCCAGGAATGCCCAAGGGCAGCAGGGCACCCATACCTGCACCCATCCTGCCTGAAAGGGGTTGGATCCATGGGATCTCCCTCAGAATTCCAATGCCAGTACCTGTTCTGTCAAAGGAGACTGATCCGTGATCCACGTCCACATGAGCCCCCCTAAAGAGAGAGGGATATGCAAATATCTTCTTCACATGCTGCATTTTACAGTCATTTTCTTCTCTCGTCATTCCTCTCATTTTGCCTGTCATTAAGAGGCAAAAAACCCTCAAGTTTTTGTTTTCCCAATCCCTGATTTTCAGACAATGAGAATGAGATTCCCAAGATGGGAGCAGAGCAACTGCCACGAGCCCCTTGGCCAGTTCCTATCATCCTGCTCAGCCATTTATATGGGACTAGAAGTGGAATTCCAGCCACGGATATGGGAATGGAAACAGAATTCCAGCCATAGATATGGGAATGGAAACAGAATTCCAGCCATAGAGATGGGAATGGAAACAGAATTCCAGCCATAGGTGTGGGAATGGAAACAGAATTCCAGCCATAGAGATGGGAATGGAAACAGAATTCCAGCCATGAATATGGGAATGGAAATGGGATTCCAGCTGTAGATATGGGAATGGATACAGAATTCCAGCTGTGGATATGGGAATGGATACAGAATTCCAGCCATAGATGTGGGAATGGAAGTGGAATTCCAGCTGTGGATATGGGAACAGAAATGGAATTCCAGCCATAGATGTGGGAATGGAAGCATGGCACAGGCTGGGTCCTGGATTACCAGGAATGGATTTGATACAGCTTCACATCTTCCAGCTGCTGAGGGGCAGCAGGTCCCAAAATCCATCCCATAAGTGCGAGGACCACGCCATTAATAAGAACAGTCATTAATTACAGAGGACTTGACTTTCCAAAAGGTCCTGGAGGTAGCAGAGCCCTGGTTTGTGTGAATCCTCATCCGTGGTGCCATAAAAATCTCGTGGTTTTGACACAGCCAGTGGAGATGTCCTTGGGATGAAGCAAAACCATCTAAGGAACAGATGGAGCAGGGCAGCTCCCAACCGAAAATAGACATTCCTTTAAAAATAGATGAAAGCAACATTTAATTTAGTTGAAAGGTGGAAATGAACCATTAAGAAATCCAGGCTCGTCTAAATACCTGCTTGTCATGTATTTTTAATTGTTTTCATTTCCATTTGGATTGTGCTCTGCACTTACACAGTGGCCACAGCTTGTCCTCAAGTGTCTGAGCCTGGAGAGGGATTTGAGAGGATTCCTAAAGAGAGAAGGATGAGGAGATTTCTGGGCAAAAACAGATGCCAAAACCACCTGAAAGGCTGTTAGGAAGAATTATTAGTCAGTCTTTGATAAAGAGATGCAAAAGCAGGGGTAAGTAGCAGGAAAAACCCACATTACAAATACATCAGCCTTAAAAAAACCCTGCTGCTTGAAGACAGTCTGGTAGAACAAATCCCCATTTTCCTCCTTTTCCTTCCAACCAGGACAAACCAGTGGAAAGTATGGTTCCAAACCACTTCATTAATACCAGATCAGCTGCAAAAGACATTTTAGAAGCAGCTAATTACCAAACCTGTGATCAATTTGCAGTGGGATGAAGGTTGTAGTTCTCTGCCTGCAGGTTCCAGTCCTCAGCTCCAAATATGTTCTTCAGAGGCCTTGAAAAATTCATTTTCTTCACAACTCCCCTCATTATTTATTAAGGACTGTTATTCTGAACGCTGGGACTCCATCATTTCCTCAAGCAGGAGCATAATTTTTCCTTCTCTTATCAAAACAGAGTCAGGTACTCAAGTACCTGCCCCCCGAGGTTTGAGTGTTCCCCATTTTCTCCAAGCCAGGAGCCCTCATATCCAGAACTGACATGGATCCAGCAGAGATTTATGTGAGATCCTCCACGTCTTCAATGTTTTCTCTTTAGAAATTCCTGCCAAGGGCGTTTGGTTTCAGCTGAGATAATGAAATTCGAGGAGATCACGACCTGGCTGTAGCTGGCCATGCAGAGAAGGTGTTTTGTCAGTACAAATGGCACTTTAACCGCTGTGGATGTGCTTTTTCTGCACATCCACGATTCCAGAGGGATTCTGAGCCCGTGGTCCCAGGGCTGGTCAAGCATCTGACTGCAACGCCCTGATCTCCTCAACAGCTGTGGCCAGAGCTCCTCTGGCAGCTTTGCCATCAGGGCTCTGTCAATTCGGGGCATGGAAATTCATCCCAGTGGGTGCCTTCCTTATGGAAACGAGTTATTACACGGAGGTTCAACTAATGTGAGCATAAAAAACGCTCTCTTTCCTCAGAGAGAGGACAGATGGTTTTCCCTCCTTGTGAAGGGCTGGTTTTTCAACACAAGCTGCCTCTCCAGTGGAGAGGAGGGGGGGAATCATCTCTTAATTACTGCTCCGCTGGCTGAAAGCACATTCTTGGAGCAGAAGGTATTAGATGGAGTTTTCTCACACCAAAGGCAGCCACAAAAAAGAAATCACAGAAGTGTTTTGGTTGACGGGAGGAAAATTTCTATTAAAAAAACCCCACCAGAACTGGGTGATTCTTCCCCACTTCACACAGAACAACCTGAATCGAGGCCAGAGTCTGTTTTCTTAGGAGGTGAAACACAAACACCCGAAGAATTAAGTGACAATTCCTTCATGTTCCTGAGTTATGGATTAGAAAAATCGTCTCAGCAGCACTGATCAATGGGAACTTCAAAGAGAAACACGGCCCATCCATTACAGTTCCTCCCAATTACATCCTTCTGCTGAGAACTGCATTTTATGTTGCTTCCAGGCTTCCAAAAAAGAGGGAGCAGGATTTTAAAAAACAGTTTCTAAGCGAGTTTTACCTTTTTCTTGGATTTAAACACCACGGGACTGGTTTAATTGGGAGTAAATTCTGAACTGCTGGTGCTACCTGTGAAATGGAAGCACCATTTAAAAAAAAAAATCAGAAACGTCTCAAAGCTGTTGGTTTTTCTGATCATTTTCTTTCCTTTTTGTTGAGACTTCTTCAACAAATTTTGTCTAAATCCACGAACCATTCTGAGTAAGCTGAAAATAATTCACTTGATTTTGTTGGGTGAGCTGTGGGCTTTCATCAGGTCATTTCAACCTACTAAGCTCTCTGAGTTTTGGAGAGGAGTTTGGGATTGTTCCCTCCTTTTCTCCTGGAAACCACAGAGAAATGTGGCTCCATCCTTCTCCCTCCATCGGCCAAAGGCTTCATTAAAGTGGAGAATCCCTGTCTGCTTTAACTACCAGCAGCTCCCAATTAACGGATGTGATCTTTAAAGATCATTAACCAGTCCTCGCTCTCATTGCAGTGGAACTGTGGGATCACCCCCTGCTTCTCCAGAATTAGCCAGGGCTTGCTTTGGTTTGCAGGGCACAGATAACAATGGATTCTATTCAGGAAATCATGTATTAATTATCTCTGAAATTAGGCTGCACACAGGGGACTGCTGACTGCCTTGGAAAAATTGCAATTTTTTTCCCCACTCCCACTCCTGCCTCCTTCTCCCAGCCCACCTCCACACCTCCCACGTCATTCTTTATTTCTGCTGTATTTTGTTCTCACACAGCCCCCATACCCAAAGAGCTCAACCCCCCCAGAGAAGGTGACTGTGGAGATCTGCTCTCGGTGCCAGGTGTCTGCACTGGGGTTTCTCCATCACCAGGCACCAAATCCGTGGGATTGTCACACGTGGGGGCTCGGGGGAAGGCAGAGCCAGCACAGCTCTGCAGCAGCCCAAGGGCTTCAGCTGCAACCACAGAGTCACAGAATCCTTCAGGCTGGAAAAGCCCTCCAAGATCAAATCCAACCTGACCACTCAAGAAACCGTATCAGGAAGTGCCTCATGACTCGTTTTTTGAACACAAATCCCCCAAGTGGGATCAGTTTGTCCTGGGTGGATGCAGTGTCCTCCACTTCATGTCCAATTCCTCAGCCTCTTAAAAGTTCTAAGCACAAACCTTTGAGCAAAACGGGATTTCAGTAAAATCCCTGCTCGTGCATCTTTGTAGAGGTAAAAGGAGGAGATTCCTTTTGGAAAGAACAGCTGACTGTTCTTCAGCTGTGGCTGATTAATGCTTTTCATTCAAAAATCATTTAATTTAAAGGAATAAAACTGTTCTTGAAACTCCTGCAAGGCAGAAGGTTTTGCCCAGTTGAAAAGCTGCATTTGGCCAGTAGTAAAGTCCCATCCTTTCTTTTTATCATAATTATTTCCATGGGAAAAGTCAGAGCATTAAGTGTGAGCATTCCACATAATTAAATGACAATTATAACTATTAATTTTAAAAATATAGATACATTTTAACAGAACAAATTAGGTGCCAACAATCGAGCTGCCTCCTTATGATCTAGATTTGATTCTCATGAAAGCAGAAGTGAAGGTTTGCACTGGCAGCCCCTGACAGAGACCACAGCCCATCCACCCTGGCCCAGACATTCCCAGAGGACAGACTGAGTGCTCTGGGCCCATCTGAGTGACAACAATCTCGCTCTCCACAGCTTCCCAAAGCTGCCAGTCCCACGCACCATCCCATTAATGATGATTCCACTTGGAAATCACGCCTGGGTTGGATGGCTGCCCCCGTGGAAAAGCTGCTTTGCACCCCGGGGTCAATGGTTTGCTTTGTGGAAATCGGGAAAAATGCAAGTTCCTGTTCCATGCTGCGGGAAGGGAGGTTGTTTGGGGGGTTTGTAGCAGGAGGAGCTGCAGCCTGAGCCCTCCCTGGCAGGTGTGCAGCATCAGCAGCTCCCAGGGGCTGTGCTGCACCAGGGCCTGACCAGCACTGGGCACAGCCACCTCCCAGGAAAACGTCCAAGCGCTGCTTTCCCTGCTTCAGCCATTCCTCAGCCCTGAGCAAAGGGGCATTTTTCTTCAAAAGACCATTATTTGGATAAATCAAGCGTGGCCCTGCGGTGTCAGGGCAGAGCAGGAGGTCCAGGCAGCAGAGGAAGGACAGGACAGAGCCACTCGAAAGACAAAACACCCACCAGCATCTGTGTTGTGGATCTCTTCCAAGGAGAGAAAGCTGATTTGGGCATTTCGTTATTTACATCCTACCAGCCCAAGTCCTTTTGGGCATTTTTTAATTGCACAAAGCGTTTTTTCTGCTCCTTCCAAAACGCTCTTTATGTGGAAAGCGCTGATGAAGCGGCAGAGAGGAGTTTGTGTTCCAGCAGGTCTGGAGCAGCCCTGCACCCCTCCAGTCCCTTCTGCTGCTCCCGAGCCCCTGCCAGACCCACCCTGCCCGGGTTTGATGCCACAGGAGCTCTGAGGATGTTTGTGAAGCTCCAGCTGCAGGCTGTGGCTCCAGCAGAGACCCTCAGCACCCAATATCTGCTCAACAGCAAAACGAGGCCAAGCTCTGCTCTAAAAACCCCCGGAGCAGCCTTTTCTGGGGTGTTCAGGATGGCAGCACACAGCCCTGCTCCCCCTGGCACCGTGCCTGGCTGGTTTACACCCCTACCTCGGAATCTGGCTGGGAAATGGAGATGTTCTTCCAAAATCCTCAGCTGGGAGAATCCCCTCCTGCCCAGCTCCTGGCTGCTCCTCACACCGAAGGAGCCTCAGGTGGAATTTTGTGATTCCACCTTGACAGGAAAACCTGGATCCAAAAAAAAAAAAATTGTTAAAAAATTAGTCGGGGGAGGAGGGGGGCAATTAGTCTGCGAGGATCATTACTCTGAGTCCTCAGCACTGAGAAACATTTGGGAGAGTTTAATCCCAGCCCCGTTAACGCAAAGGGCTGGACAGAACCTTCCCTGTTCTGGTGGCTCCCCCAGGGCCAGGAGGGGGCTGTGGCTGTGATTTGTGCTGCCTCCCCCGTGCTCAGGCATTGCACTCACAGATCCTGCACAAAGCCAGGTTTTCACCTGTCACTCGCCAGAATNTTAATTCCAGAATTATATTAATTCGGAAGGAAGGGGGTGCATTTCCTCTTCCAAGGGAGGCTCCTGCCTTCCTTAGCAGACTCCTGTCTTTTCAAACCAAGACAAGGTCCCAGCTTTGGGCATTTTTCTAACAGCAAACGGGGTTGTCAAAGAAATAAACGTTTATTCAGAGCGTTGGATTTATCACTGGAGTAAATCAGATGATTTGGGGGAGAAACGGGAGTGGAAGTTCTCTACAGGCATGGCACTTTGAGAGATCCTTCCTCGCAGAGTCCCTGAGCCAGGGAATCTCTCTGGAACCTCAGCACACCCAGCCCAGACCCCAGGCTGGTTCCACGCCGGTGCCTTTGGTCTTTAATCACTCCAGAGACACAACTCCCGCTGATATCACCACGGCTTTTGCATTCCTGAAAAATCAGCATCTTTTGGGGGAGGGCTTTTTTGGTTTGTTTTTTTGTTTGTTTGTTTTACAGCGAAATCACACACTCAGCTTCAGGGGGAACTGGGTGGGAAAACCCCACTGAAAATTCCAGGCAAGTCTCCTTTTTTGACCTGACTCAAAATTAAAAACGTAATAAACAGCACTCAGCAGAGAGCTAAGGAAATGCTGTAAGAGCACTGAGGGGGATCCTTGCTTTGGGCACAATGTGTAGGAAAATAGGTGCATATAAATACACTTTTTAAAAAATCAAGATTCATGTATTAACTGAAAACAAAGGCTTCCTACATACCCACACTGCAATCCTACACACAGACACGAGGCTTCTGAATTGGGGTTAGAAGCACTGAAGAGGAAATGTTTCTATTCCTGCATCTTCTATGAAACTTGTTTTAAAATGAAACAAGAAGGGTGGAGAGGGACATTTTACAAGGGATGGAGTGCCAGGACAAGGGGGAATGGCTTTAAACTTCCCGAGGGCAGGGATGGATGGGATTTTGGGGAGGAATTGTTCCCTGGGAGGGTGGGCAGGCCCTGGCACAGGGTGCCCAGAGCAGCTGTGCTGCCCCTGGATCCCTGGCAGTGTCCCAGGCCAGGCTGGATGGGGCTGGGAGCAGCCTGGGACAGTGGAAGGTGTCCCTGCCATGGCAGGGGGGGGCACTGGATGGGCTTTAAGGTCCCTTCCAACCCAAACCACTCTGGAATTCTGTGATTTAAACGAGCAGCAGCTCCATGGCAGTAAAACCAGTTTATGGCAGAGTGGAGCAGGGCTGTGTGTGCCCCTGGATAAACCCAGGTCATCTGAGGCAGCAGCACCTCCCTGCCCTCCCCAGCTCCGCAGAAACAGAGCGAGGAGCTCGTTAATTAAGGTTATCAAATTCCCTTGCACGGCTTTCAGTGCAGAGGAGGCGAGGCTCTCCCAGCTCAGCTGATTTATGGGATCCTCGGGGCATTTTGCTCACATGTCCATAGCCCAACTCTTCCTCTTTTCAAGCGATCCCAGAGTTTGACCTGCGATGGCCTCAGCGTTGTCCTGGCACTGCCCTGGGGGTGCAGGTCCTGCCAGACAGAGCCAGGAGGGGATGCTTGGCTGCATTCCTGCCCTCTGGAAGCTGCAGGGACATTGCCATCCCCTTCCAGTGCCACCCTCGGGCAGCTGGGTCCCCTCTGGAATGCCAGGCTCTCCCCAGGAGAGCAGCAAATAGTTTTTCCCTTCTATATTTTTGTACTTACTAAGATATAACCTTATTCTTGGAAAAAATCTCTCAGTCCATGAGTTATTCCTGTGGGTAGGAAAAAATACCTTCTTTTTTTTTTTTTTTTTCCCAAAAAATAAACCATCCTGACAGAAACTAATGAGTTTATCAAATTTTTGAGGGACTGAAAAACTCCTAAACTTAACTTAGGATCCAGTTTTCCCGTGGCAGTTTCTCAGCCCTGGTAGAAGCTGGAGATATTGGAGTGTGGAACAGAGATATTCCCGAATTTATTGTCCACCTGACAATGATTATGTAGCCCATTGAGATGGAGTGGTGTGATTTAGTGGTTTGGAGGCATTTGTCAGGGTTGATGAATGCATCTGGAGATTCAGGCAATGAAAATGTGAGATTTCCAGCTGGTGGCAGATAAAGCATGCTGCCTGAAACACGGGGTTATAGCAGGGGCTGTGGAAGGGGATAAAATTTTTATTTGTTTCTCATTTAGAGTTTTCGAGGGAGATGGGAAGGAAGATCCACTTCCTTCAGCTGAAGAGGCTGTGGAGAGAGGGTGATTCCTAATGAATATTTGGCTTTCTTGTGTCCCTGGTTTGTCACCTGCCTGGGGCATCCAGGTGGGTGCACTCAGGGACACCTCGTGGGGATCTCCAGGCTCCCCCAGCATTCCCAGCTCTGCAGGAAGATGTGGAAATACTGATTTTCTCATCTGCCTGCTGTAGAGCACGCTAAGGTTTGATACAAAGCCAGCTGGAAATAAGAAATCACCTTTAGATGGGTCCAAAATATGGGCATTTTCTTAGGCAAAATGAGTTAAACGAGCTGTTGAAATTCCAACCATATCCAGACAATTTACATCTCATTTTTGGTTTCGAGTTCACAGATAGAAACAGGTTCTTAGGAGAACAAGGTATTTTGAGGTGTGTTTTATATTGACTTTGTACATAAATCCCAGAATCCCAGGATGGCTGGGGTTGGAAGAGACTTTAAAACTCCTCCCATTCCACCCCCTGCCCTGGGCAGGGACACCTTCCACTGTCCTGGGCTGCTCCAGCCTGGCCTTGGACACTGCCAGGGATGCAGGGGCAGCCACAGCTGCTCTGGGCACCCTGTGCCAGGGCCTCGAGAAAAATACTTCCCATAATTGAATCCGGTGTGAAACACCAGGCACAGAGAACCCAGGTCAGGGGCTGTTTAAGGCGAAAAGAAAGGAAATTGAAGATCCTGTTGCTTCAAGAGCAGTGAAGAACAAGCCTCACTTCACTAATGGATATTTCTGAGTCCATTACGTGCCAGTGCTGATCCATCTTCCTGGAATATTTTATTCTTTCGCTTTCAGATGGAAATACTCAATTTTAACTAACATCTATAACTATATATTTTTTACCTTCCATTATTTAGGGTTTCCAAAGAAAATACTTTCCATTCATACTGAGCAAAAGCAAACCCATGCTCTGCTTTAGCTGAATCCCAAGCTTAGCTCTCACTCAACAAAACCAGCCTGAGCTGTGCTTGAGCATCAATCCATAGAGAAGTACTTAGGAGGAATAAATTGATTTTCTCATTGCTCTGTGTTGGCTAAAAATTATTCGATTATGTATTTAGCTGCTAATGGAAACTCATTAGTAGATTTTCATTTCATGCTTGTTTGCACCTGCAATCCATTTTTCCCTGTCCAAAGCACTGTTTCATTTCGGTTCCGTGCTATAAATTTCCTTGCATATAAACTGATAAGCGTCAGCCAAAATTCCGTGTACGTGGTCTGAAATAGCTCAGGGCCATGGCTTCCACAGCAGCATCGTTACAGCAGCAGATCCCCGGTGATTCAGGGGTGCTCGTTACTGTGCACATTGATGGCCTGACTTGCCTCATTGTTCGCTCATTAACTTTGTTATCCTCGTTAGTGTCAGCTCCTTGACATTGTCCTGTTGGCTCCGTGCTCCCCGCAGCCCCACCAGGCTCCTGGGCATCCTTTTAAGCCAAAGATGGGATAATCCCAACTTTGGGAGGGCAGGAGTGAGGGGGCTCCTTCAGGGCTCCCTCCCTCCCACTCCCTGCTTTTCTGCCAATTCCGTAATGTTCACTCAAACCCAAGGGCAGCGGCCTCTTGCTCCGTTTGGAGGGAGGTGGTGTTATCTGTGGGAATAACACCCAATTCCCGGCCAAATCCAGCCACAGCGAGCACAACTTTTTGAACTTTGTTATCTGTGGGAATAACACCNTTCACTCAAACCCAAGGGCAGCGGCCTCTTGCTCCGTTTGGAGGGAGGTGGTGTTATCTGTGGGAATAACCCCCAATCCCCGGCCAAATCCAGCCACAGCGAGCACAACTTTTTGAACTTTTCCTCCCCATCCTTCTCCAGCTCCCTGACGGGTTTGTGCCCTTGGGATCTGCAGGAGGTGCAGCAGCAGGAATCAGACCCTGCTTCCCTGGGATGTGCAGGAGGTGCAGCACCAGGAATCAGACCCTGCTTCCCTGGGATCTGCAGGAGGTGCAGCACCAGGAATCAGACCCTGCTTCCCTGGGATGTGCAGGAGGGGCAGCACCAGGAATCAGACCCTGCTTCCCTGGGATGTGCTCCCACCTCCCACTCAGAAATCCTGCCCGGTTTAGGCTTAGCCCTGCATCCCCTCCTGCCCTTTCACCTCCCTCGTGGGAGACAGAACCCAGCTCAGTCTCAGCCAGACCCCACACAAGTGGAAAGCAGAGCAGTCAGCCCCACTCACCCAATATCCAATACCCCTCCAAGCATTCCCAGCTCGGCCCCAGACCACCCCGAGCTGCAGCCCTGGATGGGGCTGGACAAGCTCCTGCTGGGAGCAGCTGGGAATAGAGAGAGCCGAGATCAGAGGTGCAGCAGGGGCAGATGACCAGAACCTGCTCACTACGAGCTGCTGGGTGTTTTATTTTGGAGTAACCCACGTCCAGTGAAGCAGAACCTGATCATCATAATTATGTCACAGTTTGTTTTCATGGAAAGAAACTAATAAGTTGTTCAACTTCAGCAGAATTGCTCTGAATTGATCCGAATATGAGAACTGACTCTCAGCGTTGTGTACTAGTGCAGCCCCCACAGAGAAAAATGCATTTGCTGTAAAAATATCTATTTTATCAGGTAGCTCAAGCCTCTGGGGTCTGCATTCCCCACCCGAGTAACTGAGAGCAGGAACAGCTCTGAATGTGCTTGTTAAGTGGGCCTGATCAATACAAATCTATTTCTCAATTAAGTAGAAGATCCTGGTGTATGTGTATTGCCTGCAGGCCAAAAGAGTTCAGAGGAAAACTGGATTCCAGAATACAAAGTTGTGTTGTTTTTGCTCTGTCTTTTAAATGAGCTTTACCAGCATGCAACTGCAATCCTTGTGAACTCTGCAGATTAAATTTCCTTGCAGTAATGACCACTAGGAATTAGCGAAATGTTAATCTTCCCACCTGCTGTGTATGATTATACACGAGTCTAATCAACCTGATTACAAAAGAAAGTAATTTCTGCTTTTACGGGGTTTTTTTGTTGTTGTCTGCTATAGTTCTTCCTGAGGAACTGTGAAATTCCTTACCCTGTATTTTAAAGCAAAAATAATGATTAAATTAAAATGTGTAAAGGGGAGCAATGGAGGCTGGTAGTAATTGCTTTACAAGAGATACAGTAATTGATGCTCTGAGGATTTCTTTCAAAGCATGGAAGTGAATTAGGAACCTGCTTTATCTGGATTTGCGTCGCTCTGATGAAGTCACTGCGTCTTTGGGTCTTGGTTTTCAGCTAAACTCTTCTTAATGAGAATGCTAATAATTACAGTGGCTCTAAATTGTTTTAGGGACATGGGAGGATGAGAGGCACATTTTGATTTCATTTAAAGCCACAGTCACCTTTCTGCTGCCAGCCCTGAGACGATGGGAGAAGGAGGAAATGCACCCGAATCCATCCAAGGTTGGATCCGTGCAACTCCTTGAAAATTCCAGCTTATCCAGACAAGTGGGACATTGTAAAGACAAGCTAAAAAGCTACATCTGATTGTATTTTTTGGGTTAAAGCTTTGTTAAGGCTGGGCCCACACACCTTGGGAGCAGGTACTGCAGTGAAGAGAGGCTTTCCAGGTCAGAAATCCAGGAAAATCAGTGTACAGGTACCTGAAAACACAAGGAACGTAGGGTAAGCCACAGCAAACGTTATTCTGCTTCATCCAGCAGCCAAATCCAGTTTTCTGAGCAGCCCCAAACCCCAGAACACCTGAACTCCACCCCCTGCTTGCCCACTGCACATGGAAACATCTGGAATAATCCCTGGATTCAAAATCATAATATCCACCCATCTGATCAATACATGGCTGCCAGTTATCCAAAACCATTCCAGGCCTGACGAGCATCACTCCACAGGCAGGTTTAATATTCCCAGAGCCGTGAGATGCCAAACGTGCCCCCAGTGTTGCCAGCACTGCTGGGGGATCTCCATGGTGACAGCGTGCGTTGTCACATCCCCGAGTCACCTGAGTGATCATTTCCATCCTTTCATCTGATCCTCACTTTTCATCTTTGCCTCCGAGTGCGCTGGGCTCCTAATGGAGAGGAACTGACAAACATCCTCATATTCCTTCGAGGAAAAGCAATTTTTTTTCTCAGCTACACTCCTGCAACTTAATTCAATGTATCAGCTTTTGCAGGAAGAGCTGCTCGTGGAAGTGGGGAATTTGCCTTTGACACACACACACACAGCTGTAAATTGGGCTGGAGAAGGGTAAAAAATACCTTGCTAAATACATCCCCAAAAAGCTCCTGTCCCCAAAGCTGTGCCTGGGGCAGTCCCAGCTCTCCCACACCCCCAGCTCTTCCCAGTGCAGAAATCCCACTGGAGAGCCCACGGTAACCACTGCTCTTCCTCATTTCTGCTTATGGCACAGGAAATGGACGTGGCTCAATCCAGGCCTTACGGAGGTTGTAATTTGGAGAAAAATCCTGCTGAGATGTCCGAGCAATCTGTCACCCTGTGGCAGGAGTGGTGGGTGTTGATTTCGGAGGGTGCCACAGCCGTGACACAGCTTTATCCGTGCAGAATTCCCTGGGCTGTGCCGTGGTTCCTCCTCTCCCTCCTCCTCGTGCTCTCTAACTCTGTTCTTATTAGGAAAGCTGAACATTTTCCAGCTTGGCTCGTTAAAAGCTTCAGTGCCTTAAACAACCTGGGTTCTCTCACGCTTTGGGTTGTACAGGAGTATCCTTGGGAGATGAGCCCCAGGGTTGTGAAGGGAATTTTGAGGTGGGAGACCGATATCCCACGTGGGGCATCCAGCAAGCTCAGCAGTGTGAGACCCTGCGGGGTGTGACAGAGATAAAGACAATTCAAATGGGGTTATCAGCTACCTGAGATGTTCTCCAAGCCTGGCCTGAGGGCAGAGGGAGGCCATCCTCGGGGTGTGTGACATTATGGGGCACAGGGACTGAGTGCTGTGCCCCCACCCCTCCAGAGCCAGCATTTTGGGGTTTAATCTACTTCTTAGTGGAGAAATGAATCCAGTCGATCATCAAAGCGCTGTTCCCAGCCCTCTGCAGTCCCCTGCTCCCCCTCCCAGCACAGTCCCTGTTATCTAACACCTGGTAGGGGGTTTAAAAGGAGCTCTTCATCTCATTTCATACATTAGCGCTAAGTTTAGCTTCCGTAGGTAACAGTTTCTGTTTGAACTAATAAAGAGGTATGTTTAGAATCTCAGGGGCACACTCTCTGCTCATTTGAAACAAATGAGGGTTATATAAGGAGGAACGGGGAGCTACAAATAGGACTCATGCAGTTAATTGGCTCTGAGCCGCGGCGGAGTGCAGCCATTAAAAGTGACGAGCGGCCGCGGCGTGTCCGTGTGTCCATCCCCTTGGACAGCCCTGGGGACAGCAGGGCCAGGCCTGGCAGGGCTGGAGCACCCAGGACTCGCTTCCTGCAGGGCCCTGGCACCCCTGCCACGCTCCCAAAGGCCCTCTGAGAGCTCCACCTCGTCCCCATTCATGTGGCCCCACAGCACAGCAGCTCTGCCCCCCAAAAGGGGCCGGGATGCTGCAGGCAAAGCCTGGCGGTTCTGCACCCTGCAGGGAACCCCCACATGGCTCCTGGGGGACCCCAAACCCACAGCTCTGCCTCAGCAGGCAAACAGAGTGCAAACCACGCTTCATCCGGCCACGAGCGGCAGCCCAGCTGCCAGAATTCCTGTGCAGGCAAACAGAGTGCAAACCACGCTTCATCCGGCCACGAGCGGCAGCCCAGCTGCCAGAATTCCTGTGCAGGCAAACAGAGTGCAAACCACGCTTCATCCGGCCACGAGCGGCAGCCCAGCTGCCAGAATTCCTGTGCAGGCAAACAGAGTGCAAACCACGCTTCATCCGGCCACGAGCGGCAGCCCAGCTGCCAGAATTCCTGTGCAGGCAAACAGAGTGCAAACCACGCTTCATCCGGCCACGAGCGGCAGCCCAGCTGCCAGAATTCCTGTGCAGGCAAACAGAGTGCAAACCACGCTTCATCCGGCCACGAGCGGCAGCCCAGCTGCCAGAATTCCTGTGCAGGCAAACAGAGTGCAAACCACGCTTCATCCGGCCACGAGCGGCAGCCCAGCTGCCAGAATTCCTGTGCAGGCAAACAGAGTGCAAACCACGCTTCATCCGGCCACGAGCGGCAGCCCAGCTGCCAGAATTCCTGTGCAGGCAAACAGAGTGCAAACCACGCTTCATCCGGCCACGAGCGGCAGCCCAGCTGCCAGAATTCCTGTGCAGGCAAACAGAGTGCAAACCACGCTTCATCCGGCCACGAGCGCCAGCCCAGCTGCCAGAATTCCTGTGCACGAACCCGGGGCTGCCCGTGCTCCAGCTGCCCCTTCCAGCCCAACAAACAATGCTCCACGTTCTGATCGTACCAAAAGCTGCAGAATCCGTCTCAGCAGATGGCTGGGATTCCTTGCAGGAGCCTGTCTGCTCCTGGGATACTCCAGGACAGGGGCTGCTCCATTTACAGCCCTGCAGCCCCTTGCTGCAGGATCCCTTCCAGCTGCCACACTCGAATGCCCTAATGCAGGACCTTGAGCTGAACCCCCCTAACTGCATTTAAAGCACCCTGTATTTTTGTACATGTAACTCTTCGGAAATACCTTCCACATGTTCTCCCCTTCCAGAGTTGTCTTTAGTCAGAGAACACTGAGCTAAGAACATTAAATTCAGTTCCCACCACAAAACACAGCCTGAATTAGGCTCTGAGTGTCCTTTTAATTGCAGAGCATTATAAAAACTCAGCCCAAGCAGTGCCATATAAACAGAAAATAAGTGAAAGGCCTCAGGAAGCTGCTGCAGGAGCTGGAGCCCCTCTCCTGGCTTTGCAGAGGAGCAGGATGGGCTCATCAGCTTCCCTGGATGTGTCCTGACCATCCCAGCTGAGATCCGTGGAGCTGAGACACCGAGACTCCACAATCAGCCAGCAATTAAAATAAACAGCAGTAATTGCACCTAATTAATGCCAGGAGTAGTGGCAACTCCTTGCATTTCTGAGGGCTGTCTCCTTGTATTTCTGAGTGGTGCTGCACACTCCTTGAAGAGTCACCAGAGCCACCCACCCTGGGCTCTGTGGGCTTCTTCACACCCACATTTAGGAGCAGGAGTGATCACTCCAGACATTTCTCAACAGAACTGGGCCGTGCATGTGTTTTTTAGATTATCCCTCGGCCCGGGCTAAGATTAAAATCTCCCTCTGGATTTCAGGGTTTGGGAGTCTCGCAGCTCTCCAGACGTGGCTTCTATGTAAAGAAAACCCTCTCGCTGTGGATAATTCTGTTCTCAGGTGTCACCTGCTCCTCAGGGCCACCCCCACACGGAGTAAGTGGGGAGGGGGTGCACGGGGATCACAGCAGCAGCGTCATTCCCGAGGGAAAGGGGAGCTGCAGTGTCACAAACCACTGTGGCACCCACTGCTGCTGCTGGGAATCGCTGGCACTCCCACCTCCTGCAGCTTGGGTGTCAAAGCAGGCGTTTCTTTATGTACCTGCTGTCATAAAATCAGCCAAAACCGCTTCTTCCCCAGAGTGAAAATATTTTTGCATCGAAGCATTTCTGGTTTTCAAACGTTATTTTTGGCAGACGTTACAAAAGGAGGGAAGGATGTTGTGATACTTCACACAGTGCCATATCTGGGGGAAAAAGAACCTGCCTAAATGTGTGTCAGTGTAAACACAGCATTTAACATTGAACTTACAGAAATCTTGCAAAACATCCAGCCTTTTCCCTGAAATGTCAAAATCTTGTCACACACCTCACCAACGGCCATCACACGGAGTATTGGATCACTTGATGGACCTTAGGCTTCAAGGAAAATACATTTAAAAGCAAACTTTTGGGAAGAAAACAGTGGGAGAGTCTTCAAGATGTGACTGGAACACGGCCATCCTTGAGGGACATTAACAGGAATCACAGTCCATCGAACTTGAGGCTGAGATGGATGAGTCACCCCCACGACAACTTCTGAGGTGCTCTACAGATGGAAAAACAGGGATATTTTGCATACAGGGTAGAAAAATAAGTAAATAGCCAAGGAAAAACCCATTGCAGTTGGGGAAGGTGTGTCCTACTGGAACCAACCAAAAATCTCAGGCTTTCTCCCCTCAGGAAATGCAGCCTGTGTTTGCCAGCTGGCCAGAGCAAGAGGAGGGACAGCACCTTCCTCAGGGCTGGGAGGAGCCCTGGGGCCAATTCCGTGTCCCACCTCCCCGTGTGGGGTTGGGTGGGTCGTGCAGCTGGGTCCCAGGGCCACCCCCGGTGTCACCAGAGAGTCATCCAGGCTGGAAAACACCTCTGAGCTCACCGACCATCAGCCCAGCAGCACCACGTTCACCACCAAACAGCTTCCTCAAGTGCCACATCCAGGTTTCTTTAAACACTTCCAAGGGTGCTGACTCCACCACTGCCTTGCTCCAATGCCTGACGACCCTTTCCACCAAGAAATTTCCCCTAATACCCAACCTAAACCTCCCCTGGCACAACTTGAGGCCATTCCCTCTCCTCCTGTCCTGTGGGATCAGACAGGATCCCAAAGAGCCCAGTCCCCCCACGCCAGGGCTCTGATCACCCAGCCCGAATTCCCACACGGCACCATCCCAGCTGTGGAACCGTGTCCAAACTGACAGAAGGCAGCACGTGGCACCTTCAATCCAGCTGAACACCCTGTGCACCTCCTCACCCGAAGCAGGTGACCCATTTTCCGCAGGTTTTGTTGGAGCATTTCATTCTCCAGCCCTTCCTCCTGGAGGGCACAGGGCAGGGCTCTCCTACAGAAACGGGCTTGTTCTGCAGCCACGTGCAGCAAAGCCAGCTAACCTCTCATCCTGTCCCCGCTTCAGCTCCTGGCACCATCCCTGAGCGTTTGGAGAGCCCAGGGTCTGGGTTCTGCTCCAGAGCAGAGCCAGCAGTGCCTCCTCGCCGAGCTCTCCACGCACCCAGCGCTGTTCAAACACATTCCTGGCCTCGGAACGTGTGTCCTCAGCTGGAACCATGGAGCCAAGTGCAGGGGGTTTATCTGGGGGTGACAAAAGCCTCGTGGCGTTTCCTAGACAGAGCGAAACCCGGGTTTAGCAATTATTCATAGCCTTGCACACATCCTCGCAGGCAGCCGAGCTGACTTGGCAGACTGGAGCTAATTGGGTTTACAGTAGAATGAAGCTTTGATTGAAGTGCCTCGCTTAAAAAAAAAAATATTCCACACCCCCCCCGTACCCCTGCTAACATTGCTCTGGAGCATGTAGAACAACCACCCCCCATCTCAGCAAAGGAGAAACGCAGGGATTTGTTATTGCTTTACCAAGCCAAGACCCACAAGTGAATAATTCTGGGTGTTTGATGTGCTGTATTCTGATCCATAATTCAGCGGCGGCACAAAGGCGGCGTGTGCCTGACATTTCAGGCAGCTTTTGAAGTTCACGAAACCCCTGCAGTCACCAAGGGGAGGGATCCTGCTCGGGAAGCCAAGGTGGGCACCGAACAAAAGGTGGGAAGGAAAAGGCTCCAAAGCTAACGCACAAAAACCTTGGAGAATGTAAATGAATGTAACCTCGAGTTTACCGAGTAAATAATTCAAATTCTACCGTGGCGATTTATGAAAATAAAAAGACATATTTAATGAGCCCAGCAGGCAGCAGGTGCCTCTATTTTAACATGTTAAAGGCAAAAATCAGAAGGCAGAAGCTTTTTCCTGTTTCATGGTCAGAGTTTAAAATAAAAGCTCTTCCCTGCGCCTCAGGGATGTGCTGTGCTCAGCAGTTTTGGTGCTCCAAGGAGGGTCCTGTGAATGTTCTCATCACCATTTGTGCTGGGGGCTCCAATTTCCACACAGCCACATAGAAATTGAAGAGTCACCTGCCTTCCAGGCAGGCCATGGGCAGGGACACCTTCCACTGTCCCAGGCTGCTCCAGCCTGGCCTTGGGCACTGCCAGGGATCCAGGGGCAGCCACGGCTTCTCTGGGCATCCTGTGCCAGGGCCTCATCACCCTCACTGTCAAAAATTTCTTCCTTCTAACTACTCCAAATCCACCCTTTTTTAGTTCAAAACATCCCCCTTGATGAACTTTCATTCGTGTTGTGTTTCATCCCCTTTCTATTCGGAGGGGTTTATGGACAGCCAGCACCTGGAGATGAGTGGCCTGGCTGATGCTGGGCATCATTTCATCCCCTCACGGACAGCCCCTTAAATTCAGCCAGATTTCGGGGCAGGTAGCAGGTGGCATTTATTAAAATAGGCTTAAAAGAAATCACAGAGAAGGGAACGTTGAGGTGGGAACCCCACTGACCTGAGCAAGGTGGGGAAGGAGCTGTGCCACACATCCTCCCTGCCTTCAGTTCTTCTGCCTCTCGAATTTTTCGATGTTTCAGAAGGAAAATCCAGTGTTCAAAGCTGATGCTTCATCAATCAGCATCCGTGGGGCCGGGCTGTGCCAACATCCTCACCTTCTCCATCGACTCCCACACGGCTCACTGGGGGAAACGCCTAATTAAGAGGAGAAAATGAGATTTTGAGGAAGCAAACCTTCTGACTTTCTGCGGAGGCAACATGTGCTACATCACAAGAGGTGCTGAGCACAGGCAGAGAGGGACTTTGAAGGGAAACTGCTGCCTCAGAGTGCCGTGAGCTCTCAGAGGTTTCGACTTCAGAATTCCACGTTTCACGCTGCGTCCCCCGGCAGCCTGACAGCCGGATTCCCCCGCAGAGGCCGGGGAAGGAGCCCTGCCGCACTCACACAGCGCCCTGTCAGATCACAACACCCAGCAGGCAGTGATGGCACATCCCAGCAGCTCCTCGGCGGTTAAAGCCAGCCCCTCGCCCCTCTCCAGATGTGAGCAGGATAATTCATCCTGCCCGCGGTCAGGAACTTAATGAACGGCTGCTGCTCAGCCGTGGGGCAGGCGGAGGGGCTGGGGGGCCACACCGGGGGTCTGGGAGCAAAACAGAACCAGAACTGCTCTGAAAACCCACAGCTGACCCCGTGTAAAGGTGGGAGTGCAGCCTGTCCATGGTGCAGCTGGGCCAGGGAGCCCCTGAGTGCCCTGCACACAAATCCCAGAGGGGTTTGGGTTGGGAGGGGGCCTAAATCCCACCCAGTGCCACCCCTGCCATGGCAGGGACACCTTCCACTGTCCCAGGCTGCTCCAAGCCCCATCCAGCCTGGTCTTGGGCACTGCCAGGGATCCAGGGGCAGCCACAGCTGCTCTGGGCACCCTGTGCCAGTGAGTTTTGTCTGGCTCATGTAAGACTGATCAAGACATGACCTTGCAAAGAGTGGAATTCTCTCCTGAGGTCATCCAGTGCAAGGACAAGAGAGGAAGGAGTGACATGGCCAGTGTGGCTTCTCCCTGGAGTGAGAGGACAGGGAGAGCCTTCCCCCAGGTAAATCCCACGGAATGCTCCACAGGCTCCAGGGAAAGGCTGGAGCTGTTCCCACCAGCTGTGGAAATCAGCCCTGCACCCCTTTGGGTGCATCCTCATCCTCAGTGAGCTCCCTGCCCGAATTTCCTGCTGCAGAGGGAGGTGACACCCTGAGGAGCTCCCTGAGCAGGGGACAGGGACATCCATCACCTGGGTCCCACCTCCCGACTCCCCACCCAACCGGGGATCCACGGCCACCACCGTGTGTCACCCACAGCTGTCGCCATGGCAATTGGAAATCATTAAAAATAAATAAACTCATTTTTACGACACAACTCGCAGAGTGCCTGGCTTCTGCCAGGAGTTTAAATTTGGCCTGTTTGGTTCATTTGATGGGATGCCACGAGCGAGGGCCTGATTTGAAACCACAAGTCATTTTTCTCCTTGGAAGAGTGGATAACTGAGTCTATTAATCCAACAATACATTTAAGCTGAGTTATTGTGACAAGGGACTTCCATTATCCATTTCATCGAGTTGCAAACTGTCAGAATAAATCTCAGGGGGTTCAGGAAAAAAGCTGCCTGCCTTTGTTGGCTGTTTTTATATGCCACAACAGTTTAATTTGGTTCACTTTAACTTGTGATACTGTACAACTCTACAGGGGGAAGCTCATGGGGAACCTAATACAGAAAATGGAAACTTTATGGTCATCAAAGGTTTTTTTTTAAAAAAAGGAGCCAGGACAGTAAAGTTTGACCACCTGGCAGTATCTTGACACTGACTTCAATGATCTTTTCCTTGTACATTTCAGGTTTTAACTATAAACGGTTCTCCCTTTGGAATCAACATTTGTATATTAAAAAGTGCTTTCTTGAAGCTCTGGTTTTATCTTGCTTGCAAAACAAGTTGACTTAACCAGTTAAAACTCTTATAACCAGAAATTAATCAACACAAAGCATAAAATGGAAGCAAGAATATCCAGCTTAAGATGTCAAACTGGAATTCAGAAGGTAGGATTCAATTTTAGGGCTCTACCAGTGACTTTGCTGCAAGGCAACTCATTCTCCCACCAGTTCTGCAGATGATGGTAATTCCTAATTATTCTTTATTTGTTTTTTTTTGTAATTAAAGCTGTCCTAGAAGAAAATTATTCATTGCTGTAGCTGGAAACTGGCCATGAAGCTGGATGGGCAGAAAGGTTGAAGCTGCAACAGAGGAGGAAGAGGAGGAGGAGGAGAAAGAGGAGAAGGAGGAGAAAGAGGAGAAGGAGGAGAAGGAGAAGAAGGAGGAGGAGAAGGAGGAGAGGGAGGAGAAGGAGGAGGAGGAGGAGAAGGAGGAGGAGAAGGAGGAGAAGGAGCCAGCGTCACTCATAGCCTGAAAAGCAGCCATGGAAAATTCCCAGTGAATTGTAACCCCGGTGCGCTCACACCCAGCAATGAAGGAAGGAGGTGCCACCATGCCAAGAGCTGCCTGGGGAGTTTGTTTTTCATCTGTCCCCCCAGGAACGGGACCTTTGAGGTTTCTCCTGCAGCACTGACTCTTTAACCCCAGTCCAGCCCTTGGCTGTCAATTATTCCCCTCAAGTTTCATTCCAAAGCCGCTGTGAGCTGCAGGAAGCCCAGAGAGAGGCAGAGACGGGCACAGCAACACCCCCCACACTCTAATTACAGCCTTTACAGATAAACATTGGTTTTGAGAAGTGAATTTGAAAGGTTTTTAAGCAGTGCTCAAGGCGGGCTGTGCTCCCATGCAAAACACGCAGAAGTTCAACACCCGAGCGCGCGGGAGGGAAGAAAAGAATAAAATCACTCTCAGGAGTTTCTGGAGGGCAGATGAAAGCCCTGGCTGGGAGGCAGCAGAGTCCCAGCTCTGGATCTGGAGTGCAGGTGGCATCAGTGGCACTGGGGAGGCTCAGCTGTGCCACAGCTGGGGACCAGCAGCTGCCTCCTCTGGGTTTCAGCAGCTGCAGCTCCCTGAGCCTGGACGGACGGACAGACAGACCTGTGGCTTGCAGGCCTGGAAAGGAGAAGGGGCTGTGCTCTGGGTTGGGTTGAAATCAATATTTTGGCCAGTCCCAGTGCATAGAATATCTCACTTCATGCACCCAGGGGCAAGGACAAAGGGAAAAAATCTGTCTTGAAGCCCTTTACATCTCGGATTGATTTCTTTGAAGAGGATTTGCTAAGAAATAAACATTGTGACTTCAACTGCTTTTAATTCCACCCTCTCAGCACTATTGCTGTGAAACAATGAAAACTCTAATTCCTGCTCTTCCCCAAAGTCATCGTTTGGTCTCAGGAGGTGGTCGGCAGCTCAGCACAAAATGTCAGTGTCACAACTTCACAGCTCCAGCCCGCTTTTGATCAGATCTGGGGAGTGAGAAGAGATGCAATATGCTCCTTCCTTTACTGTCACTGCAGAGTATTCATTAGCTTTAATTATTTTTTAGGTTCTAGGGGGAACCATTAAAAAAATTAATCACAAATGGCAGGAGCAGCAGCCGTATGTGGCCATAAAAAGACAATAAAGCATTTTAGGATCCACACTTGTTATGATTTACACACCAAACAGGACTAGAGGTAGCATATGGTGATTGCCATAAAGTAACATTTATTATAAAAACACGGAGATTTATCTCCCAGCTTGCTTGGATGCAAGAAGTTACATTTACTTTAACAGGTATTCAAATTGTTGTAATATCAAAACTGGAGGGGGTGGGGGGTGTTCTGTACCAAACCTCAGCTTGTTTTTCCTGTAAATCCCTCCTTTAGCAGACTGTTTCCCACTGATTCCAGCGGAGCTGCTCCCATCCCTGGATGCAGCAAGGGTTTGGACACAGGGCAGCTCCTGCTCTGGGGCTCCCACTGTGTCCCCAGCTCTGGGCATCCCTGACTCCAGCACCGGGCTCCACGTGCCCAAAAGGACCCTCCCATCAACTCAAGGTTTGATTTAATTTCAGCATCTGATAAATATCTAATTAATAACTATAAACAGGGCGTTATTTTTACTGTAAGTCTCCACATGCCCAAAAGGACCCTCCCATCAACTCAAGGTTTGCTTTAATTTCAGCATCTGGTAAATGTCTAATTAATAACTATAAACAGGGCGTTATTTTTACTGTAAGAGAAATCATGTGTAAAATTTCCACCTTAGTGTCTTCTTGCTGGCTGAACGCAGGGAGGAACATCAGAAAAAGCAGGAATTTACAGCAGAGACACATCTCCCAGAAGGTGGCACAAATATTATGGGGTGTTCCTATTGAAGTCTGGAAATCAGGAAACTTTAACACCTTGAGGAGCAGGACAGGACACAGCCATTAGGGGAGGCAGTGACACGGGGCTGGCTGAATCCCAGGGACAGCATCAACCCCTGGGACAACACAGAATCCCGCTGGATTTCAATCCTGACACCCACCAGGGAAGAGGCTCTCGGGGCACAGCCAAGTTCTGCTGCCAGGGGCTGGGGAAGTGAATTTGGAATTCAGCACTAATGGACTCGAGTGGAACTGCCTCAATAAATAACCAGAAAGAAAGGAGTGCGGCATGGCAATGACCTCTCCTCCTTTATTTACTGTCCAATTCAATACTGGAGGTTCCCCCAATCCAATACAATCCAATCCAATCCAGAGCAGCCTACACCAATATCCTTAAATGTCAGCACAGACACAATCCCTGCTGGCACAAGGATCTGCTGCTGGGGAAGGGCTGGTTTTAGGGAGGCAAAGGCAAGGCTGAGAGCAGGGACACGGAGTGTCTCACCCCTCCCCATGGTTCAGCATTAAACCACCACATCTTCCTGGTCTGAAAAGAAAAGTTCCAGTGCCGAGGGCTCCTCTGACAGCCCCTCTGCTGCTCCTCCTGGCTTTGCAGCCTCCTCTTTTCCCTCTCCAGTCTGATCGTGTTTGAAGTCTCAGAGACAAAAAGGTCAAAGTTGTAAAATAACTGCGCTCTCCTCCTCCTTCCCTTCCCTGCAGCTCAAGGGAAATGCAAGGAGTGGGTTTCCCATTCCTCTGAAGGAAAGGGAATTGTTCTGCCTCACCCTTTCCAGAGAGGCAGGAACCACATTCCCAAACCCGCAGAAAGCCCTCTCCTTGTCCTGCACTGAACTTCCTCATGCTCAGGTCTGCTGAGACTCAACTGCAGACAGAGATAATGGAACAGAGCTAAAAAAAAAATCACTTTTAGCCTCTCCTCCAAAAAAAAAACCCCTTCACAGACAGACAAACCAACAAAACCTTTCTTAAAAATGGTCAAAATTGACATCAGGAAGAGCTGAGGGTGATCAACGCTTCCTTCAGACCGCACCGTGCTGTGAATTTCCTGCTTGGTGCCAGCACAGATGCAACACTGGAACACTCTGGGCAGATCCCAGGCTGACAGCAATCCCTGTCTGCAGTGGGATTCCAGTGGCTGTGGAGAGTAGGGAGTGCCAGGATTGGAGTATTTATTTCAATGGAGTAGTATAAAGCATCAGATCTAAACAGAGCTGAAGGCAAGGGATTTGGTTATTTGGAATGATCCTGCCTTAGAATTACACTGGCTCTATAGTTCTATATTGTACTCAGACATTATATGGAATTAGTCACAACTGGGAGAGAGAATCAATCAGTCCTGGCTAAGGAATTGAGATAATAATGACTCATTTGACGAGATTGCTCTGCAAAATTAATAATGACGGCGGTAATTACTAACCTGGGATGGCTGCAGCGCTCATTATTCTCCTTTTGCTCCATTGAATGTTAAGTATTACTGAGACATTTGTTGGGGAGTTTTGTCTGCAGCTTCTCATCGCAGCGAGGGCTTGGAGGTCCGAGGTGTGTGCTCCTGTTACAGTGCCTGGGACAGCGCTCCAGACCCCTGGAACATTTGATCTATGGCACAGAAAGCAGCACGTGAATTATTGGTAAGGGTTAATTGGTTATTGGTAAGTGTTAATTGGTTACTGGTAAGGGTTAATGTCTGACCTGTGGCAGCTCTGCAGCCTTTGCTCACCTGCCCCTCTCTCCTTTAGGAAGTGCTGATGCGTCACAAAGATTCTTTTTTTGTTTCGTTATTTCGTTTCATTAACTGCTTTCTTACCCCACTGCCAAAGATCCATCTCCGTGCTGGAAGCAGCTGAAATTGGCCCCTTTTCCAGCCCATCCAACCCTTCCTCCAGCGGGGACACACCCCAGAGTCCCAGAGCAGCAGCTCCTCCCCAGGACCGCAGTGATGCCGGATCTCCAGCTCATCCAGGGCACCTCAGGGGTAGAAAATGTTCTTTAATGCAACCACGGAGAGAGATTGGCTCTAAAAAGCCAGGAGTGAGTACCAATGAGGCCGCTGAGCAGCTGTGCTCTCAAACAGCTGCTCCACACCCCCGAAGTGCCTTGCAGGACTCGTTTGTGTCTGAAGAGGCTCTGCAGAGGGTTCCCCTTCTGGTGAGCAGCAAGGGAAGGTCCTGGAACAGGCAGGAGAAGGAAAAAGATGTTCCTTATTAATGTCGAAGAGAAAGAAATGTCTAATTTTCTTAACAAGGCTGAGGTTTCTCAGAGCAGCAGCAGTTCCCCCCCTGGACTGAGGAATTTTGAACCCTTCCGTTTTCCCAGTTATTCCCATTTTTCTGCCAAATTCTTTTTCTCCAAATTGCTTTGGGCCTTGCCCATGGCTGCACCTGGAACAGCCTGGATGACGAAAATCCAGCCACGCAATCTGAGCAATAAATTTCTACCCTAAAACACAGTTTTTCCTTTGAACCTGCATTTCCTCGTTGCCAGAACAGATCCTGGTTCCTGATGATACTGAAATCCATCCCCCAGAAGAAGTGGGATTTGGATCGCAGCTCCCCAGGGTTGGTGCCTCGTGATCCAGTGGTTTTGTTAATTTATTTAATTAGTGCCTCGTGATCCAGTGGTTTTGTTAATTTATTTAATTAATGCAGGAGTGAAGCAATACCCACCCGGGCTACATTGGCTGCAGTGCGTATTGGCTTCTGCCCGCTGCCTGAATATTTAAAAAATAACCACAACTAGAGCTCACCTTTAGCATTTCTCAGCAGATTTCACAGTATTTAAGAGATAAGGTCAACGAAATCAAATGAGATGCATCAACTCAAGAGGAACTCAAGAATTACAGAGGAGATTTTGCAACCTTTAACCCACCGGGACAAGGTGAGCAGAGACCTGTTCCCAGAGCCAGCGGGTCCATCCTACTGCCTCCACGCCCTAATTCCAGCCCCACAGGAAACCACTGCCTTTCCTGAAGGATTCAGAGCTTTCCCAAAGGATTTAGGACACCATCCTGCTGGACGTTGAGTTATTTGAGCATCAGGATGGAGCTGCCTCTTACCACACACTTCTCACCATCAGCGCTCCTAACAGGAAGGGATTTATCTGGGAGTCTGACTTCGGCTGCGAGTGCTGAATGCTGAAAAGAACTGGCCCAAGGAGGTGGGAAATCCATCTGTGTGAGGCCAGGGATGCAGAGGCTGCTCTGCAGCACAGACGCCTCTCCCAGCAACACATTAAATCTCAGCTGTGCTCAGGCAGGACTAAAACAGCCCTTGACAGAGTGCCCTCCACCTGGGGATGTCACCTGTGAGCACATTTGAGGAGCAAGCCCAAATTTAGTGGCCTTGCCATCCTGCCTGGCTCCAGCTCTCCGAATGACCCATGTCTGCTCCTGCATTGCCTTCTCCAGAGCAAGCACAGGCACCAAATCTCTGTTCACAAGCGCGGGCAAGCTCCGAGAGTTAATTATTGTAATTACCAACTGAACAGACTCCGAATGCTAATCTATTATAAAGTGGCCTGTTAATTGGTGTTAAACTGCCATTAACCTGCCATTTCCCATGTTTTCAAGCTGACCTGGAGCAAGGCACCGTGGAAAACCCAATCCATTTCTCATTCCTGGCAATCGCCGAGTGCAGATTTGGAGAAGAATTAGGAAAAAATCTACATACCTGGAATTGGAATTATTGTAACGAAGGGAAGCAGCGTTCTGCTGCTTTGGATGCCAGTCTTTGACGGTGTAGGACTGCAGTTGTCCATGGCTTTCCATGGTTAGGTTCGTCCCTCTGGCAGTGTCCGTGGTCCCTGCAGGAGCTGGGCTCTGCCAGGCTGGACTGGCATTGCCATCAGGGCACTGACTCCATTCCTGAGCTGTAAATCTGCAGGGAGAGCAGATTCCCTGTGGAGCCAAGGGAATCCTGCTTCCCCACCGCGGGAGTCTCCCTGTCCCAGCCCACCAGGCTCAGCCGTGGTGCCAGGGGAGCTCCTGGTCCTGCAGCACATCAACACCCAAACCCAGCAGCATCAGCACAACCCCCCTCACCAGGCCCCTGAACCTCTTCAAAGTCATCCAGAGCCGCCCCTGAGGAGATCCTGCAAAAACTGGGGCAGCTGTCAGTCTGTCTTCTCCACTCCTTCCAGCCACTCCAGCTCACCAGCCTCTGTCTGGGCTTTAATTTACAGGAGTGGAGACAAAAGGTTGGCTCAGGTCCTTCTCAGAGGTCAGTTCTAAAATCAAGGTGCCTCCCAGGGCAGTGAACTTCCCCTTAAATCTGCTGCAAGAGGGAGAGCTGGAATTTCCATTTCAGACACCCATCAGGGGAGGCAGCTCTGCTGACTGGTCTCTTCCCAAAAACCGTCGCTGAAGTGGCTTGACCTGCCAGAGCCTTTCTCAGGTTATCTCACCCGACTGACTGTTATCTAGGCTAAGAGTTCTCTCTTTCCATTTTATATAACCGACTGTAAAAGTTCAGGGGAACTCACGGTGACCTTTAGAAAGTCCCGAAATTATTCATTTCCTGAAAAATTCACCATTACTCAGCAGCACATCGCCTCTCTCCCCGTGTGGGATCCCACTGCACCCACTTCAGCAGCCCTCACCAGAGGATACTGGACAGAATTTCCCAATTTAAAAGATGTGCAAGAGTTTGTGAAGACTTTGAAGAGAGTGCAGAGTTTGAAGAGGGGAGCAGTGATTTTTTTATATGCTAATCCAAACCTCTTGGTGTTCAGTTTCCTTTAAAATCAGGTCTGGGATCTTAGAGAAGGGGAAAAAAGGGTCAGTTAACCAGAAATCCTGTGGAAACGCAGATTTGCCCTGCCCTGAGACTCTTTCCACGATGTTTTAGTGATAATTAGGAAAACAGAGCCTTTGTCATTTAGGATTACCTCCAGTTGCTTGTACCCCTTGCCAGAGCAGGGCTGTTGTTGCAGCTCATTTATGTCATTTTTCACTTTCCTTCCAGAATCCTTCCATCACCTGCCTTGGCATGTTGAATGCCTGACCAGATTGTGCTGAAAAGTACAAAAAGCAAAGAAATAAACCCAGCAGTGCCATCAGTAATAAACACAGGAAGCTTCTAGAGGTGAGAATGCATCTCATTCAATGTCTTCTGCTGTTGATGGTTATTATTCCTCCATTCAGGCTTTTCCAAGACATCTATTTATCACTTTCTTTCCTGGCACTGGCAGCTTGCCTAAGTCCACCTGCATGAGCCTCCTGTCTCCTCTTCCTCAAAAAAATGTGCAGATCTTCCTTTTGATACCATTTACTGCCACTCAGATGCTCACCCACAGGAAATTCTCATTTATTTGAGTCTGCAGAGGCCCTGTTGCATTGATAAACTGCTCCCTGTGGCACCAGCCATTCCTTTTCCTTGGGAGCAGGTGGGCTGAGGCCAGCATCACCTCTGGGCAGAAAACATCACCCCAAAATTGCCCACCAGCAATGCCAGCACTTCCACCCGAGCTGGGAGTGAAGTGAATTCTCAGTTCTGACGCCGATCCCAGCTCTGGGTGTCGCCTCCCATCCTGGGAATGATGTTCCTGGAGCAGCTGCTGCACAAAGCCCCTCGTACCTGGGTGTGTTTCACACCGTGCACCTGACACTGTGCAGGGGAACCGGTGACCAGGGGTTTTGGCAGGAGATTAGAGACCTGTCACTCCCTGGATCTCTCACCCGGCCCTATCACACACAGAATTTATTGTTGCTGGGATACTGTCAGCCCTGGACGTTCTGCTTTGCTCATCTTTTACTCCTCGGTGTTGCATATTCCCGGTCTTTTCTCTCACTCCCTCATTGCTATTCCATCCACTCCTCACACCTGCACAGCCCCTCCAGTTTCCCTCATGAGCTCTCGCTGCCTTATTTTCTGCCAGTGACTTCAAATTCTGCTTGAGTGCACGTTCCTTTTGCAGCAAGAAAGGAAAAGAAACCTATCCAGATGGGAAGTTGCCTCTTCTGCTCGGGAAAATGAACTCCACAAGCTTTGCACTACAGGAATTACCTGGTTGGGCTCAGGGAGGACAGACAGGCGTGATCAGAAAAATCCCAGAATGGTTTGGGTTGGAAAAGACCTTCAAGTTCATTTTGTTACACCATGGGCAGGGACACCTTCCTCTGTCCCAGGCTGCTCCAAGCCCTGTCCAGCCTTGCCTTGGGCACTGCCAGGGATCCAGCTGCTCTGGGCACCCTGTGCCAAGGCCTCCCCACCCTCACAGGGAAGGATTTCATCCCAATATCCCATCCAACCCTGCCCTCTGGCAGTTTAAAACCATTCCTCTTGTCCAGTGTTGTGTCAATGACAGCTGTCAAAATCCAAAACGCCCATTAGAGCTTCCTCCACACTTAACCCCACTTGCTTTTATTTCACCAAATGGATGTGGAGACTGAGCAAAGGACTTGCTCATCTCACTTGTCCAAGAGAGCGGCTCCTCCGAGCACCCTTCTTCTAGAGAAGCAGAGAAAAACCTCATTGCATCAATCTGGAATTTTTCCTTAATTACTCTAGGGTTGAAATCCAAATGCAAAGATTTCCATAAAATCCCGAAGAAATTGGTTTAGTACAAGGAAAGGAATTAAAAACTGTTCTTCGTATCTTGGGACGCAGTGGCCTCGTTGCTAATGACTTTTCCTAAGCTGCCAATGATATTTCCAGGAAGCAGGGAGACTGGAGAATGCCATGAAATGGCATTTCAGCATTGTTTCTGTGTTGTACATCCACCAAGGATGCACGGCTCTACAGGAGGAGTGCAGAAAGCAGGGAGCTCCCTCCTTTCCTGGCTGGGTGTTCAGGGCTCGGTGCTCAGACGTGTCTCCTGCTGGGGATGAACGTCCTGCCCCTCTCTGCTGCCAGCCCCGGCGCCTGTGGGGAGCTCAGGCACTCCCAAACTCACACTTTGCCTGCTTTGCTCCTCCCGTTTGCTTTGGCAAAGGGCTGGGTGCTAATTTAAACCCAAGCGTTGGCTTTTTGTCGGGGTGTGTGGGCCGGGAGCCTTCTGCTCGCAGAGGCACGCGAGGCTGCAGCAACGCTTTCCTCCTGCTCTAAACAGCCCCCACTGGCCATTTTCATCCCTGGAAATGCTGCAGAGAGTACCCCAAATAATGATTGTGCCTCAGCTCCTGCTGAGGGTGATGGCAAAACTCCTAAAGGCACGTTGGTTTGTGGCTGATGTGCCAAACCACGTCTCAGGGCACCGTCATTGCCCCAGGCACCCCCAGGCAGAAGCCACTGGAACAGCCCTGTGTGGCACTTAGCAACTTCTGGCACTTATAATTAATTATTTCCGACTGCAGTTAATTATTTCCTGCCCTGCTTTGCTTCATTACCGGGGTGCCATGGCTTTTCTGTCACATACATGGAAACGGTGATTGAAATGATTATTGATGTATTTTGCACGTCCTAAGGATCTGCAAGAGCCATGGCAGGGGGCTGGAACTGGATGATCTTTAAGGTCCCTTCCAAGCCAGACCATTCCATGACTTTAAACCATTCCTCTCTAACTTGGCTGTTCCTGCTGTGAGGCTGGGTTTAACACTCCAAACCAGTATCAGACTGGTCAGGCGAGTTCCTTCATAGAGTTAGGGACCCACAAGAATCCAGTCCAGCCCCTGTCCCTGCACAGACCCCCCAAAATCCCACCCCGTGCATCCCTGGCAGCGCTGTCCCAATGCTCCTGGAGCTCTGGCAGCCTCGGGGCCGGGACCATTCCCTGGGGAGCCTGGGCAGTGCCCAGCACCCTCTGGGGAAGAACCTTTCCCCAAAATCCACCCTAACCCTGCCCTGGCCCAGCTCCATCCCTGGGCTAACTCATCAGTGACCCTCTCAGGGTTTGTTTGTGTGGATGGAGAGCAAACAAAAGCCTGGATTTGCAGAGTGCTGCTTCTCAGCAGAAATTCCCTTCGTGGGTGCTCCCAGGACACCCCATGCACAGCAAGGTCCTTCGCTCAGGTTCATGCCCTGCTCGTGTCAACAGGAATCGCTTTCCCTGCCGCCTGCAAAGACAACAAAAACAGACAATCTGGGCCTTGGGGCTGCAGGGCATCACCTCCTAAAGGCCCCTCTTCTGGCTTTTTGCTCCATTTGCTCTCCGCAGGGACCAGCCCCCTCATTAAAGGCTTGCTCAGGCTCTGCAGCTCCTCCTGAGGAGCAGAGGTGCTGGCAGGAGCTCCCAGGCTGAGCCCTGTGCCCGGCGCTGGAGACACAAGGGCGGCCCCAAGGCAGGGGGCGAGGGGCTGGGGATGGCCAGGAGTCCATCAGCAGCTCCACTAATTGCTGAATTCACTCGTTTTCCCACAACGCAAGGAGGAAGGAGCCCGAGTAAATTGCTGGGGCGGGTTGTGAGTAACCCTTGGCTCAGGGCAGGTCATCAGACTCCAGGCTGGCTTTTCACAACTCTCTGACCTCCCCATTGATATTTTTTTCGAGCAGTAATTTCCTCATTAACAATCTCTCCCCTTTGAAGCCTTGCGCCGCGTTTTCTCCTTTTCTGACGGCAGCAAAATCGTTTATCCCGTTTCCTCACAGAATAGATTTTCCTCACGTAGATTTTCATTTTTCTGTCCCCCTGAACAATGGTGAGAACAGAACAATACAGGGAAATACTCCGAGTTACCCCCTGCCCAGATCACAGAGGAATTTCTTATCTTTGACACCTGCTGGCAATTAATCCTCTGCATGATTGAATTTACAATTAGGAGCCCTCCTGTAACAGGATTCAGCCCTGGGTCCCAGCTGCCCTCTGCCTCCCCGGGAGCTGGAAGGGGCTGAATCCTGCCCTTATTTTAGAGTATTTAAGGAGGAATTTCTCTTTCTCTCCTTTACAGCATCCCAGAAGGAATTTTTCTCCTTCCAATACCCGTTAAGAGGAAACTTGGGCACTTTCCAGGTTGGACCCTCTGATTTTTACACACCTTGGGTTTGGCATGAGGATGCTTTCTGTCCGTGGAAAGACATGAATTTTGCTACAAAAAACATTTGGATTTGGGGCTGTTTCAGTCTTGCATCAGACATCGCTCAGAATAACAACATCCCTTTCCAACTGATTGTATTTTGAGTTTGTCCTGGAATCTGGAAGGCCGAGGAACCTTCTGCACCATCAAATTAACTCCTGCCCTGCCAAGCACTCAGTGCAGGTTTTCAGCCCAGGCTTTTGTTGGGATATAACAATACCTTGATTTTGTCCACTGGAAAATATTTCCATGCCCTGTACAGTGAGTCAGCCTTGCAGAGTGCAGAAAACTGAATAGAAATATTGCAAAGAATACTGTTCTTTGAAGTGCTAGTGGCATTAGGCAGCCATTTAGTGCTTTAAAGAACACCATTTTATTAAGAATTTCAAAGCAACTTTGGAGCTATTATTTCTTATTTTGCTGTTTAAACCTGTAAGTTTGAAAATTAATCATTGTAGGACCTTTGATGCAAAAACCTATGAATAAAATAAATTCTGAGGGCTACTTTCACACTAAGTTATATTAAAACACTCCTTCATCTCTCTTATTAATTTAATGCACATCTCAGAGAGTATCTTAAATATTAGCAATAACATTCCACTAAATAACCCAAACCCCTTATGGCTTCTTGACTTTTCTTCTTTTCCCATCTAAGATATTTCTCATGGCTTTCCAGTGACCTTTAAATAAACCTGTGGGGTTACTAATCAGCATGATAAACAATAGATTCCCATTTCACGGGCGATTTCATGGTCAAGCAGCCCACCAGAGCCAGGCTGTGCTCTCAATGTCCAGAGTGTCTCCAGCAGAGCCTTCCCTGAGCAGCAGCTCTGGGAACACAGGGCAGGGCAGTTTTCCTTCATTGCTGAGAGCTGAGCTGAGTTCTCTCATTGCCAGGGGTGAGATCTTGGGGGAGGAGTCTCACCGAGAACGAGAGACACCTTTGAAAGGTTCACAGGAGCAGCAAAAACTGCCCCAGTGCCAGTGGGGACATTTGAGGTGACACAGAGGAACAACGGCCCCACCATCCCAGGGAATTCCTTATTCCCAGGGAGAGCTCCTCTTGTCCCTTCTCAATTACACTTCCTTTGGGTTTATCACAGAGTTTAGTTTGAAGCAGTCACTTTGCAGATGGCTTAAAGCAACTTTTTTTAATATATATAATTTTTTTAGGTTTCAAGCAAGAGACGACAAAACAATCCCTGGGATTAAACCTGGACCCTGTTAGGCTGGCACGGGAGATCACCACAGGGGTGATCAGGCACTGGAATGGGCTGGCAGTGCCCAAGGCCAGGCTGGACAGGGCTGGGAGCAGCCTGGGACAGTGGAAGGTGTCCCTGCCATGGCAGGAGTGGCACTGGATGGGCTTTAAGGTCCTCCCAACCCGACCCGTTCTGGGATTTGAAGGGAGAGGTTGTATCCCCACAGATCCCCGGGATGGGAGGAGCAGGGGATGGGAAAGCAGGCAGGGAGAGGAGGGCAGGGGGGTCAGGGCAATAAACACTTGCTGTCAGTCCTGGAGAGCATTTCTAGGCTCGGTTTTGCCCTGATCTCAGGGGAGGACTTAACTTAGGGACCACAGGAACTATTGCAACAGCAACAGTGCGAAAAAAAGAGGGAGATAATGAAAGAAGGGTCTATTTGGCAAAAAAAGAAACCCCAACTAGGTAAAAGCTGGGGGCACAGGGCAGGTCCCCCCCAGCCCTGGCTTCACCAGCCAGTTGCCATAGAAACCCATCACTGCAGAGCTCTGGGCCCCCAAACACTGCAGCATCCAGCGATGGCAAGGAGACCCAGCCCTCCGTGCTCAGGCAGGGCTGCCCTTCCCACTGCAGCTCGGGGACAGAGCAGGGATGGCTCAGAGTGCAGCTGCCTGGGTGGTGTTTCCACTCCTGATTTTCAGTGATTTACAGGCCAGCTTTCATTTGATATCCATACACTCGCATTTGAGATAACGTTATGTGCATCCTTTCCTGGGAACACGCTTACACCACAGGGCACTGCATAAAGCAAATAGAGTATTGATGGGAAAGAAATGACAGAATATTAAAGCAAAATCAATAAATGCCTTCAAATCTCATCTTTCAGCCTTGCTTAACTTTGTTTAGGGAGGCAGGGAAGTTCCCAGGAGCTGTGGAGCTGGCCATGCTCCCAGCTGGAATGAGGAGCAGGAAACCTTGGGGAGACAGCAGCACCTTCCTGGTGCATGGGAAAGAAAAATAGAGGGAAACTGGGTTTTTATAACCCAGGGCTATATTAATCAACAATTAGCATTCAGCTGAGCACCTCCACACCAACCAGCTGCTCCCAGCTGTGCCACGGCTCTGCCTGGAGGGCAGGCAAAGCAACCACCAACACTGTCCTAATTGTTCAGATAAAAACCTCCGTTTGTTCCCCCTTTTATCAACGGGAATATTCAGTGTCATCTCCGTTTTCCAGGTGGGATGGGGTAGGGGAGTGCTGGGCTGAGGGCACAGCAGGTTCCTGCCTTGGATCCCCTCGTTCGAGGTGCAGGAGAAGGTGCTGACGTGAAATATTTTTATGTAGGCCAAATCTCTGCCAAAAGTGGGTCCAGAATTAGGTTAGTAAGCCGGTATTTCCACACAAGATGATGTGCCCTGGTTTTCCAAAGTGCTGAGTACCCAGCCCTGAAGCTCCCTCGTGGGGCTTGAAACTTTATTTTTGGCACCTGGTTTTATAGAGAGACCATCTGTGACAGCCAGCACTCGCTGCCACGTAATTAATGCCAAGTTACATAAGCCTTTCATGAATAAGCATTATTTTCCATATATTAAGCTTGCAGAGACAGGCTTCAGAACTGAACTGGTATTTAGCAAGGTAGGCCTCTGAAATTGTCAATTAATGCTCCTTGACATTTTCTAAGTATGTTAATTTATATTAAACCGCTGCAGCCAACTCTGCATAAGATAACTCCGAGCCTCAGCCATAAACCAGGAAGAAATATGCAGTTGAGGAGCATTATGGCTGCTCTTTGTCATCTCCCTGACATAATGCACATTGTGTATGCAATGCAGGGAAGATAAACACATATATAAAGCAGGCAATTACCTCAGCTCACACAGACTATCATATTTATGACCATTTGCAGGGCTGGATGTAATTCATTGACTTTAGGTGCTGGAGTAAATACATCACTCTAACCCCACGAGCCAGGCTGTGAAATGCAGGTATCGAGATTTGCTGCCATCTGCTAAAGCCACAAAAACCTCCATCCTCCTTCCAAAGTGGTGGTCGGGGGGAGGAATGGTGGGAAGAGCTGGGATCAGGGAATGGCAGGGAGTGCAGGCAGGACACAGCAGGGAGAGGGTTAAATTTGATAACCCCACGGATTAAAAGTCCTGTGCCTTTGAAAGGCAGGTTCCCCTGTCGAGTGGCACTGGGAGTGGATCATGGCAGGGTCACAAGCTGATCATCCCAGGACAGCAGAACAGTTCTAACAGTGCTGGCTTGTGGTGGGACTTGGTGATTTTAAAGATCTTTTCCAACCTAAACAATTCCATGATTCTGTGTTTCTGCAAGGAGATGGCCTGGTCCCAGTGCTTTGCTCAGGATCAGGTGCCACCAGGGGCTCACGAGGACGGAGAGCCAGATTCCACATGAATGTGAACATGGAACACAGTGAGAGCAAGGTGCTTCAGCCTGGAGAGGAGAAGGATCCAGAGAGACCTCAGAGCCCCTTCCAGGGCCTAAAGTGGCTCCAGGAGAGCTGGAGAGGGACTGGGGACAAGGAATGGAGTGACAGGGCACAGGGAATGGCTTCCCAGTGGAAAAGAGTTGGTTTAGATGGGATATTGGGAAGGAATTGTTCCCTGGGAGGGTGGGGAGGCCCTGGCACAGGGTGCCCAGAGCAGCTGTGGCTGCCCCTGGATCCCTGGCAGTGCCCAAGGCCAGGCTGGATGGGGCTTGGAGCAGCCTGGGATGGTGGAAGGTGTCCCTGCCATGGCAGGGGTGGCACTGGATGGGCTTTAGGGTCTCTCCCAGCTCAACAATTCTGGGATTCTCTGACTGAGCTCATCCATCCTCCCTGAGCCCAGCCAAGGGGCAAAGCTTGCAGGGTGCATTTTCCCAGGCTGAGCTGCTGGGTCAGGGACCTGGCAGGAACTGGGCACTTCGGTGCCCTGAGCCAGAGCCTCTTCCAGCCCCACGGCCAGCCTGGGGTGACGCCAGGGGCTGCATTTCTCAGACACTTCGCCCGCTGGAATTGCCACTCATATTGCGCTTGGCAAAAGACTAATGAGGGGCAATTAAAGCCCGATTCCTCTTTCCCGGGCTCGCTGCAGTCACTCAGCCAGCCGAGGGCGGGCACACAAATGTGCCACTTGGATTTGCTGTCATTTCACAGCCGATTTCATCTGATGCAAAATGGGGAAGGCAGTAAAGAATCAAATCAGAAAAACCATTTAACCTCCCAGATTACGAGAGGATATATCACCCAACACGCAGCACTTCCCAGCTCCTCAGTTACACTGGAATCAGCCTGGCTGACTTGAATCCCAAAGACATCCGGGCTGTAGAGGCACGGAGCTGTGACCTGACAGCACAGGGAGCTGGAGATGGATGTTTAGTAAATGTAGTTTTCAATAGATATTCCCAGAAATTGGAAACATTTTGCAGTTATATCTCCAACAATCACTGCCTGTTCTATTCCATAACCAATATGAGCGATTGCTTGAGGAGACATAACAAATGCAAAATGTTTTAAAAAAAGATTTTGACAGTGATAAAAAATGAATTACACAAACACAGCGAGAAAACCAAAAAGAGAAGGGCTGCTCTACAAGAAGCACAGCTGATCCCTTCCCGTTGTATTGCTTTGGGAAAGGAAAAAGGAGGGATAAATTAAGCACTTCATTCTGTAAGTAAGTTTTAAGGTAATCTGATTACAACAGCTCCCACTAGCACCATTCCAGAGCAGCAAAGGATAAAATCAATAATGAACATCAACATTTCCATTTTGTTCAGTGGCTCTGTAATTCAGCCACGAGAATCTGCCTTTCACTCAGGGCTTGGCTAAGGGAGGGCCAGGACTACCCCAGCTGGGATTTCTCCAGCTGATGTATCCAGGAATTGCTCATTTATTGCTGAACAAAGAACAACACGGCTCCAAAGGTGGTACTTTGGTGTAATTATTGGGGGAAAAGTAAAAAGCTTTTAGGATTTAGGGCTTGATTTGATGCTGCTGGACGTTTTGATAGCATTTGGTATTTAATGGTCGCCTACCATCAGGCTGCTGTTGTCTTAACCTATCCTTGAATATTAAAGTCTCAAAGTAAACGTTAATCCTTGTTCCCAGTGGTTTAAACAGAGAAAACAGAGAGGAAGTGGAACTCAAAACCATGGCCCTACACATCAGTGGCACAGGGAATGGACACCAGGCTCTAGGGACATCATCTACACCTTTTCCCACCAGGATTTTCAGTCTTTGCTATAAAATAGTTTCCTCCCACTGAGTTCAGTGTGATGCAAAACTTGTCTCAGGTCTCCACCCAGCACTGCCCCTGTTTACAGAGAAAAAACCTGTCCACAGTAATCCCTGGCTCCAAAATCCCTCTATTTCCATGCCCACACAGCTGCCCACATCTGGGCAATGCTTTCCTGCCCTGGTGGGGCTGGAGGTACCTCACTGTAACAACGCTGTTTCCATTCTGAATATTCATTCCACCCTCGTACAGCGAAACCCTACCAGGACAGAGTAACTGGAAATCTGAAATTTGTCCCTGCTGGAGCAGAGCAGCCTGGCCTCGTTTGCCTCTGAACCCCACGCCTGGCCCAGCTGCAGCTGGTGGTGCTGCAGGTGAGAACAACAAAAAAGGAAAAGGGATGAATATTTTCCTTACAACAGCTGCAGATTTCCCTAATCCCACATCCTCTGGGCCACCTTGAAGGTGCTCTGTGTGTCGAGCACGGGGTGAAGCAGGCAGCTTCCATCCCAGGGAGAAGCCCAAGCCACCTCATGTTTCAGGAGCAGTGAGAGCTTTCTGCACCACTGACGAGCAAATCATTCACCTCCAACTGCAAAGAGAGAGTCTGCTGTGAACTCAGGGTAATGCCACGCTGTGCACGAGCTGAGACCTGAAAATGCTCCACACTCCATCCTGACAACAAAGCTCACGTTCAGGGACAGCTCCAGCAGCCTGGAGAGCTCGAGCATCCCTCAGCAGCTCTTCCAAAGCTCTGGATTACACTCCAGGAAAGCCCTGGCAGGGTGGCTGGGAAATGACACGGCTCTTTTTACACTCACTGCAACCCTGGAGTCGTCTCCTCCCGTGCCAGCCCAGGATGGGACTCTGCAGCTGGAGAGATCAATCCAAGCACAGCTCCAGCAGTGCTGGGACCCTCTCCAACCCGGGAGGAGATGTTCCATCAGGATCCCATCAGGATCCCATCAGTTCCTGCCGAATTCCCTGCGTGAGAGGGAGCAGGCACAGGGATAATGGAGCCTCAGCAAATCCTCGGCCCTGGGGCAGAACACGAGTGAGCCTCAGGCCAGGGCTGCCATTTGTTCCTCAAACAGCTCTCAACGCACAGGATGGATTTTACAGCCCATCTCCAGGGCATTTCCGAGGAAGCCTCCTCTGTAATGCCAGGAATGAACAGAGACATCCATGTGTGCCACACCATGAATCACCTCAGCGTCCTTGGGCTTTGCCACATCTCTGTTTTCTGTGGGAAGAACAGAAGGCTTAACAAAACCCTTTTATTTTTTTCCAAGGAGAAAATAACAACTGGTATGTTGACAATAAATGGAGATTTCTGTAGAAAGCCATTTACTTGAAAGTGAAATATGTCCAGTCTTTAGAAAAAGCCCATTTTTCCAGATTCCATGTCTGCACTCTATAGTTCTCACTCTCCCTTTTTACTGTCATTTCCCCCATTGAGAAAAACTGAGGGAGAAAAACACCACGAAGAAATTCTGCCCAGATTTAAAATCACAGTGCATTCAGAAAAGTGAGTGCACTCATTTTTTGAAAGGCAGCTTTTCCCAGACCATTTTCCTGCCGGGAAGACAGGAATATCTGCAGAAGGTTAAACACTGTTGGTGTTCCCAAGCTCTGTTTCATTGCTGGTTTTGTGCTTTCTTCATCTCAGGTAGTTTGGGTTCAAACCCAGACCACTGGGAAATCTGGAAACCAAGGGCTGTTTGGCTCCTTTTGGAGCAAGAACAGCTTGGAGAGCTGGATATCTGAGACAAAAATCCCAGGAAATCCCTCAGGGCTGGGAGCCCAGAAGGCTGGGAGAGGAACAAGCGATGTGTGACAGAGCTGTGATGTGCAGAGCCCTGGTGGTGCTTTGGCTCCCGTCCGTGTCCAACCCTCCAGGAGTGAGGATTTCCATGGGATCCTGCCCTGTCCATGCCCAAATCCCCAGGAATGAGGATTTCCATGGGATCCTGCCCTGTCCATGTCCAACCCTCCAGGAATGAGGATTTCCATGGGATCCTGCCCTGTCTGTGTCCAACCCTCCAGGAATGAGGATTTCCATGGGATCCTGCCCTGTCTGTGTCCAAATCTCCAGGAATGAGGATTTCCCTGGGATCCTGCCCTGTCCGTGTCCAACCCTCCAGGAATGAGGATTTCCGTGGGATCCTGCCCTGTCTGTGTCCAAATCTCCAGGAATGAGGATTTCCACGGGATCCTGCCCTGTCCTTGTCCAACCCTCCAGGATTAGGATTTCCGTGGGATCCTGCCCTGTCCTTGTCCAACCCTCCAGGATTAGGATTTCCAAGGGATCCTGCCCCATCCATGTCCAAATCTCCAG